>VWZW01003808.1:861116-895605 GCA_013397115.1 Edolisoma coerulescens | reverse complement strand
GGTGAAGGTTGTTCAGGAGATTCTAGGTGACCCTTCTAGCTTGGAAAGTATTACTTGAAATGTGGCTGGTAGTGCTTGTCTTTATGTTCCTTTGTGGCTTTTGCTTTCAGTTCCATTGTTGTTGTGCAGAATGTTTTGAATGGGAAGGAAAAAATAGAAAAGGAATAGTGACGGCACTGGTATTTTGTGTCTTGAATTTCTGAATTAAACTCAAAAGAACAAGATTAGAAATAGTTTGAATCAGTTACATGCAGGATTGGCTGATTCAGGAACTGGGACTGTGGAATTAATGATTTTTCTGCAGGACTCGGGAAAAAAGCTGTCTTTTCTTGGATGTACTGCAGGTGTACTGGGACAGTCACAAAATATTCTTGCTTCTTCAGTTTTAAGACATAGTCATACTGTCTTTAATTGAAGTATGTTTTAAATTAGAAACAGATCTTTAGGTGTGCCATGGTTTTGTTGAAATGGTGAATTTATGTGCCACTGAGAGGTCTGGGAGAAGAGGTAGTGGGCAATCCCTGTCCGGGTGCCTGCACTCTCCATAATTAACATTTTTAGCAATTTGTCTCGTCATCCTGCAGAGGGCTCTGCATCCCCGTGGATGCCACAGTGAATTCCAAAGGAATTCCTGTCCTGTGCTATGATTATCATGACGGGATGCTGTGTGCTCCTGCTTGTCTCGACATGACAAGTACACACAGGGCTGCTCACTGAAGAAGCTACAGAATTAGATGTAGAATGACAAAGAGTGAAGCTTGTAAAATATAAATAAACCTCAGCGTTCTGGGAAAGGAAATAGGAAAGTTAAATATGGACTTTAATCAGTGCCAGAATGACTGTAGCACTATAGAGCTCAAAAATGAAAGGATCTTTAGTTAAAAGTTTTTAGTTCAAAAAGGTATCTTTTTATCAGTCTTGGCAATAAATGACAACCTGGGTATTGGCATATGGGTGTGACAACAGTGTGTTTGGCATATTAACAACCACTGTCAAAACCCCCCTACATTCTGTTTTTCATGTTTTTTGAGCTAGAATTTGTTGGCAGGTAGTGCTGGGATGACGCTGACATCTGTGTTATAAAAGGAATTTGGACAGACATGGGAAGAGGGATCTTCCTCAGGTTCTTAAAATGCTCCCATCCTGCTTTTCCTTCCCAAAGCCAGAGCACAAATCAGATGGATTTGCACGTTGGTGCCTCTGCAGGGTCTGACAGCCCCTTGTCCTCTGCTCCTTGGCTTCCTGTTCGTGCTGGGAGGGAGAAGGAGGACAGGAAAAGGTTGTTCTTGTGCTGTCCTCTGAACATCTGCCTTCTCAGAGAGGAGCAGCCTCAGTGATTTCAGCCTTCAAGGCTCTGGGGATCTTTGCAAACCAAGCACATCAGTGCTTCATTTAGGAAAAACATTCTCCTGGTTTTCAGTCTCCAAGGAAATACTTTAAAACAGGCTGCTTATTCTTGGTAGACTTATCTTTCTGGCCTTAAGACACTTATTTTCTTTTAATATTTTGTTGCACATTAGGTTGTATTCCTTGGAGTACAGGACATTTTGGTCTCTCAGACACAGGACCATAGGATCAGGCTCGGCCTGCAGTGATTTATTGTCAGAGAGTATTTATAACCTGTTGGTCTTATGTAGTAATTTCATTAATGAATCCTCACTTATTAAACCAAATACTGGCCTGGGAAAAGTAGATACTAATAAATGTTGACCCGTAAAAGGTAGTTGTATTGGATGGATAAGTTACATGTGCAAATAAGTTTATTTTTTATACACAAGTGCAGG
This sequence comes from Edolisoma coerulescens, assembly GCA_013397115.1. Lineage (NCBI taxonomy): Eukaryota > Metazoa > Chordata > Aves > Passeriformes > Campephagidae > Edolisoma > Edolisoma coerulescens. The sequence continues at coordinate 893,821 of VWZW01003808.1, read as the reverse complement.
GTTTGTCCTGAACCTACACATGGAAGATTGAACCTAAATAGGTTTTTTTAAATTATAGTTAACATTATTGGACTTTTGGCATCCCATGATTACAACAAAAAGGTTTTTTTGTAATGCATGCTCTTGTTATATGCCACAATCCCCTCTGTGTCTTTCTCCAGTTTTCAAATTGTCTTTACTCTGTGTTGTCGTAGAAAACCAAGTCTGAGTGAAAATACCAACATAACCCAAACATGACTTGGAATTCAGTTTTCCTTATAGAATTCTAATTGTTAAAGGCAAATATATTAAAAATACTCTGCACCATCCAGTTTCTGCCTTTTAAAATTCATACCTAAAACCATAAGAGTTGCTTATACTGCAAGGGGTTGGGAGATAAAAGGGGGTTTTNGGTTTAGATGGGATATTAGGAAGAAATTCTTCCCTGTGAGGGTGGGGAGGCCCTGGCACAGGTTTTGCAGAGAAACTGTGGCTGCCCCATGCCTGGAAATGCTCAACAGCATACAGCAAGCCAAAGGGATTCTGCTCCTTCTCTCAGTGATGCTGATGTCAGGGACTTGGGGGCTGCTCCTAAAAAAGCCGAGTCTTCCTCATCCTCTTTGCTCAGGCAATATCAGTGATGAGAGATGGGTTGGGATCTGTGGAAAACAGGCAATAAAAGAGGCTTTGGCACCATTTGCTACAAATGGGCAAATTTAGGCATAGACACAGCAGATTGTAACCTTCAGTGGTGCAGTAAATCTTTCTAGTGTACAGCAAGCCACATGCGCTTAGTTTTAAAAGCATCTATTTCTTGAATGCTGGAGAAGAGCCTAAATTTTGTAGCAAATGAAAATAAATTCTGGAAATTGGAAAATAAAATAGGCAGAATGGGGACACTACTGAGGATACAGAGCTTCTTTGCCACAAAAGATTGAATGGTTTTTATATGTTCTATAAATTCTGAGGAGAAAGGGTTAAATAAAAATGAAGGAATGTATAAGATAAAGTTTCACTTTTTTTGATCTGAGTCATTCCTGGGATTTATATGAATTTTCTTTGATCTTGTTGAAGGAATCTAATTCAGTGTTTGTTACTTTGTATTACAGGCTTTTTTTATTTTTCTTTTAAGACATATCACTGACTTATTTATGCATGTTTCATATCACAGTATTTTTTTTGTGCTACATTTTCACATCATTCCATACTTTATGTAGTGTCTTGAAACAACAGAGGAGCCTGTGATGCAGCCTGAAGATGGTGACAATGACAGGAAGATGCAGAACAGTCAGTTTTGTGAGAGGGTCAGTCAGGTAGGATCTGCTCGGGGTACGTTATGTTACAGTGCTCTCTTCTCTGCATGCCTTTAAAATGTCTTTATTTTCTTAGAGCATAAAGTCTTTTGCAAACAAAACATACTTTTCCCGGTATCTGATTTTGCTTTCAACTAATTGTTATCCTAAAGAGCTTCTGGAAGCTTTTTCCTGTATTTTTCTGCTGGTTTTGCATTCGATTGCTTTCATTGTCAGCCTTGTTTTCTGTTGTTTGAGTACTCATAGCCACCCTGAATGGGGATGACAGAGTCCCTTGAAATTTTGTTTCTTTACATCCACACAGGTTGATCTCCTGCCTCAGTTGCAGTCAGGCCTGGAGTACAAATTGTATGAGACTCACTTGCTGTGATTGAGGAAAAAATCCTATAGATCCTTCTTTAGGGTTGAAATGCTTGATATCTGGGTAAATTGTAAACTGCATTTTCATACCAACAGGAATCTACTGTCCTCTCCATCTAATCAATGGAAGATAAAGCGTCATGGAATCATAAAATAATTCAGGTTACAAATTGGTTTGTAATGTTGCAGAATGATGATATCCTGCTCTATGAAATCTGTCATTTCTGTGTTTCTCTGTTTACCAGGTGTGCCTTCAAGTATCTTTGGACTTTCCCTGTGAGGTGGATAAACAGGTAAGTGATGTAAAGACTCTTTTGGCTCTTGTTGCTGATGGGAATTGTACTCAAATAGGCCCAGACTGAATTCTCATGTGAAAGATACAGATTTTGATTGTTTTATTGGGGTTTGAATGACTGTAGAGATCCCAGGTAGAAATACTCTTAAGACACATCCATGATGTTTTATATAGAAAGTTGGCAGCTTGTAAATGCTTCCAAGTTTTGTCCTGTCCCAGCTATCAGGGCTTTGAATCTGAAGATCCCAGGACAGAATCTGTACTGTAAATACAGATGATTCAAAGCTGAGCTAATAAAATTGTTAGCTGCAGTCTGCAGGCAACATTCCAGAAGTTTCATACCTCTTGTTAGATAAAGACCTTCAGGGAAATCTTCTCACTCTTACTAAACAACTGATCACTATGAATTAATCATATGAAATAGATGTTAATTAGTTTTTCTATTAATAAATAGTCAGCAAAATGTCTGTGGATGCTTCTTAATGTAGATAAAGAGCATCAGGAATTACAGAACCTGATTACAGAAAGATTACAGCCCTGAATTTAATATAACATTACATATCTGTGTAATAAGACAATGTTTGCGATTTTTTAACAGATAACTCCATCAGAGTATTCAGAGAGTTTCTGCAAAGACAGACATTATAGGAGTCCAATTAAGCCTCAATTTGAGCATGATACAATTGACAAACACTTGGGCAGAATGAGTGAACATGAAACAGAAGAGAACCTGCTCACATCTCTTCTAAGAGAAAGTAGAACATCTGTACTGGAATCTACGTAAGTATGAGGGATATGCACTGCTTTTGACAGTATTTCTATTTGAGAAGATAATGAAGTAATTTTGCTAAAGTGAATTTAGATAATGGCACTGTCTAATTTACCTGAGAGATTGGCAAGGCACCTTCAGAGCCATTTTAGTCTATCATGCAATTAAGTAATTAGGAAACATACTATCAGTAGAAATCCTTAAGAAAAACCCATTGCAAGAAAGAAACTTTCCAAAGTTACTGATCCATGGAGCTTTACTGCAGGGACTGATTGTTTCCAGGATGGGGTCTAACAGAGTTGAAGGACTTAGTCGATAGTAGCTGGTATTTTTCTTTAAAAAACCAAAATATCTGAGAGCTCAGGCCAGTGAAAGATGGTGTGTGGTGGAAGGGACAACACTTTACTGCTGTAAAAAACAGTATGTAAAAGGATCTAAGGATGGAGGAATTGGAGTTACAGTGACTTTTTACAGGGATAATTTTGAATGGATGGTACTGCACACTGAATGTCCTTTGCCATTCCACCTGGACTGCTTGGACAGGGGTTTGCTGCCTCTTGGAGTTGGGGCCCATATCCTGCACTTGACTAATGGGTTATTCCAGTGCAACCAGTTGTAGGACTGGCTGAACTATGTTCTAAGTTCTTTTCGCGCAGGAGAAAACACTTGTGGGCTTAAATCTGTACAAGCACTGGTGGATTTCAACTGTCTCTGTGTGTGTGTGTGTGTGTTTAATACTGTGAATTGATCAATTCCCAGCTGAAATGCTCATTTCCTTAGGAACTGGATAATGCCAAGCAAGAAAAACCCGTACAGGAAAACCACACACTGACTGATTTCCCCCAGTTTTGTGCTTACACCACTTAATCTCCTGGTTGAGAACTGAGTTAGAGCTTTGGTGTAGATAATTCTTATGTTCCTTTCCTTGTTCTGTAGTTTCTTTTCCTTCTCTAGTTCCTTTCCTGGTCACTGTACTGACTATGTGCAGAATTACGTGACTTTTCCAGTGCCTGTCAGTGCTGGGAGCAGAATATCCCATGGAGTTACACAAGTCAAACCCTGGTTTCTGTGTTCACCATGCTGCATTTGGCTTCACTCAGGCAATTCTGTATTTCCACATTACTATTTAAAACTCTCCCAACAGGCATAAGTGGTCTTAGTTGTCAGAGGAGTAGTTAGTGGTGAATGAGGAGATACTACTCCCTTAGAAATGAAGAGAGAACATTGTTTATTTGTTATCTTTACTTAGAAGTTGGCTAATGAGTAATTCTAGCACCATCCTCTTTACCACTCTAATGTGTAATTTTTCCCGTGTTCAAGTATAAATGACCAGGCTGATGGGTGATGAGCCTGTGCTTCACATAACTGAATTCTCACTAATGTCATTAGATGCCAGAGGAAGCCATAAAAAGCCTAGTTAGCTTCTACCATTTCAAATGCTAAACTATACAAATGCAGTTGTTTAAAACTCTGGTTTATATGTTTAAGGGCACAAACAGCTCTGTATTGGACACCTGAAATTGTCTGTAGAATTTCAGAGCTTGCTTATGCTTTAAATGCCTCTTATTTGGCTTCAGTTTTTTTTAAAGCATTGCTTTCCAAACTGCTGTCCATGAACCACTAGTTATCCACGGGGCAGTTTGGTGGTCTGTAATGAGCTGGTTTTGCAGGCTTTTTGGCTGATTTCTCATTTTTCACCTTCCCTGTTCCATTAGAAATACATGGAGTGATAGATTTTCCCAAAAACTCAACATTAGGGCCAGGAGTTGCACTTTGATGGTCCTTGTGGGTCCCTTCCGACTTAGGATAATCTATGATAATATGGTTTAGAGTCTGGTGTGGTTTTGGCATAAATTAACTTTTAAGGTAGAGAGTAAACTTTTTTGAGAATCCATTCATATTTCTTATATTTCTGTGTTAAATAGGGAGAAAAGCCATGATGAGGCTATTTATGATATAATTCATGTTGAGAAAAGGTTCCAAAACCTCAGTTACTGAATAATTCATTAGTGAGTAAAACAGAACCTCCTGGGAATTTCAGATATGTCACAACACAGCAGAAGGGTTTCTTGGAAGGTATTTTTGTTTGCTTAAATAAAAATCTAAATTCATGTCTTTTCTCTCCTCTTTTCTGAGTGTAGCAGACAAGAACAAATGAAAATTGTAAATGAACTGTTAGATCATCTGAACACGACAGAGGAAGAATGTTCAAGTGAAGATATAGAGAAAAAGGATGAAAAAGATCTTAGGCAAATGATTATTCAACTAAGAGCTGAACTCAAACATTTCAAGCAGGTCACTAAATTCTTAAAGCAGCAAGTAGAATTGAAATCAACTTTTGATGGGGAAGAGAAGCTTTATCCAGATGCAGTGCCACAGATTAATAAGGAGATTCAGTTGTTGAAAGTGGAATTGAAAGATGCAGCTACGCAAACAATGACTTTAGAGAGTAATGTCATGAGATTCAAACATGAAGGCAAAAAAGGAGCCTCAGAAGAAAAGTCAGAATATTCAAAATTAAATGCAGAAGCAGAACATCAGCAAGAAAATGTGTATAAGAAGGGTGAACAGCATGAACGACTTTCTTTTACTAGGACAAATGAAGTAAGTTTATTCTCTTTTTTGTACTTAGGGAATAGATGTATAAAAGGGAAAAATATGTTTCATTTCTAATATTAAATACTGCTTTTGTATGATTTTTAATATTAGGAAAAGAGATGTAAGCCAAATATATTTTAGATAATTGTTCTTAATGTTCAGAGCTTTTCATCTGCAGTGTGCTTTAGAACGTTAACTAATTGAATTTCAGTCCTCCCTGGGACCACGTACTTGTAAATATTACAGCTTTTGGAAAAAAAGAGAGCCTGTATTTCTTGTTCATAATGTACAGAACCAGCGCATTCGGAACTGATGAAGTCTAGATGGCAAAAGTGTTGTAGAAAATTCCCGATATGCATCACGTCTGAGAGCGGGCTGGGGAGGGGTCAATGGGAGACCTTCCACAAGCTCAAATCTTAATTTTAGGCTTTTATTAACATCCTGTCATTGTGTCTTGCTTTCTGAGATGTGTGGCCAGGAGTGCCCTGTGAAATGGGGGCAGTTTGTCGTGTTTGTTTGGGACCTGAGTGCTCAGGGTCTGTTCTGGGAGTGCAGACAGGGTGTGCTCGTGCCAGATGAGTTTTGAAGCCTTCTGTCTGTCGGCAGTCTGTGATCCCAAACAAAGAGGTGGGAAAACAGTGTCTGCTAAAGAGTTGCTGTGTATTGTTTCTGCAACAGTGATAGAAGTGAAGTTGAAAACTCTTTGAAGATCTTGGCTCCTGTGGAGCAGACAAAGGAGAGCATTGCTTTTGATTTTGTGCACTGCTAATAGGGAGTGTTGTAGCACCTTCTGCAAAGAGTTTCCATAACTTTAGTGATCAAGAGATTTCTGAGAGGTAGCAATTAAAAACAGTTCATTTTTATTCTGGCTTGTTCCTCTTGGATTCATTTTTCTGAAGGAAGTGGCTTGTAAACGAAGGGATGTTGATAAGGCTTTGTTCTGGGCACAAAGTGACAGGACAAGGGGGAAAGGCCTTAAGATGAAGGAGGGCAGGTTAAGATTTGATATCAGGAAGGAATTCTTCCCTGTGTGAGTGGGGAGGCCCTGGCACAGGTTGCCCAGAGAAGCTGTGGCTGCCCCATCCCTGGAAGTGTCCAAGGCCAGGTTGGATGGGGCTTGGAGCAACCTGGGACAGTGGAAAGTGTCCCTGCCCACGGCAGGGGGGGGAATGAGATGAGCTTGAAGGTCCTTTCCAACCCAAACCATTCCATGATTTTCTGATTCTTTGTGCAATTTTCTTTTTATTTCTGAAGTTCCTGTTTTCCTTGAGTTTTGGTTTACTGCTCTGAGTCACCATTTTCCAGATTCCTCTCTGGTTTAATCAGTGGCAACCTCAATGCAGCCCTTGAATCATTTGCTTTAAAAGCTTTCTTGTTTGGACTAATGCACTGTATCTTTAGCTTTGGAATGGCTTTTATAAATAATTTGATGTAGCCAGCTGAAGTGGCCTTTGGGTAATCTGGGTGACAAATGTGTCTGTGCCACAGCCCTGAGACAGCTGGAAATGGTTCGATGTTATTAATGCAGTTTAGTTAGCTGGAAGTTCTGGATTTATTTTGCAGCCTATGAAGGATACTGTACTCATATATGTACAAAAGGAATTGAGGGTGGCATTAGGAAAATGGAACTTGCTTTTTATGATTTTAAATTGTGTAAAGACTATAATTGCTGAGAAGTGAATGTGGAAAGGCATTTCAGAATACACTGGGTGTGAAAGAAATTAGGGGACTTAACAGCACTGGTGGAGCAAATGAACAACAAAATTATAAACTAAATCTATCTGAACATGCCATTATTGGTTTTTATTATTATTACACACAATTCTGTAACTCCCATCAACACATGGCATGCTTTTATCTTTTTGGAGACAGCACTGTTTTATGCTGTGTGGTTTAAACAAGGAACATTTATTTTATGCAGAGTCTTCCAAAGGTGAGAGGCTAAAATGTAGTGACTTAAGAAATGTAACTTCCCCCAACTCCAGTGAGGGAATGTCTGTTACAGCAGGAAATGGGAATTCTCCAGAAGCAGTTTATAGAGTGGATCAGCAAAGAAACTGGTTTTGTTCATAAAGAATTTCTCTGTGTCAGAATGAATGTCCTCTGTGGCTGATGCAAAGTTATGCCGATTTTCTCAAAGCTATGGAAGTAGGGCCTTTTGGGTGGAGACTAAAGGATGAAAGGAAAATAAGCCTAGGAGATGTTGAAACATGAGGAGGATCCTCAACTTAAAAAAAAAAGGTTTTAAGGGAAACAGTTGCTGGGCTGGCAGACATTTATGATACAAATGACAGTGGGAAGTAGCAGTTAGAGAGGTCAATTTGGGTGAGAAACTATTTTCCTAAGGCATCCACAAATCCACAGCTAATTAATACTCCTGGTGGTTAAAAGCCTTTGGTAGTCACTGCTGGATTTGCTGTCCTGCTTCAGGAACTAGAAGGTTGTGGATGCATGAACAGCTGGGACTTACAGAAAAATGTACCAGTGGAATGGTTTTTGTGCCTCTCTGAATGTTTATTTCTCATGTAGTGAAGGGTATTGCAATTTTATTTCCAAAACTAACATGACAGTTGACTGATTTTACAGGAGGTTTTTTTTTTCCTACGCTCGACTGTTACACACGAGCCACTAACTCCCCATTTTCTTCCCTGCCTTTTTCAGGCTGACTCTGCTTCCTTGCCCAAGAAGTCACGTCTGCCTGTGCTCTTAAGATCCTGCAGACCATTAGGAAATGTGCCTTTGAACTCCTGGGTGCAGAAATCAGGTTCAGAACCACAGCATCGTTCCAGGGCACCTTGTGAAGGTCTAAGAGCCTATGAAGTACAAACCAAACCATTTCAGGCACAACCTAATGGAGAGCTACTGAATGAGTCTGGAGCTGAAAACCTTCCAGAGGAGCCTGCACAGGGAAACATATCAGGGAGAGGTAAATAAAGAGCTAATCTGGTGACTCGTGGTGCTGCCTGGAAAAATGGCAGCTTCTCTTGTAGCAGAAAGTAAACCCAGATCATCTTTATATATATCTGCAATGCTTCTTAATCTTACGAGTTTCTTGAGTAGACAGATACATGTAGATCTTGAAAAAACACCTTTTCTTTCCCTGTTTGCCACTAAGATATAAACCAGCTTTTTGTGGAGCAAGAAGTGCTGCGTACACATGGCATAAAGTCTGTAATAAATGGCAGATCACAGGGTGCTCACATGTGCACGCATATATCAATGTTTAGGTAAATGAACAATTTCCTTAATAAGATGCCAAGTTTAATGAAAAGTGGCTGTAATGGAGACAAGAGAGTATAAAAATCCTGGTTTTGTTTATGCGGGATAATTAAACTTTTCCAATATTCCACTGATCAGTCAAGTCATCTGTGTCTGTTCCCACTGTGGCTGGGTTAATTTAAACTCAGCTGTTGACAAAGTATTGGGATCAGCAAAGTATGACAAATTGTAAGACAGAGAGCAATGGTATTAGATAAAGATTTGGGGTAGTAAAAAAATAAAAATGCACTTAGCAGTTAGTTTAAAAATTGAGTAGAGGAAATTGAGTGAAGAATAGGTGAGGGAGAGTAAATATAAAAAGAAGACTCAGTCAAGTGCTGGGTGAGCCACTGTCAGACCCAGAGGTTGCAGAAACTGTTGTTAATAATAACATTGTTGTGGTAAGGCACAGATACGGTACAATTTATTGTAAATACTTCAGGTGGTGGGAGTGGAGCAGTTAATTCTGGTAGGTGCAGAATCCATGGAGAATCCTGAGAAGGGCAGTACTTCTGAATTTGATCCTGAAAGGAATCAAAAGCTGCAGTCCTGTGATTTCCTTTCCACTCTGATTTTTTCCCCTTGGATAATAGGTGTGTTGCACACTTGATGATTCTGAGACTTGCTACTGTGATTGCAGGAGGTTGGTTTATCATCAATGCTCAGATTGGAGAAACTTCTAAGCCTTTTGTCTAAGCTTAACATGAAACATTTAAAAATGCACTAGAGATTGATTTACTGTTACATTACAAAGGGGACTACAAATGTTTATCTTCGTTTGTTAGTAGGAGCCTTTGCAATTAATTCTTAGTAGTTACCTGTATAATTAGTTCAAGTATTTAAAGATACCCATATTATCAATAAAGATTTTCCTGTTCCAAATTGTCAGAGAACCAGGTTCGTATTTGTGAGGTGAGGGGGTTTTTTTGCTTTTTTGATTTTATTGGTTTGATTGGTTTGGTTTGGTTTGGTTTTTTAACTAGCACCACTAAATTCTTTTTCGTCTCTTACTGATTTGTGTTTTACCTTTCCCCACTGTTCTCCAGTTGACTCATTGCTCAAACTGGATAATACTGAGGCCCAGGTGGAATTGCAAGGTGTTGATCCAGTTACAGGGAACAAGAATGAACATGTAAAGGACAAAAATCTGCAAAACTATCAAGGTAGAGCATTTACATCCTACGTAATTTTAAAAAAAAGGAAATTTAAAAACTTTAGTTTGTTCTGAGCTGTGCAGAATTGTAAATTGCTTCTGGTAATCATCTCCCTTGCTGTTATTTGTGGGTTTTAAATCTGGTTTTCTTAGCTGCTATGGATTAATTGCTCCAAGAATCCAAGTTGGTCTTTCAGGGCTGTGCTTTCAGAAGGGCTGCAGGGATTTATGAGTCTGGTTTCCAGTAAAAATAATGAGTTGTATGCCTGACTCTGATCTCTGTTGCTAATGTTTTCACTTCTGAACTCCTCTCTGAATTAAATGTTTGTTACTGCTTCTGCATCTAGTTCTGAACTATTGGAATGAAGGAACTGAATGATAGAATTTTGCTTATCTGAATTATTTGAAGGCATTCAAGTATGCTGAAACCTAATGGAATCGTTTAATGAAAATTTCAATATGCTTAGTGCTGTGTGTTCCATGTTTCTGCATCATCCATTAGTCTTTTTTGGGAGGGCTTGAATAACCTGAATAACACTGGAGAGTGCAAAGGATATGGCCAATTCTGTAATCCTTTGGTGTGCAGAGTCCTGCTCAATGTGCAGACCCTTTGGGGGTGTGGACACTTGCACAGAGAGCTCTTTAGTTCTCCTTTAATTAAAGAGCACTAATTCATTAAAAACTGTAGCCAATGCTCTAATCTGAAATATTTCTTCGTTAATATCTGTTTTTATTTTCTCTGTTTGTTATCTGGAATGGTGCATGGAATCAGGATTTCAGAGTTTGAGAGTTCACCTGGTGTTTGGGTTTTTTGCCATCTGTGTTATTGCAGCAGAAGTTAATGAATGAAGTGCTGCATTCCCTTAATGTGTCCTCTGGAATTCATACCTGGGCACTTTCTTGAAAGCATTTCCTTCCTTTGGAATGCCACACAAAATGAGTGGAGTGCAGCAAACATCCTCTGGCCTTGATCTCTGGTTTGAGTTGAAAGGGACCTTAAAGTTCATCCCATCCCACCCCTGCCATGGGCGGGGACACTTTCCACTATCCCAGGTTGCTCTGAGCCCAACCTGGCCTTGAACATTCCAGGGAAGAGGCAGCCACAGCTTCTCTGGGCAATGTTGATACCCCAGAATCACAGCTTCATTTTATTCCAGCTTTTAGGTAATATTTATTTTTATTCTCTTGTTCTTGGTCTTTCATACAGAGCTGCTCCCCCTGAATTTTTGTACTGATTTACAGCTTGAACCAGGGTATTCAAATTCTCCGTGGAAACCAATCTGAAAGTATTACACCCGGTCTGAAAGATCAATGAATTGGCTCCCAAAAGGGAAGTTCTAATTCGTAGTGATCTTTTACAGAACTAATAGAAGGGGAAAATTTAATTTACTGGTAACTTGAAAATAATCATTTTGCTAGCTACTTACACATACAGCCCTCAACGTACACAGAACTATAAACATGGATTATATGTAGGAATATATGGCTTTTATTGGACTGAATCTGAGGTGATTGCATTACTTAGGGATGGCAAAGTCACCTGAGGGATGTGATGTTCATATCAAATGTGTGCCAGTAAAACCTTTAACACCAAACACTTTAGTGGGGTTTGTTTAGAACACCTTTTAAAAAGAAGTTATCATAGCCTCCTTTTCAAATCTGACTATTTTCCTGATAATCTTTTTAAAATTCCACTGACTTTATGCTCCAATTGGTTTTGTATAGATTTTTAAAGTGGGGAGAAGAAGAATATTTAATTAGACACTTTAGGAGGAACCATGTGAAGTCAGAGTCTCCTTTGCCTCATGTTTGAGGTTATCATCTTTGTGGCTGGAAAGGTCTGGGCTTGATCCGTGTCTGATTCAGGAGAGCATATGGCAAAAGGAATTTTCAGTCATTTGGGAAGAGAAAGTGGGTGTATTTTGATTATTGTTTATTTGAAAGGTAATAAAGGGTTTTAAATACTTGATATGTAAATTGAATTAATGGCAAATCATAGAAAGAGGTCAAAAGTCCCAAACTAATAATGTGTAGTTTGTAATTACCTACATTTTGATTCTGCTATTATAGAATTAAATTAATTCATTCTAGTGCTGTTAAGAACAGAATGTCAGATAAAGAAATATTAATATTCACACACAAGCCTCCTGTTTTTCAGAAATGCAAAATCATGATAACATTAGCAATGGAAATATCCAGAGTTCGCTAAAAGAGGTGGATGAAGAGTTTTATTCCATGGGACACGAGGACATTGACTCAGCCCCTGCACATTCAGGCTCCAAGTGCCTGCATGCTCACCAGGAGAGTGGAGCAAGAACAGATGCACTTGACGGCCGTGAAGCCACAGAGGATATAGAAGAATTGAAACAAAGAGTTAAGAATATGCAGTCTGAGCTTGAAAAGTACAAAATGTTCCTGCTGCAGCTGCAGAGCTCTGACCAGCTCTTGTTCAGTGGTGTTCCCAATGGAGTTGTGAGTGATGCAGCCCTGCCTGTGGAAGGGTTTGTCACACAAGTGCAAGATACAGCCGTAGAAGGAGTCCAGACATCCTCTGGTGTCTATCAGCTGGATTGCAAGATCCACACCAAAAGTAGGAATTCTCAGTCTTTGGAAGCACCTGATACATGGGCAGCACAAAACCTTAAGGAACTGCTGTTGCCCAATGAGGCAGAACTTGACAAAGAGCAAGTTGTGAATACGCATCTTGATGAGGTGTATCCTCTTCAGGATAGTCTGAGAGCAACATCACCATGCAAGTGAGTAAAACTGCTGCTGTTTGAGGTTCCCTTTTGTAAACAGCAATACCAAATAGCATAGGAAGGTGATACGAAGATAATTTTATTCACAAGTGTTACAGCAAAGGCTAAATTTCACTAACATTAGCGTAAAGGAACTGAAACGTTTTGTTAAAAGACCCTGTAAGTACAAAAGTGATAAATTCATGTCATCATCTGTAACTGTCCTGTGCCAGACACATCTGTCTCTCCCCACACCTCAGGCCCACAACTCTCTTTGCTGTAAGAGATCCTCTCTTGAGCCAACTCAGATCCCAGGTTACCTGTGAGGCAGGCTCATCTCTGTCATCAAAGCACCGCAGCTCTGCATCACTCTGGGTATTTTCAGGTGCCAGGTGTAGGAAAGTGGAACACCCCATTTAAGACAGAAATGTTTCTGTGGGCAGTGGGCTGGCAGATTCATGCTGGCCTTTCTGTTTGTGTGCCCAGACTTGATGTGTAAAAATAAGATGTTCGTGCTCTAGTTCCGATTTATTTTGCAGTTGAGGGCTGTAATGCCTTCCTGTGAAGGATGTGCGAGGAGATAAATATAGAAATTAATGAATGAAATTTTATAGCATAAGATCTTAAGCTGGAAAATCATTTATGGGAGGCTGAAAAGTATCAGTCTTGGATTTTGTATGAGATTTGGGGCAGCATTTTGGCTACATATGTACAAATAGCAAACATACGATGGGGGATCATAAGAGTGAGCCTTTTTTAACATCCACCCCCCTTTTCTGCCTTTTAAATATTGTTATTGTACTGAGGGCCTGTGGAATATCAGAAATTGCAACAAAGAAAGGCATTCAGCCTTGTGCCTTTCTTCCAAATGCTTGAGTAGAAATATTTGGAGACACTGAGCAACTGCCAGCATGGACTGTTCATTGTGTATCTCTGAGTCTTACTGTTGTAAAATACAGTGGTGTTACAGAGTCCATGTAAATTTACATACCTTGAAAATATACCTCATCCATTTTACAAAGGAAGATCTAACTGTAAATTAAGGAATGAGGCCCTATGGAGCACTGTGAGTTTTTTATGGCCGCTGTCTAGGACAACGTCGTGAGTCACAGGTGACAGACCCCAAAATGAGTTATGCATCTCTTCCTATACAAATGACAGTAAAAATGCTGTAACAACCCACACCACCGTAGATTTTGTTTGATTCCCTGCATCTTTTAACATCCTCTCTCCTTTTCTTCCCACTAATGGGTGATTCTGGAGAAAGAACTCTACCTGTGGTACAGACAGTGGCAGTACAAAGAGGATGTCTACATTTGCAAGTATAAATTCAGTAAATAAATTCAGTTGATCTGAGATGAAATTTCTATCCTGGCTTGTGGAGTACAGGAGTCTGGGCACCACAGTGGTTGTCATTGTCTCTTGCAATATATACATGCAGAGATGTGCAGAATTTTCAGACTGGGTGAAACCATCAGTTCAGAAAGTCCAATATTGTGGTTTTGGCAGGAAATACATAAAGTTTCAGAGAAAGGACAGCTGTCTGCTTCCATAGGGAGTTGAGAAAACCACAAAACACCAAACCAAAAATAATCCCCAACCAGTCAGGAAAAATATGTGTATTCTTGAAAATTCTTTACATGTATTCACTTTTACTTAGTTTAATTTGGCACTTCTGCTGCCATCCATGTTCTTTCCAAGCAGGCCATCAAGTCATCCTGTTAGTCTTGGCCCATTTTGTAAATGATGCAGTTAAGTGAAGGAGAATAATCCCTAAATACCAAACTCAACAGTCAGAGACAATACATCTCTCATTGTCACTGTTAAAAGCATTTTAAAAGCAAATTGAGCCAGATAAAATTATAGTTTAGGAATATAAGTCTAATTCCCTTTTTATTTATATTTAAATGTTATTTATGGCCAGAAAGTTGCTTTACAGCTAATTTCATTTTCTCAGGTACGATTCATTAGTTCATTCACAAGTTCGGGAACTGTCCTTCCAATGCCAACAAATCAAGGAGATCCGCTGTGGCTGTGTCACCTACCATGAGCACCTCACCAGCCTGGTGAAGGCCTTTGAGGAGCTGCTCCAGGCCAGTGATGTTGATTATTATGTTGCTGAAGGCTTCCGTCAGCAACTGAACCAAAGTGTGCTGTTGTTTGAGAAACTGGAAATGAAATTCCTCTATGGTGAGCAGCAATATTTTGTGCTTGTTGTCAGATAGATTAACGCCCTTGAAATGGGAAGGATTTTATTTACTTGTTGGTGGAAGGGAAGCCTTCCTTGCTGTTGGTTACTTTAAGATGGTTTATAGGGAGGACTGTCGTGGAAGGTAAAATTTTTATGATCCAACAAGAATCACAAAGAATCACAGAATTGGAAGGGACCTCTGGAGCTCCTTCAGTCCAACCCCCTACCAAGGCAGGGTCACCTGGAGCAGGTGGCGCAGGAACGTGTCCAGGTGGGTTTGGAATGTCTCCAGAGAGGGAGATTCCACGCCATGCCTGGGCACCTGTTCCACCCTCAACGTAAAGAAGTTCTTCCTCATGTTGAGGTGGAACTTCTTGTGTTTTATTTTATTGCCATTATTCCTTGACTGGATTTTACTTTTGTAGCTGTACTCTTTATTGACACCTGCTATTTGGGGTTGTCTCAACACAAGTATATTTAAACTGTCCAAAATACAGTGGTTATATAAAAGTTTTGTTACAAGTAGCTTCAGGGTTTCCTGTTTCAGGGAACAGCCCAGCTTACTGTTGAAGACACCTGGGGACATAAGTTAGTGCTGGGCCTGGCAGTGCTGGGGTAACAGTTGGACTCAATGATCTAAGATGTCTTTTCCAGCCTAAATTACTCAATGATTTTCCTAAGGGTCCTGCATCGTGCTGCCTGCTAGCCTGGCTGGTGGAGAAATGTATACTGCCTTTCATAATAGAGCTAAAATACTACCATGTTTTGGAAAATGAGCATCACAATTGACATTTGTCGCTTGAAGGAAGAGTATAACCTACATCTTGCCTTCCATCTATAGTTTGAAGAAAGTTAGCAGGAAAGTGATGGAAAAGGGATGCTCTTGCGAGTAACAGCAGGAAAGATCTTTTCCTGGCGTCACAAGTGTTGCTCTTGCTGACCCAAACAACCAGCAATCCTTCACAGATGTCAGCTGCAGGAGTGACATGTCCAGCTAAACAGCTGAGGTGCCTGAGACAGGGACCTGACCCTCACATCCTCCTGGAATTGGCTCTGGGAGCTGCCTTTGTTCAGCCCCATTTGGAGCCCAGCCATAGCATGATCTGTGTTCTGCCTTTCATTACAGATCATGGCAGGATGTTGCAGTTTTGATTGCTCATATAAAGCAGCCATATATGAGAAAAAGATATTACAGCCTTGTGTCATAGCAGGGTAATAAAAGATTGAGTGTATTCAATGATTTTGGTGGCTGCAGAGATTCCTTGTATTGCAAATGAGAAGACTGTAGTGAATAAACATTAAATGCCTTTAACCCAACAGATGGTATCCTATATACTATGAAAAGTCACTGACAACTGAGACAATTCAATATATCTAACACAATGGTGTTGCACTGAATCACACATTAAAGTAAAATGATGTTTGTAGGGTTGTAAAGAATATCCAGTCTACTAAGAATTGACTGTAAAGAAGAAGCATGAACAGCCGTCTGTCTCTGCATTTCCATCCTGACCTTCAGTTCATTCCCCTGAAATTTCAGCTGTACAACTCTTCCCTGCCACTTTTGTTTAATTGCACAAAAATTTTAAAATATGGGGAGCCAAGGTGACACCACAAAACTCTTGTTTCCTTAATCAAATTGGTGTCTGAGTCCAGATCTCTTGGACTGAATTGTGCCTGTGCTCATAGACAATTCCGCAGAGAATGTTGCAGGCAAAATCCTGTGTGTGCTCCTTCATTAAGGATGACTGGTTAGCCTGACTCCAAAACAAGCACAAAAAATCCAAGTGCAATTGCATTTTTTTAATGTAAATGTTATTGAAGAAGTAACAACATGTGCCCATAATCCTTTTGCCATATAGCACAATTATTTCAAATTGGTGTGCTAATTAAAACACCAAGTCTGTAAAATCTGGTGCCTCTGGTCCCTGAAGATTTTTTTTGTGAGTTCCAGAGCAAGCTATTGCTTTGTCGCTGGGCTATGAACAGTTTTGCTTCTGGTACAGCATTTGATACTAATAAAAAGTATGGTAGTATCTGTTGATTTCTCTAATTTCTCATTAATTTAGCATTCTGTATTTAAATAGAGTAAGATGGAGGGGAAAAAAACTAATTCTCAGTACATGGTTTTAATCAGCTGTTTCTGCTTTGCAGGAGAATCAATAGGTACAGAAGTCACTATACTTTATGAATTAGCTCAAAGGTAAGAGTGCAACTGAATGTTTAGCAAAAATATGGTTGTTTCATAAGTTGATAAGGATACTCCATGTTTTGTAGCATGTTTTGCTGTTTGGCAGGGCTTTGCTTATTAATATCCATTTTGTTAATAAAATGCCCATTGAAAACAGACCAAGGCTTTTTTCCCCACTTCTCACCAAGAAGGTGAGATACTGAAAGAGAAACATTGTGCTACCAGGATTGTTCTTTTCATGAACAAACAAAACATGTCCATAACCCACTGTGGTGCATGCTCAGACATCATTCTGGTGCAGCTGCCATGGGGACAGTCCCTCCCTGTGTGTCCCCATGCCCTTGGGGCTGGCTCAGGGTCACTGATGTGCAGCACTGCTGAAGTTCATTCTCAAAGCACCCCGAAGCTGAAGGTGAAGAGAGCAGGTGTTATTGTGCTGCGTATGTTGGTTTTATGCCAGTTTGGGATTCTTCTGTGCTACAGAAATCCTCAGCACCTTGAATCCTGTTCAAGGCAACTTGAGGTCCCCTGAACACAAAGGTGACTGCCTGGTGCTGGAAAATACAAAGTAGGCTGGAGGGCCAGTGATTACTCCTGCTGACCTCAGTGAGCTCTGAATTTCAGTCTTGATACAACCTCTGATGTATTGTGGTTTTTCGTGCCCTGTCACATAAATTTACCTGTAAATTGGTGTAAATTTGGCACCCTCTGTTCACGCTTCCCACAGTCATAAAATAACTTTTAAACCGTTTTGTTTGGCACAAAAGGGATAACGAGAAGAATGCCACTATGTACCAGCACCTTCAGGGTGAGTCGCCTGTGCCGTCTGCTCTTCATAGCTTGTCTGACTTTGATTTGTCAGAGAAATCTCCTCTTGGCTCACCTGAGCACAGGCATGACCTGGAAGGCCAGCACAGCACACTGCCACTTCTGCCAAGCGAGTTTCATCCAGGTAATGTTTTTCCCCCTGAAGATTTGCTGGATTTTGGGAAAAGCTGATAAATAACACACAAGGGAACTAATTAAGAAATAATGGAGAATGTATGTCTGCCTCAGCTTCCCGGTTCCTGACATAATCATTGCAATTTCAGTGATAAGGCACACAGAAGATGACAACTATCTGAACTACCCTGTTTGAGGCAATATAAAGTGTGTTAGTTTGTGTCCTTGTTGTTTTAGGCTACCAGCTTTTACAGTGCTCCAGACACATTTCAAATAGACAAGTTATAAGGTGAAAACAGACAATTGTCAAGAGATTATTATGTAGAAAACGAGAGATTTTCGAATTTTATAGAAACCAGTGTTGTGTTTCCTTGAGAATTGTTAAGTGCTGCATAATTAATAAATGGTGTCATGTTTGACCTGGATAGTTCCACTAAAAACAAGTGATGCTTGCAGTCCTTTATCGGCAGCAATGAAAATTTAATAGCTGAGCTGGCACATCCTGTTCAGGAAGAAATATTGCAGAGTAAACCAGGAGCGTGTGACATGGATAAACTGACACATCACACAGTGACAGGTAGAACAGATCGTCTCCTGAGTAAGGATGAAACTTGCAGCCAATGAAAGAAAAGTTGTAGAATGGCAAAGCAAGAAGGAAAAGGTACAATAATGAAACTTGATACAACAGATTTATTTATTGTGGAGTGCGTTGTGTAAGTCAAAGTCAAATTTATCTCTTGAGTTATTCTGGGAGCTTCCTATTGTTGTAAGGAAAAATGCGGGCTGGTGGTGTGTCGAGCCGGAATGTGGAGCTGCATTGCAGAGCTTTGGATTCCTTCCTCAGTATAGGGAATGTTTAAGTAGATAAAATTGTTATCTATTCCACTTTTGTAGGAAGAAGAAAATTGAAGAGCCTTAAAACTCCTTGTTTAAGTTAGAATGTAGAGTAGGAGTGGTCACTGAATGCATGGTTTGAGCACTGTACAGGAGAAGAGTGTTGTGGAGTCAGATATTTAATATCTGCCATTTTTAAAAGCTCTGTGTCGTCTTTTAGGATTAACACCCATTAGATTTGACAAGAGTACATAGTGTAAAAGAACACAATCATCTGCTCTAAATAAGAAGTGGTCTCTTGCTTTTTTTAGAGTTATTAATGGAGCATCTGCAAGAAATTAGAATCCTGAGACAACGTTTAGAATATTCCATAAAAACTAACGAGAGACTGAGGAAGCAGCTTGAGAGACAAGTAACAGACAAGGAACTAGATCAAGGTAAGAATTCATTTAATGAGAAACTGAATCCATCTTTCCTGCTGAGAGCCTGAGGGATCAAATGCCACTGGAAAGGTTTTGTTTGCCTTTTTGAATAACCTCACCCCTTCCAGCTGGGAAATGATATGCTGTTCTCTGAGTCCTGCTGCATCTTGAGGTCTGTCAGCAGACACAGCTTTCCCACACTGCTGTGGAGTGGCATAAATGCAGATCAGATGTGCCTTTTCCTCGAGTCCATTGCTGGAACTGTACCCAGTGCTGAGCACAAATCTTTCATGGGATACATGTGCACCACAGAGCCTCAAACCTGCACTTGCACAGATTGCTCAGAGAACAGGACTGTCAGGTAGCTTTATGACATTTGATGATCCTGTGGTTGAATTTCATACAGAGAATTGAAAGACCCTTCTAGTTCTGTTACCAGCAAACGGTCTGCTTTTTTTTCATTTTTTTTTTCCTTGTGCCTTTGGGCTATCATTATTATTAGAATGTTCCTGTATTTTAGGATGTCACCCTCTTTGAATTCTCTGCCATGTCCAACCAGGGACAGTTGCAGGAGAGGAAGCCCATTTTATCAATATGATTGCATCAGGGCCCAGTATGAATGAAGAAGGAGGTGCTTTGCTCTAAATTATGCTGCTGTTGATCCAAAGTAGGAATTGTGTGGAATTAGCTTTCCTGCACCTGCTCCATGTATCCCTGGGGTGGTCAGTATAGCAGCACTGCTAACAGGACTGCTGGAGATGCCTTTTCTGGAATTCTGTGACTACTTTAAAGCCAGCTTGTGTTCACACACAGGGACAAAATATCTGTGAGACAGAGCTGAGGCCATAGTGTCCAGCCTGCCATTGATTTCTGGGATAAATGTGTCCCAGACAAAATGCTGTGGTGAGTTTTTAATGAGAAATACACAACAACGACTGATGGAAATTTTAGCATAGAGTTGTTTTTTATTTCAAACTCTAGTATAAAGCAGTGGATAAAAATCACTAAAAATAGTTAGGCAGGTTTGGAGCCACTGCTCTCTGTTGCTGGTGTTCAGCATGTCTGAAAGCCAAGCTCTGAGGATTTAAAACTTTTCACAAGTAGGCAACTTTCACTAAAGATGCTTTTGGAGCACCTTTTGAAGCACCCCATCCCTGTATTTTCCTACACTTTGCTTCACTCTCCTTCCCACCTTTTCCCCCATAGGACAATTGATTAATATGCAATATTACTCAGACTGGAAGCAGGTAATAAATACAGACATACTTTCCTTTTCCTCAATTTCACTGGTATTGACATTAGATTCATTATGTTTTACATCATCCCCATGGTCCACTTCTGTTGTTGTTTAAATGGAGGCAACCTGCACATGGCAGTTTGCTTTCAGGGATAATTTACAGTGATGGAAAGGTGGGTAAAAAGCATCCATTTCATTCATGAAGTATTTACACTGCTGGAAAGGCATTCTGTGCTCATGAAATAATCACACTGAAACACTTCCAACTCTTTTACAGCTTCATAAAGATTCTGGCAAGGGCATCCATTAATGCAATGAAAGTATATTTTCTTTATAAACTGTCTTATGCCTTCCATCTGTCTTCTTGTTGCCTTAGCACATCTAGCAATGCATGCAGGAGAAATTTGGAAAAGTGAAGGAAAAAAGCAACTACCTGTTAGAACAGCTCCTTTTTGTCACTGTGTTCTTTCAGTTCTTGATTCTCTATGTATGAAAGATCTCTTTCATGCTGTAAGATATGCACGTGCTCTCTTGCTAGTGATGCTCCTTTTTCCTGATAGATGAGCTTCCTTTGACTTTCAGTGTAAAAAGAAATTCCTAAGTGAAGCTGAGAGGATTCACAAGGGCATGTGGGAATGGCCTTAAGCTGAAGGAGGGCAGGTTAAGATTGGATATCAGGAAGGAATTCTTCCCTGTGAGGGTGGGGAGGCCCTGGCACAGGGTGCCCAGAGAAGCTGTGGCTGCCCCTGAATCCCTGGCAGTGCCCAAGGCCAGGTTGGACAAGGCTTGGAGCAGCCTGGGATAGTGGAAGGTGTCCCTGCCCATGGCAGGGGGATTGGAACTAATTGAACCTTAAGGTCTTTTCCAACCCATACCATTCTGTGACTTGAATTCAACATTTTTCCTTTAAACTGAATGTCCTTAGTTTGTTTTCCTTTTAAACATAAGGCCAAGTTGTAACATACTTAATTGTTGATGGCAGCCTGCTAAATTCATGATATTGAATAGTTTGTTCAACAAAAGTTATTGCATAGATGTATTCTTGTCTGATAAATATTGTATGGATGTATATACACACATCTGCCCACTGTTTTTGCCATGTTATTTTTAATATTTAGATTCTTTAAGTATTTAAATGCCTCTGGGCTTCCAGTATCCTATGAATGACTCAATGCTGGTAATGACTACATCATTCCTGTAGAGCTGAGGCTTGCAGTGCAAGTAGAACTAAAATAATTGCTTCAATCATTTCAAATGTTAGGCTTCAAAATAAAATCAAAGGTTTAATTTCGAGTGTCCTAGGTTTCAAATGTTGTTAACAGCAGTTAACATTAAAAGGGCTTTTTTTTAACCCACAAGTAGCTGATGTTTCAACTCAGACTTCTCTTCAGCTTTTGAATGCCTTTATTTTGCTTTACGTGGGAGGGAATATTTCCTTCTTCATTGCTGTGATTTTCAATAATGCCTCTCTTTCAGTCAGTGTTTCCTTTGAAACCTTCAAGGTATGCTTCCTTAGCACTCACTTTTTCAGCACAAAACAGAATGAAAACTCAAGTGTATTGCAATTGTGGGCCCTGATGCTCCACTTTCCTCTGGTTAGATGGACCTTTGCCTCTATGGAGAGAGTAATTGATGTCAGCAGGGCTCTGCACAGAAGTAGTAGTCTCAATAGTGGGTCAAATTGTGGGATTGTGGCCCAATTACTACTGGCTCTACATTATCCCTTATTATGTAAGATAACTAATAGTTATATTCTAAAGCCTTTCAGTAGAACTGCAATAGCATAACTTTTCAAATAGGATAAAGCTGGGTGATGGGCAATAAATTAAATTAGAATCAAGATGAGACTATCAAGCCTTGCCACTTCAACTTGGATTGCTTTGTTACTGTCTGAAAGGAGAAAGCCTTTTGAGTTCACATAGCTGCCTCAACTCTTTAACATATAGATAGTAAAATGCCATTAGTGCCAGGCTTCAAGAGCCTTTGAGTCTTTCAGCAGTGACAAGAGGTTTGTATCATGGCACAGTACCTCCCAGTTAGGTAGTGGGTAAAAGCTTCAATTGGGATTACAATAAAATGAGATTACTCAGAGGAAGTGCAGCACATCAAATTGAAATGAACTGCCAGAGCTGAAAGGCATCCTCCTCATACATTCAGCTGATTTTTTTTGCCAGCTGGTTATTTCTCTATTAACCAAATAGTTGACACTCATGTACTTATCTCAGGCTTTAAAGTGTGGGAGATGCTGGGATAACCAATCAGCTGAAAAATACTTTTAATTCTGGTGGGTCTTGAAGTGTTTTACTGACTGTGAGAAGGTTACAAAGGGCAATAACAATTACTTGACTTGCATTTCAGAAGCAGCACCTTGAGAGGGGGATGTGGTACTTTCTAGGCTGTGCTGCACCAATGCACATCACTGGGGGATGACTAGCACGAGTACAGTGCATTGAGGATTGCCTGGGCTTGGATTTAACTGGCTGGATACACTTAGATTCAACACTTCGATTTAACACTCAGATTCACTTGGCTAGTGCAGTAAGATCCTCAGAGAAGGATTCATCCCCCTTATGTTCATTGAAGTCAGACATTTAATTCGTGCCAGTTACCCAGAGCTTCTCGTGGAGGCACTGGAGGGAAATTCAGCTCTTGGAGGACAGGGGACAGGGGATCTCATCCTCAGAGATGTGAGGAGAGGAGACACGGGGTGAGTTGAGTTTTGGAGGGGCCTGTTCCTCCCCATGGCTGCTGATGGTTGATCAAGACTGGCTCAGTTACCTCAGTTTTAGAAACACGGATTTAAGAGGGATAAATCTTCATCCCTGTGACCATAAAAGGGTTCTGAGTTTGTAAGACAGTGACTCCAGCCTTATGCTCTTGCCTGTGTGATAACAGATCTATCACCAGACTATTTACAAGCCTCCCTGCATTAACCCCTGTGGATTAGCTGGTAGAATCTCACTGTTCTCTCACTAAATACAATGGAGTATGAGCAGAGCAAGGCTAAAATACATGGTAAATACTCCTGCATTTTGTCCTGTTGGGTTTTTAGCTGATAGGTAAAGACTGCCAGGGATAATTCTGCAATTTTAGTAATTGCCTAGCAATGAGAGGCACTCGTGCTGCACAGGGCTTTGGATTACTTGGCATTAACCTGAGCTGCCTTTTAGCCTGTACTGATAACCTTCAAAATATATAGGGGAGAAATAGCTTTTATAACATGTTTTTCTGCAATATTTTAAATTGTTCTTGTCTGGAAAATTTTATCTTTAATGACCTAGAGATGACTCATAAATCATCTTTTCTGTATATATTTATAGGTTCTGCAAACATTTTTATCCATGGCTCAGAGCAGCATAATTCCCTGACTTCTGAAATACATTTCCTGAGGAAGCAAAATCAAGTTCTGAATGCAATGCTAGCAAAAGGATCTAGAGGTAAAAATGTAAACTGTTCTTTACAGGAGTAGTCTGCAACTCATCCCAGATCAGAAAACAATAAAATATTCACAGTCCACTTGTTAAATTGACTTAACCATTCTTCCCACCCCTGAAATTCCATGCTCAACCATAAGCATTCAAACTGGAATTAGCAATAATGGAGTAGCAGCTTTTTTTTCAGATAGTCTCTGAAAAAGCTGATTTAGTTAAAAATCATAGCCTTAGTGGGTTGTGGGCATTGCAGATACCTTGTGTTTCTTCTTGTTTCAGATAAACAAAAGGAAAATGAAAAGTTAAGAGAATCTCTTTCTAAGAAGAATGCAATCATTGAGCATCTTCATGAGGACCATGAATGCATCAAGAAAGAAAACGAAAAGTTGCAAAAACAAATTTGCCAAAAGGAAGATGAAATCAGATACCTGACATGTCAAATTTACAGCAGTCGCAATGAACTAAACAGGTATTGATTCTGTCCACATTTAAACAGTCATTTAGAGAAGTCAGTGTGACAGGCTCGTGTTTAGCCACAGCCATTAACATTAGTGAGGGGCATGGATATATTCAAAAGGCAGGGGAAGAATTATGGAGGGAAAGAGAAATGGATTTTAGATTTTGAAAAAAAAATCAGAGTTTAACTCAGCTGTTTATTGGGACTTAACAGGTTACAAACAGAGATTAATGTAAAGCAGCATCAGAGCTCTGAGAATGAGAAGTTGCTGCAGTCGCTGCGAACTGAGATCAAGGTTTATGAGAAGCTGGAAGAAGCAAGAAGGAAGGGGACAGGTATAAATGCACAATTGTCTCTGTACCCTTTGCCTTTGCACCTCTTCCCTCTGAATGTGCTCTTGTCAAAAGCCAGTAGGGCTGGGTTACTGTTCCTTTGCTTCTGCTTGTGTCTGCTCTACAAAGAGAACTGACTACCTGCTGCTCAAATGCTTTCTACTTGGGGTAACTGCAAGCCTGAGATGTGTCAGATGTTGACTAGACACCCCCAAGTTTCCTTTATCTTTTTAGCTAAGCTAAAAACCAGAACTGAAGACTCAGTAGCTCAGGCTGGATGAGTTTCCTGGGGGTCTTAGATATTTACTTGTCATCTAAAAACCTGCTGCTGCATCCTCACAGGTCCTGCTTACTCAGGTAGCTTGTGCTTTCTCTTGGCTGAAGGTGAGGGAAGAGGCTTCTCCCTGGGGCTGGCAGAAGTGCTGGCACTGCTTTCTGAATGAGGTGTTTAATAATTCCCTGTCTACTTTGCTGTCAGTAAAGGTGAGAGGAGGACTGGAGCTCACCTGAGTTCTTCCTACCCCTTGGAAGGAAGCTGTGCCACCACCCAGCTGTTGGTATGCTGAGGTGAAAGAGTGGAATGCTGTTCATTGCTGAAAAGCCCTTACCCCATCCAGCAAATTTCCCACTGGCAGTTCTTAGAAAGTTGGTTTTTTCTCCCTGCTGCTCCAAGCGTTGTGCCCTGCTGCCACTGGTTTTCCTGCCTGGCTGCAGCAGAAGAGCCCTGTTGGCACAAGGCTTTAAGGCAGAAGTTGGCTCAGGGGTAGAAGGGATTCTCCTTGCAGAACTCTTGATGTCATTAGAGAGTAGCAGCACCCTCCTCATGCAGCTGAGCCCCTTCCACTGACTGGAGAACACCCTGAACAGTTGGATTTCAGCAGGAAAGAATGCATGGAGTTGTTTGTGTACTGATCTCTTTCTGTGAGCAGGCAAACACAGCCCTTGCTTTTCTCAGGTTCAGATTTGTTCCTCTGGTTGCCTGGTGATCACTGTTTTCTTTTCCCTCGGTGTATAAAATTAAACTCCCAGTTCTACTCCATCCCTCCTCCACACTCTGATGTTACCCATTCCTTTTCCTTTCCCCAGACTGTGCATTACTGCACTTCACATTTTGTAAATCCTCTTCACTCTCCTTTTATCTCATTTTTTGTCTTTTGGCATGAGACATAGTAGCTTTTATGGACAAAGTAAAAAACAATTTTCAGCTCTTTCAATCTTTTAAGGGTAGAAGCAATTAAGACATGCTCTTTTTTTTCAAACCATTATCTTAATGCTGTTTGTAGTTAATTCTTAATATTGAGGATAACACTGGCTATAACTTACTTGCTGAGCATTCTTAGTGGGTAATATTACTTTAATTGTTAAAGATGTTTGAATGTTTCTTTTGAAATTGTCTCAGATCCCAGATGTGATGCCTCAGAAGAATTCCGGAAAGATCAGAATAATCCACTCGATTTACATGAACTGTTGACTGAAATCCAGAGCCTGCGAGTGCAGCTGGAGAGGAGCATAGATACCAACAAGTCTTTGCATGAAAAATTAGAAGAACAGCTTTCCAAAGGGAAGAGAGAGGAAGTGGGACCAGTGTCAGCTGTTAATATCAACTGTCTGTTCAAGCCAGGCTCTCAGCACTGTGCAGGAGTGGATGGTACTGTGCTCCATGTGCTTTTGGGGTACTGGAGAACCTGTGCCTCATTCTTTAAAGATGCTCTTACAGCCTTAAACAACAGCTGTCCTCAAATCCCTCTGCTGTTGGAGCTGGCGTGTGAAGTGCACACTGCACTGTCCTAGAGCCTCCAACTTGCACTTCCTTTGCATCCAAGCAAAGCATTTGCAGAGTCTCTGGGATGGGAGGATGCCTGCAGTAAATTGTCATAAATTTTGTTTACCTGGGAGGTTCTTTTTTCACTGCTGAGCTCTATAATGTTTGCTAAGGGTGAGTGTGTATTACTCAAGAGTGATCAATAAGTGCACTAAATGGGCTCTGGGTAAATCAGTTGTCCCCTCTTTGCCCTTGAGGAATATTTTACCTTTATTTCAGTCACTGTTAAGTGATGCTGTTTTAGCAAATGAAGGAAAGTGTAATGTTTACACCCAGGGTTAGGTTATTGTTCCAATATTTATGTACATGGGATGCAGAGAATCTTCCTCCGTGAAGTGCTCTGTACAGTAACAGCTTTCCATACATCCAGATAAAATCACATGGACCAGAAAGATTCCTTGGAATGTCAGCAGCTGAATTTTTTAGACATGCTTTTCTCATAGGTGCTTAGGGAATTTGGAAGTTCTGAAGGGGAGGAATATAGAGACAATCTTTAGTCTGGTACAGCTGTGAAAATGTCCTACTTCTTGTGGAGTTAATGGGAAGCTGACATTTGTTAATTAAAATGTGTTCATCAGGATGTATTTTAGATTCTTCAGCTATGGCTTGATTTTGGTAGATACCTAGAATTTGGATAGATGCTCAAGTATAAAAGTAGGTAAATACTGGAAGATCCATGGCATAGTACTAGAAAAATTAGCTGGTTTTCCCTGCTTCTGGAGTCCAAGTGTAGCATCAGCAATAAAAGGAACAGAAGAGCTGGGAGGGTTTGTTTTTAAAAGGCATGGAAACCTCTAATAATACAGCTTTTCTTCTCCCTTTTTTTATGTAGAAAATCTCTGCAACTGCCCTGTTGCCAAGAGAAATATTTGTGAGCTGCAGAGGCAGCAGAATGGATGCTGCATTTCAGTGGGGAAACCAGGTACACCCAGACTTGCTGTTTAAGAGAAGTCGAGTGTAAATTAATTTTTTGTTCGAGGATAAAAAAATGACCCCATTTTTCTGTCCCAGGTATTCAGCCAGCCCCTAAGGATGATGTGGACAGTGCCTCCCTGTGCAGCAGCACCTCAGGCTCCAGCAGGACATGCACCCCACGCCTAGTGCCCGGCCATCGGATGTGGGCAGACAGGAATGGGCGGCACGTCCTGGGCCTCATCGAGGACTACGATGCCCTTAGGAAACAGATCTCAGAGGCACAGCAGGTGCTGGCAGACATGGAGATTACTCTCAGGGAGGTCACTGGGACCAAGCTGCAGGAGCCTGGAGTAAAGGTGAGCACTGAAATCCTCTGAAGGAGAGTGGATTTTACTCAGGGGCACAAAATGTTGCAAAGGGAAGAATTGACTGAATAACTCAGGACACCTCAGCCTTGGCACGGTCATCATCTAGATGGACTCAGTGTGATTCTGAGTTAGTTAATTCTAGTCCTTTAAGCAATCTCACTTCCAGTTTTGGCTTGAAATGAGGTAAACCAGCTTGGTTTTGCTATGGAAATCGGTGTTTGTTACGCTGGAAATGATAAAAAAGCCAAACAAAAGCAGCAGCAGAAAACCCCAGGTAAAAATCTAAAATGCTTTAGAGAGGGTTTAAACTAGGGGTGTGTAAAAGTAACCTAAAATAGGATAATTAAGATTTTCATATAAAGAAGGCTTGAGATAAACCCAGGAAATATGAGACAATTATAAGAAATGTGATACAGAGCTGATAAAGTTCTACACGTAGTTGAATTCTCTCTTTTAGTAACACCAGGTTATAACTGTACATTAAAGATTGATGTATGCTGATGAGGCTTGTTTCATATTACATTCATATTTCAGGGAAGATTTTTTTATTTTTCCACTTCCTGGTTATCAGTTGAACATTTTAGCAATATCATAAGCTAGTCCAGAAACTTGAATATCTCATTAATGATCAAATACTGTCTTCTAGGACTCAGTGTATCATCCTTTCTTCATTCTCTGACAGTGTTAGCAACTCATGGTGCTCTTGCTGCAGTCTTAAGGATGCTTAAACCAATAAATGCTTACTTTGTCTTGAATAACGTCAGTCCTTTTTGTCTAGAATAAGGAGAACTAGTTAGTGTTTCCTTCTGCTAATTTTCTCTTATGTAATATTAATTTTTGGACGCAGTTAATGGTGGCATATTTGGGGTGGTTTGAAAAGACAAATTTGCCTACAAGCTTCATTTAAAGGGAAGGAACAATCTGTGCACATCAGTGGCATCTAATAAGGAACTAAAAAACTTAAACCCCAACAGGAAGGGCTTGGATCAGGCAGGAAAACAGCAGCTAGTGGTAGAAATAATGAACCACTGGAATGGAGGGTGCTCAGAGATACTGACGGGGGGCAATTTTAAGGATAGATTATGCCAATGTTTAAAAAATTCCATGTAATGCTTTCCTGCCTTGGAGAGGGAAAGGAAACTAAGTGTCTAATGAAGGTCCTTTTCACCCCTATGATTTTATGATAATATAAATGCTGTAAAAACCATGCTTGCTGCTCTTCAGAAAACAGAAGATCTTGACTGCAGGGATAAATTCATTCTACTTATTTTTGCAGTTATAATTAGTGAAGCTATTGAAGGTGCAGTCTGCAACAATTCTGAAATTCTTTTTGTGGTATCATGTGTGCTCACACAGTCAAATGATGCCTGAATGACACTTAAAGACTCTCTGAAGTAGCATATATTTCCTAATGACCTAGTTAACATACTGATAATGACTGAAAAAGTAATCTAAGTTTTTAACTTGTTTTGTTGGTGTAAAGATAAAAGCAGGAAGTTTCACAATTTGCACTTTCCTATCAAGCTTTACATCACTGAAGTTTCAGACTACTTAGCAAATGGGATACTTTATGTGACAGGAGGATTCTGGTTAGATAACAATGCTAAATAAATACTCAGATTGTATCCTGCATGGGGCAAGAACTGCAAATGCTTTTCTTTCATTACCCTTCCCCCTTCTGTAGCACCATTGCTTTGGTAATTTATTTGCTCCCCTCACATTCTTTCCCTCCTTTATTTCACATTTATGCAATTCCTTCAATCTCGTTTTCTCATCCGTCAGCAGAGGAAAACATTTTGTGTGTATCTTGATAGTTATTTTAGCATTAAATGGAACAGTTTAAAGGGTCTGCTAAGGAAGAAACATCGATATTGCTTAAATTGATGTCTGTAATCATTGACTTTCAAATAACATGACACGAAATGCAAATGAAGAAAGAAGAGAGTTGCCAACTGTTACCATGTGGCATAGCAAATCTAGTAAATATAATCTATTGTTAATCATGGTTATTGATTAGGACAAATCCCCTCCCTCCCTGAAATTCTCAGATAATACATTATTCAGCAGCCTTTGTTAACTATTAGTTTTTATGGCACACAATGGCTGTGTACATTATCTTAAATATGAAATCACACCAGCTGGATTAAACCCATTAATTAAGATTACATTTTCATAATGTTTTAAGTATAAAATATAAAATGTCTGTAATCCTGTGATACAGGTACCAGAACAGGCATCCCTGCATGGCTTTTCCACAAACATTCACACAGTACAGCAGATTTTAGAAGAGGCTGCACATTCACTGAAGCTTCTCTGGAGAGTTTCTCTTCCCCTGAAAGCTGCTCATGGTACTGCTCAGGGCACTCAGGTACTGCTGGGCTTCTTCTGGGCTTTGTTGGTTTGGTTGGGGGTTTGGGGTGGTTTTTTGGACTCTGGGAATGTCTCAAAGAAGATACAGCAGTTACAGATGTGTCATTTGGGAAAATCTTTGGAAAATCATAACCCCAGTCTCTGGACGTGGATTTAGGGTAAGGCTGAGTGTGTCCTGATCATGTTGTATGGCCAAGTGTTAATTTACAACATACTTTGTAATAAAGGTGTAATATCTAATCCTGTTACATGAGATTCAGGAAACCCAGGCAGGTGGCGAATGCTCCACCTCAGCAAGAAAAGGTTGGGGGTCCCTGTTATTTGAACCAAATTCAATATGATTATGTGTGTATTGGTAAGAAGAGAAACATCAGCAACTGATGTAATCTCAGCTACATTTTCTTTTACGTTGTTGATGCCAAAACTGTAAAAGAAGAAGCTTTTGTAAAAGCGTGACAAAACCCCTAGACAAGTTTTGTAAACACTTTAACTAAAAAGGATTGCACTATGCAAATGAATAAAAGTAAACTAAATGAGGAATGAAATATCTGTGCTGTCAGAATACCACCACTCAGCAATGAAACTGTTTCTAACCTTGGCTTTAAAATAAATCTAAAGTGATTTCACTGAGGTTTTTGTATGTGTTTATTAAGGGAAGCAGGATATTCCTGAAAAAAAACTCTCAAACTTTGGGAAAACAAACATTTTATATATAATTTCATAACATTTTTGGTGATATTTTTTAGTATCCTTAAATATATAAAGTCACAAAGGCAGTGGGAGTGAAGTTTGCTGTCTGATACATTTACTGATGTTTCAGCTCCAGATTTGGGATGTCTTGGCAAGAGTGTGTACTTCCATTTTTATCCTCATGTGTGTAATCCATACAGACAGCTCTGTGTTGGCCTGGATTGCAGTGACTAAACATATCTCATCCACACAGGGCTTTCAGGATGTGGAGGATGCATCTCCTGCTTTCCTACCACACTGGTCTGAATCTTGATTTGGATCAGTCATTTCTGAAAGTCTGATCTTACTGTGTGTGGGGATCTGAATTGCCAGGATGCTCCTAATTAGAGCTTAATAGAATCTTTTCTAGAGTTTCTTATCCAACACCCCCTAGATCTTAAGGATATTAGATTGCTCCCGATGTCTTAAATGCAGAATATGAAAGAATCTCTCTTGAAGTTTGGATTCTAAAATATTCTTGAGTATTCAATGCCTTCTCTGCAGCCCCACAGGAGTTGTGAGTAATCAATTTTTCTGCAGAGATAAATAGTGGGGGAAAGTTTCAGAAGTTTTATTACTTAACAAGTGGCACAACAAGGAAAATATGTCCAAGCTTAAATCTGCACAAGGACCCAAATCAGTGACACTGGCAGACGTGCCAGGGCGTCTCACAGTCCTGTTTTACAAGTCACTGACCAGAACTTTGTTTGGATTGGTGGTGAAAACTGAACCTTAATAATGATACTGTCAAATAATTTTGCAATTAAACTGTCCCAGGGCCTTTTAGCCCGTTGATAACGGCAGCATTAGCCATTAACAGAACACAAGGAGAAAGCTGGAATTCTGAACGTGGCAGACAGGACACTGATCCCGTGGCACTGGCCTTCCTTATCTTTTCTAGTTTAGAAGCAAAAATAGGCACCAGTCTAATTCACTTTCCTCAGTCTAATAGGAAAATTACTTGCACTAAAATCCAGCTAAGAACTGTAGTTGTGTCATAGAATCTCGTGTCATGGGGGATGTGAAGGAGGAAGGACAGGACTCAGTGGTGGTCCTTCACTCCTTTAAGTTGTTGGTACTCCAAGGAAGCTTGAGGGTACTTGCACAAAAGTATTGAGCAATTCCCAATGTGGAAAGTAGATTTAGCTAGTAGTTTAATATCTTACTTTCTTCTCTCAATTTAGGATGAAGGAATGAAAGCAGAAATATTTAGGTTACGTAAGAAACTGTCTGAGCAAGAGAAGAAGTTGCACAGCACAGTGAAACGCCTGCACTCCACAAACCAGCTGAAGGAAAACATGGAGAAAGTCATCATTGATCAGTGTGAGTGTGTGCTTTAATAATGATTCTGATTTTATTTTTGTAGTCTGTGGCTACCTTTAAAACTGGTGTTCCCTTGTGTGCTCCAGCTGTGACAAACAGGCTCAGGCTGTGCTGAACTGTTGGAGCCTCATTCCAGTGGACAGAAGTTGCCCAAAGTACAAAAGGCTGTAGAGAATATCATGGGAAGCTGTAGTGGGTTTGTTCGCATCTTTTACTTTCTGTGAGATAAGAATGTGAAGAAGGGCAAAAGCAGGCTTAAACTTTTAAAGTATACAAAGAAAGCTTCATTGATAGAGCTAAAGAAAAAAAAAGTCAGAATCAACTTTCAGAACATTTCTCTTCCCCCCACTTTTTTCTTTCTTTTCCCACTGACAACATAAAGGGACAAAACTTGGAATTTTTCAGTCAGTTTACTACCTCAATAATAATCTTCAGTACACTTAGGGGGAGGAGTCTCTTTTGCTAGCCATGATGACTCTTCTACAAGAAACAGTTCTCTCGTGGCTTCAATGTCACAGCGAATCGGCCGCCCGGGAATGGTTCTCTGCTCCCAGTGTGAAAAGTCCCTTCCCTTGACTTACAGCTTTTCCCACAACTGTTTTCGAGGGTTCAGTCTTTAGCCAATGGGGTACCATTTTAAGGATGAGCCGTTCAGAAGCAAAGGTTCTCTTCATCTAT
>VWZW01003808.1:400378-860402 GCA_013397115.1 Edolisoma coerulescens | reverse complement strand
CAGGACAGGGCTCGGGCCGGGACAGGACAGGGCTCAGGCCGGGACAGGACAGGGCTCGGGCTGGGACAGGGCTCGGGCCAGGACAGGGCTCGGGCCGGGACAGGACAGGGCTCAGGCCGGGACAGGACAGGGCTCGGGCTGGGACAGGGCTCGGGCCAGGACAGGGCTCGGGCCGGGACAGGACAGGGCTCAGGCCGGGACAGGACAGGGCTCGGGCTGGGACAGGGCTCGGGCCAGGACAGGGCTCGGGCCGGGACAGGACAGGGCTCAGGCTGGGACAGGACAGGGCTCGGGCCGGGACAGGACAGGGCTCGGGCCGGGACAGGACAGGGCTCAGCCCGGCCCCGCTGCGCCGCACGGGCCTTTAGTTACTTGTCCAGGAGCCGGAAGCAAGAGAGAGTTCCCGGCCTTTGTTCGTACTTAAATGTGGATCATAGAGNGCCGGGACAGGACAGGGCTCGGGCTGGGACAGGGCTCGGGCCAGGACAGGGCTCGGGCCGTGACAGGACAGGGCTCAGCCCGGCCCCGCTGCGCCGCACGGGCCTTTAGTTACTTGTCCAGGAGCCGGAAGCAAGAGAGAGTTCCCGGCCTTTGTTCGTACTTAAATGTGGATCATAGAGGTGTACAAAACTTTTTTTAGGGGCTTAACAGAGCTGTCAATATTCAAATCAGCCAGCTGATTGGTTTTGTCGGGTCTGGAGGAAGCTGTCAGCAGCTCCTCACAAAAAATCACTTCCGTAGCTGGTGGATTTCTCTAACTAGAAACCAAGCTATGCTAAACTATGACAGAAGCTGTTCATGGTTTTACACAAACCACTGATAATGTATCAATCCATGTAGCTGCCACTGATTCCTACTTGGGTTATTCCATTTTGGATACTCTTTTTTCTATTTTACAACAGTTCTGGACAGAGGCAAAGTTATGGTTCGATGGTAAACATTTTCAACCAAAGTTTTTGACATTGTCAAAATTGTGATTTTGCCTCAGTCTTAATAAATGTGGAATTAGGCTTTTACATTTTCTGAGGTGCTGCCCGGAAAGGAGCTCTGTCAGTGTTCTGCACCAGACTAAGAAGTGTAGGAGAACAAGCTCCAGAATAAAGGAAAAAAAAGCTTGCCATGAGTAAATTTTTTAAAGAAAAATTAAGGCATGCTGTGCCCTAATTATATTTTACCCTTAGTGGCCCATGTCTAGAAAATGATCTGGAAACATGAAAACAAGTGTGACATAGGGAGTATTGTAGCTGTGTTAAGCCAGGTGTCTGTTTGAAGAGATCCATCTCTGCTGCTTTAGACTGTAATCACTCACCAGAACAGATCTGAATGGAATTCTCCTCTACCTTCATGCTACAGCAATATGTGTATTGTGGGAGGAGGAGTTAATTGTCTTCTGTATAAAAAATTTTCAAATAATCCATTCTTACCTCCTTTGAAGTGGTGGGACTGAATGGCTCATTAGTCTTTGCTGGAGTGGCACTTGTGTTATCAATAATTAATCTAGACTGGAAATTTTTCCACACCGTACAAACTTATAAAAATATCTATTATATGTTACTCAAGTCAGTTAAATGCAATGTAGAGTGATAAATGTTATTTTGCTCCATAGCCTGTAATTTTTATATCTAAGGCCCATATATCTTCTGCCTGCAGATTTTTGTTGTTTCAAGCATTTATGGGCTGGTGTTTTGTCACTTCTTTCAAAATTGCTATGTTATATCTGTACAAATTACTTGTATTAAATCATAAATTATGTTTTGTTCAGGGTGTAAAGCCAAATAGCTACATTTGGGCTTGTCATGTAAAAATCAAAGCTGTTCTATTATGTCTTTCCAAATAATATCCCTGGGGTAGATTCACTGGTCTAGTTTGTCCAGTTCCAGTGTCATCTCAGACACACTGGGTCATTTCAGAGCTAGGCCAGGTATAAATCAACAGAGATTTTACCCTTATTGCTAAAATGTTATCCCTGAGCCACCCCACTATCCACACTTCCCAAAAGCAAACAGTGCCTGTTCCCCTAAATTTGCTCCCTTTTTTTCAGGGCATTCAACTCCCTCTGAATGAGGTGTTGAGAAACTGAAACCAGCATTTTCTGAAATCTCTGTAATGCAAATATCTGCCTGGAGAGCAGCAGCTGTGCCAGCAGTGGCACAGCTTCCAAATTCTCTTCATGGGCTGAATTTTATATTTTTGATTTAGAAAAATATAGTTTTCCAGGTGAAATGAATTTACTAGCAGGGCTCTTATGAGCAGAGAGCACTCTGCCACACAAAAAGACCTGGATGTGATTTTCCCTAAGTTTCATTGATTATGGGAATTACTGATGTTGAGTTGCCTTTGTCTTAAAAGAGCAATTTCAGAAATGTTTCTAATTTGCATCTGTACACAAATTCCTGGCCAAGCATACAGCAAGACAGGGGGATCACCTGAAGCTGCTGGATTTTATCAGGATGCTTACACTTGATTTTGAGATTTCTTCCCTTCTCCTTTTACTAGCAAGAGAGGAAAAGCACTGCGCTAGGTGACCTTGCCTGCCTTCATTCTGCACACATCCTGTTACTTGCCTGCTCCACTGAGGATATTCAGGTTCCCTCTGTTATTTAGCTGAACATTCCTAAATATATTTAGAGGCAGAGACTGGAACATTCTTGTGGCTCAGAGTCTTCTGTGAGCTCTCTCTGGCAAGAGAGCTCATTGCTTATATACCTTGTCTGAACCTCTGAGCATGGAACAATGCAGTGCCAAATTGCAGTAATCTGCCAAGGGTGTAATTACCTCGTGACAGCTCTACCCTTGGAGTTGTTGGCTTCTTATTGTTGTAATGAAAAATCTTTATTATGGCTAAATTGTTTGTTTTTGAGACCGGAATATCAAATTGGTGCTTGTGAGTGGTACATTTCAGCAGTTACGGAGCTGACACCGATTAGAGACTCACATATTTAATCTGACATTTCTAAATACCACTTTTGTTTGGAAACACCCCCTCCTCCATTCACAGGTCTCCTGCTGGCTCCACAGAGACAGGCTGGGCTGGATGAACGGAGAAAACCTGGAACCCTTCAGAGCAGGCCACTGGTTTTTGATTTCCGCATGGCACAGAGAGGCTGCTGTGTCCTTGAACTGCTGTAGGATCTGGCTGACTTCTTTTGCTGTCTGTCCTCTTCTCCCCCTCCTAACTGCCCTCCCCAGCCCAAGCAGGATATGTAAAGGATCAAACTGGAGTTAGATCATGCACCATCTCCCCTTAAAATTAACAGAAAATCTTCCTGTATGACTTAGATGGAGAGAAGCAGGCAGTGAGGGTGGCAGGGGCTGTGCATCTCTGGGATGGCACATGCAGTGCTGAGCTTTGCCTGTTCCCTGTGGCAGCAGAACTTCAGAAACGCTTCCAGGATGCTTAGGTTTGAAAAGCAGATTGTGGAACACAGGCCAGGAGCAGGAAATGACATTCCAGGGGTGGCACTGCTCCAGACCTGCAGTCCTGAGGGAAGCCTCCTGCTCAGATGTTATTTCATATTTGGTCGTAAGACAAATACAGGGAATTTAGAAAGACTTGCAGTATTCTTTTTAATCTCCTCTTTCTTTCCAGTGGTTTTAACACATGATGTTTTGAAGAAGGCTAGAGGAAACCTGGAAGTAAGTAAAATTTTTGCTTGTATTGAATTCCTTGGTCTATGCTAGTCAGAAATACACAGTGCTGTATTTTGCAGAATTAGTCTGATTTGCTTTAGGTTTGCTACCTAATAAAGTCTGGGTGACAGCAGCTTAGTGTGATAAATAGCCTGCTGTGTTTGATGGCTGAATTAAGTTTTATGACTGACCACATAAACAGCTAAACCCTCTCCTTCTTGATGCTTTCCCTGGATTAATATTCATGACTGTCATCATCTTCCAGCAGTTCACGTCCAGGAGATCACAGCCTGATAATGTGCCTGCTGCACAAGTTCACACAGACACCCTTATTTAAAGCTGGAGCCTGTGTCAGTCACTCACTGGTGGTGCTTTTATTTTTTAACCATAGGCCCAACAGGGGAAGAAGCTTCTGGAACCAGCTCTCTGCTGGTGCAGGGTGTTCAGTCACTGTGAGTGTTTAAGTAATCACGGCTCAGATTTGATTTCTCACAGAAGGTTCAGACTTTACTCCCAGAAGGATGCAATACATTCCTTCACTCTGAAATCCCATCCTTCTCCTCACACCTGTCCACTCTGAATAATTGTACAATTTCCTGCCCCTCCTTAAATTTTCCTCCAACCTTTTCCATGCATCCCTTCTCCCTCAACCCCATCAGCATCAACACTTCCCTCTGCAGCTGCTGTGCTGTTGTCATCCCTATCTGAGCTAGAAAGTGAGGACATAAATCAATCTTTCTGCTTTCAGAAGTCTTTATCACTTTAATTTGAAGATCTGATGAACAGAGGAGCTCCTCTTTGCACATCCTTGTGCAGCAGGATGGGGTAGGGACAAATTGGGGGCATTGAAGTACTGTACAATAATAGTAATTACTGCTTTTCTAACCAGGTTCCACCAGTTGAGAATCAAAAATCACCTTCCTACACTAGCAAAAAAAGGATTCTCTGAAGGAGAAAGTTCTGCTAACAAGAGACTGGTTTTGTGAGTGTTGTTTGCTTCGTGCTGCCTTACTATTTATTGATGTAAAAAATGTTTGTTCAGCTCTTTTAATGGAATCAGCCTTTGACCAAAAAAAAAAAGGACAAAAAAAGATACCTTTTGGTAAATAACTTATTTAACATTTTCTGTGATGTAAAGATGGTTTTTAATATTTATTACAGAAGCAAGGTACTGCAGGTATTGAGGAAAAAATCCAGATTTTTTTAAAGTTGGCACATTAGAAATTTTATATTTGTACTTGTCATGTTATAAAACTATTTGTTGTTGTAGTCAAACAGGTCCTGAAAGAATCAAGAATGTGATCTGCCTTCCACTGTTTCTCTCCTGCTAAAAGAATGTAGGTTAAAAAAAATACTCTGCCAGTTGTCATTGATTTGTAGCAATGTGAAAAATGTTAAATATTTTAAAGCATTCTAACCATCTCTGGAAGGTCCCTCTGGAAGCTGCCTGATGATGGGCTTTGTGTTAGGTACTTAGATTGATGCTGTGTCTGAAAATGTTACTTAGAATCAGACAATTAAAGTGAAAAATAATCACAAATGTGTTTGTGTTATTTCGTTTAAAACCTCAGACTTTGGGCATTACTGACCAAAGCAGCCACATCAGATCATTTATTTCCTGAGTGACACAAAGTGAACTGGGAAAATAGTTCAGTTTAACACTAACAAGACCATAATTTGAAGTGATCTTCGGTTACAAAAGCAGAGTTTGTAGTGCAAGCACGGCTTTATTGAACTGATTTCGCACAAAACGCAATGTTTTTTCCCCCCTCAAGCTGATGATATCCCCATTGTACAAGAAAATTTGCCCTTGGCATCCAAGCACTGGGGGTGGGAGATCTTAATATGGGATTGGGCTTATATTGGTCCTTGGCTTTTGCCCTTCTGTAATGGGCTTCCACAGAACTTTGAATTTGTGCTCTGAGGTGGGGCCATGGGGAGAGCTGAAACTTCCCCCCCGTCCCTGGAGCTGGGGCCGTTCCCTGTGCAGCACGTGGGGGCTGCAGGGTTGGAAAGGACCTTAAACACTATCCCATTCCACCCCCTGCCACGGGCAGGGACACCTCCCACCATCCCAGGCTGCTCCAAGCCCCGTCCAACCTGGCCTTGGACACTTCCAGGGATCCAGGGCAGCCACAGCTTCTCTGGGCACCCTGTGCCAGGGCCTCCCCACCCTCACAGGGAAGAAATGTTTCCTATATCCAATCTAAACCTCCTCCCTTTCAGCTTAAAGCCATTCCCCCTTGTCCTGTCACTTGAGGCCCTTGTAAATAGTCTCTCTCCATCTTTTCTGTTGGTTCCCTTCTAATTCTAAAAAGACCACAATTAGACCACCCCAGAACCTTCTCTTCTCCAGGCTGAACAGCTCCCAGCCTTTCCTCTTAGAACATGTCACAGATAATCTGGTCCTCAGCACTGGGGATGGTCTCACCCATCCCTTACTTCGCAGAGCCACTGCGCACGGGGGTTTCTATAGGAGAAAGCCAACCTAAAGCCCTGCACTTCCAGGGTGCCTCTTTCCATGGTCCCTGCTGTGTCCTGCTGTTTCATTTCCCAGCACGGGCTTCTCTGAAGTACACAAATTGCTTTAGCGGGGATCCCACAGCCTTCCTGGAGGTGTCATGCTCCGGGAGGTGTTCTGTGCCCTGGAGAGCCCAGCCTGCAGCCCGTCCCTGGTTCTTCTGGAACTGCCTGTGCCACATCCCGGGAGAGGCTCCGGCCGGAGCAGCGCTGCCCTTGGCTGCCAGCAGGGGGCGCCAGACCCATTCCTCTGGAGTCGGGGAAAACGGGAAAAGTTAAAAATAAACTTTGCGAAATGTGAAAAGGGGGGGAGGTAAGGGAAGAGCGTGCAGTCAAACTTGTTCTTCAGTCTCTTCACACATTATTGTCCTCACAGCTCACTAAAAACGTCAAGTTAATTTTACTAAGTAGCTAAATTATAGACACTCAGATGTAATCAGAATCTGCTATACATTTCAACTTTCAAAATTAATCATCCTACATTTCTGAGTTATAACACCTGAAGGAAACAGCTGTACACTATATATAGCATTCCCATGACTCTTGGTCTTCTTGCAGCCTTTTATTCCCCCCACATGCACTTAAAAATAAATAAATAACAACGTTAAATGTTTCCTTTTCCTGAGATGATTTGCCACTTAATTCTTAATGATCCCTATTGTGCCCTCTCAGAGATCTTCTCCTGACCCCTTTTTTCTTCTGACAGGCTCTAATTGCTGCACCCAGTTCACACCTGATCAGGTCTCACCATTGAGATTGGGTTAACTGGGGGGAAAAAAATGTAGGATATCATTACCTCTTTAAAAACAGATGATCCTACGAGATCAAAGTATTTCATCTTAATGAGAAGCGCCTCTTAACCACACACAATTTACTGGGCTGGTTTAAAAATAATTTGAAAAAAAAATCCAGGAAAAAAGCTCACCAGATGGTGGCTGCGGAAGACAAAGCTTATGAAGTGTTAAACTTTGTTCCCATTAAACAAAATTAAATCTTCCTTTAAAAATAATTATGCAGGAGAAGAATAAGCAGCATAAGCAAATGGAATTATAGGAGAGGCTCATTTGCTTAGTGAGTTGCTGCCTGTACTTTCATTATGTGGGCAAGGTGATTGGAAACATTGCTGAGAGAGTGGTTCAGGGAGGAGCACTCCTGCGGGAGAGGGGAGACTGCTGTCATTACCTGTGACCTTGAACTTCCTGCTTATTCCCCAGGCAGTGAACAGGCTGAAGTCTTTCTTAGAGAGGATGCTAAGGCCCAGCTGAGATTAAGGGAAAAAAAAAAAGGGGGAAAAAAATTTAAAAACCAAAGACCAGGCTTTTCCCAGCTCTTTAGGCCCCCTACAATATGTGCAGCTGTACAGTAGCACTGGGAAGAGGCAATATTTATATTTATTTATTATTATTTATATATATTTATACCTGCCCTGGGGACAGAGCAGGGCCTGTGCCCGCCACTGAAGACCCACCTCTGCTAAAGGGAACAAACAGAAATAACACCCAAAGCTCACAGGTTGCTGCTTGTATTAAAAATAAATCAATGCAAATGCATTCAGGCGTTTTTAAAAACAAAAACACAGCAGATTTTGCGGTATTTTAATCTCCACAAAAGCTGCCCGTTCTGTTTCTGGGAGGCTTTGCAGGGTGCTGTCTGCTGGGGTGGATAGGGGTGGACTTCCTAGGGCTGCTGTGGGATCACAGGGAGATTTGGGGAGAGGGCAGAGCCCTCCGTGCCTTCCATATGGAATCATAGAGCCATTTGGGTTAACTTTTCCCATTCCAGCCTGGCCCAAAGTGCTGGGCAGAGGCAAACACACCCTCTTGACATTTTTGGGCTTATTTTGAACAGTCCTGAACGAAACAAAAAGCAAATCCTGTCATCATTCCCAAATGCCGCAAAAATGACAATATGGGAAAAGAAACATAAAAAGGAAGCAGCAACACTCTGCAGCTCTAGTGGTACCAAATTCCCAAAGTGCAAACAGCCCAAACTTGACCCTGGTCACTTGTGGACAGCGGCTCCTTGGAGCCCAGAGCCTTCCTAGCACAGGCAGGGGTGGGTCTGGGGGGGAGGGCAGGGCTTTGCTGTGGGTGACATCAGCTGCTCCTGGTATTAAACAGCAGCCACTCTTAGGTGGCTGTGCAGGGGCATTTGCACCTCCAGCACTGGGCTCTGCTGCTGGCAGAAGGTTTTTGGCCTCTGGATGTTGGAAACAGCCAAGCACAGCCATGTCACACTGAGGATGCCATTGGCAGGCTGAGACCTGTGGCACCAACCCCACATAGCAGGGCATCCTCATGGCTGTAACAACTTGGAAAGAACCTGCTTGAATAGTACAAACCCCCTCCATACATTTCTCCCTTACCCTCCTTCCCTTCCTGACCTTGTCATTGGCTCCTCAGCCCAGCGTTGAGCCTTCCCGGGGTGATTTTGCCACTAGATGGCAAGAGCAGGGCTGTGTGGCCACAGCTCTGGGAGTATTGTGGGACCTGGCAGTGCCAAGCCCAGCACAGACCCATGGCTGCTGCTCTGGGTTTGGTTTCCTGCCCAGCTGCTGCCTGCAGGGAGCTGAAATAAACCCAACGCTCCCTGCCGGATCAGGGCTGGGCTCATTAGTGTGAGTGACATGAATAAGATGAGATTTGGAGCCTGAGTTATCACTTAAATGAGAAAAAAAAAAATCCCCAACCAAGCCCAGTCTCAAATTGTGCCCTGCATGGATCAGAGTGATCCAGGAGCTATGGGCATTATTGTCAGGGTGAAATTAGGAGCAAGTTTAGTCTTTGCTGAAGTTTTGGGGCTGGGTCTCTACATCCCTGGAGGCAGATTCCTTCCTCTGACCCTCTTCAACAAGTTTGGCCTCCAGACTGAACAGGTTTGGCTTCCAGAGGAGCAGACTCCCAAGGGTGCCCCATCCACCAAACCCCTCCATGCTGCCTGCACAGCCCTGGGTGATGGACCCCTCACCCTCCAGGGTGAAGGAAAAGCAAACCAACCCTCCTCTGCTCCTAAAATGCCATTTTCCTCCATCACAAAGTTCGACCCTGAACTCACATCTCAGCTCCCAGGTTTAATCACAGTGCTCGCTCCTGAGGGAAGCACTCTGGGAACGGGCAGTGGCTGCTCCCTCTCCTGCAGGGAATGATCCAGGCTTAGCAGGGGCACAGCATGGGGCACAGGGAAGGAATGTGGTCACTTACTTTGGCACTTGTTTACAGAAAACTCCTCTTGCAGGGAGGACTCGTCTTGTCCTGGCTGCAAAGCAGCATCTGGCAGCAGTGGGGGAAGCCAAGGCTGCTCCTGGGCTGGTGACACCAGAGAAACAAGAAAGGTTTTGGTGACCTGTTCCTACCTTTCTGTCCCCCTCCTTGCCATCCTCCACACATAAAATGACCTCTCACACATAAAATCTGTATTTTAATGGCTTCTGTTTCCAGAGAAGTCACACAAAATCCACTATCACACAGCAGCACAGAGCTGCAACACATCCCTACAAACCCGGCACATTAAAAGTGATAAATAAACCAAATAATCCCTTTTTCTACCTCTCTCCACCACCCCTGTAATAAGTTCCCAACACCAAATCAAGCCCTTGGACACCTCCACAGGCTGCTCTGGACTCCCCCTGTTACCCAGGAGCTCCAGGACCTGCAGCTGCCCCTGCCCCATCCCCAACCTGCTGCTCCATGCTCTCCAGCCACATCATCCTTATCTTTAATTTCTGAATTGACCCCCCAGAGAAAAATCTCTGCATGCCTATTTTTTATGTGTTTATCTTGTCATTTCTGTAGAAAGATACTTGTTACAAATATATTTTTCCCTTCCTTCCCCCCAGCCCTGCTGGAGGAATCTACTTGGGTAATTTGTTGAGCGGGTTGCTGGGCCATGCATTATGCATGAGATGCAATCTTGATTTTTGCACTCCACTGTGTGCATTCTGAAACAGGAACGGCATCGTGCCCACACGCAGAATGAACATTAACAGCTCAAAAAAAACCCCCCCAAAAACCAAACAAAAAAAACCAAACAAAAAAAAAAAACCAACCAAAAAACCCAAAAAACAAACCCAGAAAACAGAAAATGCCCATTTATTTAAAGGAAAACAAAAAAACAGCCTCCACTTTTTCAAGCTGTTCTTGCTGGGATTGCTCAGAGCAGTCAAGTTGTTCCCATGTTTGCTCTGCTGGGGAGTAACCAGGCTTGCAGCTGCCTGGTGGGACACAGCAATGATGGTGTTGCAGTATCCAAGATCTGGCTGGATGGGGTTTGGAGCAACCAAGGCTAGTGGAAGGTGTCCCTGCCCATGGTAGCGGGTGGAATGAGATGATCCTTAGGATCCATTCCACCCCAAATCATTCTGGGGTTCTGTGTGAGCCCAAAGGCAGAATCACCAGCCCCCTGCAGCAATGGAGCTCAGGTGGAACATCCCTGCTCCAAGGAGGAGGATCACTCTGTCCCTCCCTTCTGCTGTTCACACAGATACACACACACTACACATACACAAACATGGACACTTCCTGCTCCTACAGACAAATAAAACCTCTATCAGCCACTCCTGTTCACATGTCTTGTGCTGCAACAGCTTTCGGAACACATCATGGGGCCAAACATTTTGGGTCAAACTCCAAAGGCCACCATTCACCAAGGCTTCGAGCCTTTTTGCCAGATCTGCCCTTGTTAATCCACCATAACACTGCCCCAGCCCCCCAACCCCCCCAGCCCTCCTTTTACCTTCGCTGGAAGCAGATGATTTGCTATGCAGTGGGGA
This sequence comes from Edolisoma coerulescens, assembly GCA_013397115.1. NCBI lineage: Eukaryota > Metazoa > Chordata > Aves > Passeriformes > Campephagidae > Edolisoma > Edolisoma coerulescens. The sequence continues at coordinate 849,484 of VWZW01003808.1, read as the reverse complement.
CATGGTAGGAGCTGGTGACATTGGCAGGTGACATGAGTAAGGGCACAGGCTGCTAAGTGTGGTGTCAAACCCTTCAGGTTAAAGACATAAAGCAGAAACACACACACAAAAAAGATACAGAAGATCCACAGCCCATCAACCCCCCCAGCCCCCTAGCATTTCATGCTTGGAGGCCACCGAGTATTTCAGAGCAATCAGACGTGTGGCTCATTTTAAAGCCCATTTAAAATCCAGCTGTGACAGTTTTGTCCCCACCAACCTCTGCCGAGGCACCTTTGTCACCTCCTGTGGGCAGGGGCTTCTCCTGCAACCCCCCAGGGTGGGACGCAGCCAGCACGGGGCTACGCTGCTCTGTGGCGCGAGCTGGCGTTGCCCTCGCCGCGACCCGTGTCCACTACGGATGTCCCCAGCACTCAACCAGGCAGCCGCTAGTTCTTGCTGCCAGTACGGCTCTGCAGGGGTCACCTGCCCCTTGGTAAAAGGCGCCAGCGGAGGTAAAGGAGGAGAGAGGGGGCTGCTGTGTGGGGTCCGAAGGCTCATTCTGTGGAGGGTCCAGGAGCAGGAGACGGAACAACGGAGGGTACAAGGGCTTTATATGGGGACATAGGGAGGCGGGGTAAAGGGGAACAACCAATAGGGAAAGGGAGTATGGGTGGAGTCAACAGGAGAACAGCCAATGGGATACAACGGAGGAGGGGTTAACACAGACAACCAATGAGGAACCGAGGAGAGGGGAACATTCTGGAACATCATACATATGGAACGGGGGAAATGCCTAAACACAGGGTAATACATAAACCTGGGAGGGGAATACACAAACCAGTGAACTAAGACAATGTAAATTGGTGCTGCAGGGGGCTGTGGGAACTCGCCCTAACTAAAAGGTGACGTACAGGGAGTTGCACACTGCAGCACTGCTCCTGTGGCCGTAGCTTGAAACATCTGTAGGAGAAAAGAGGACAAGAAACCACATCTGTTAATCCCAAGAGCATGAGGAGTGGAAAAGAGTCAGAAAGTGGCCCCTGAGAAGGAATTGAGAAGGGAAAAAAAAACGTCAGAGAATGAATAAGAGGGAGAGAGAGGACAGGTGGAAAGGGAAAAGGAACAGGATAAAACGGGGACCAAGATATAAAGCCAATTATTTTTGATTCTTTGGCTTAGGGGCTAATTTGTTAGAGCAGCAAATCATGCTTAGGACAGGTAATACAGCAGCCAGAGTATGGACATTATTTAGACAGTATGATCATGGTATTAGCGCTCAGAAAAGTGGAAAATTTTAAATTTTAACTGCCTCCAGGCCACATCTCACTCTTTACAGTCTCCTCTTTGCTCAGCATGAAGAAATATGGTACTTTCCCAGAGCCAGGAACCCCACATGGAGACAGAAAGGTTTCGTGGGATAGCACAGGGTCGGGTTTCCTCCCATCCCACACCATTCCTGGGCTGGGCTCAGGCTGGAGCCCCACACCCTCCTCTTCCAACCCCTGTGCCAGGGATGTGCCCACCCAGACATGGACCGTGGCAGCTGCTTGGGCACCCACCAAGGCAGAGTTAAAGATGTAAAAAACTCCGAAAGACCTCTCTGCGAGCTGGGTGTGTGACCCACACACCCAGTGAAGGGGGAGGGAGGGATACGAGAGCTTCAGCCGTGATTCCAGGGGGAATATGGGCTGTAGGAACAAATGAGGTGAGGCTGAGCCTCTCATCACACCTCCACAGTGTGGCTTGGCCGACAGGGGAAATATTTATGTTATCTAAATGTGGTGCCTTTATAAAGAAACTTTCTGGGGGTTAGAAGAGGCCAGGTGGTTCTTCACAGACACTGGGAATTGCAGGAACAGCCCCCATCCCTGTGTCCCTCCTGTCCAGCGGGAGAAGCATACTGGAGCAGCACTTTTTTAAGGCTTTGTTCCCATACCTGGGGGTGGCAGGACTCAGAGATCTCGCCCTGCCCCTGTGCCTGGCTCTGCAACACTTTTTGGGGTGTTCACCCCATGCCCTCCTGGCCTGGCTCCATCCCGACCTGGTGTGAGCATCCCCCAGCTCCCACAGGGTCCAAGGCACAGACAGGGACCCAAGTCCTCAGTGCTAGACCGTGCTGCCCCTCAGGGCAGCAAGGGATGTTGGCAGCCTTGAAAAATGATGTCAAAGACGCGAAAAACCCTAACCTGCTTCCCCTCAAGTCACCAGAGCAAATCACGCATTCTTCAGCAGTGCATAATGAGAAATCAAGTAACGCCATTGTGCGCTGACCTCGCTGCGAATGGAAGGGGAAAGTTCTCCGCTTCCCTTGAGCGCAATCTGAGCCCATTTGCTCGTGATTTCCCCCAAGTGTCACCTGCTGGGAAACCCACAGTGCCATCCAAAGGTACTGTTTGGCAAACAGACACAGCCACAGCCCCTGGGAGCTGCTCCCTGCTTTCTCCTTGCCCTCGAGGCATGGAACAAATGGAGATCCACCATCCTTCCACACACCCCAGTCCAACCTGGGGCACACACTGGTGCTCCGACAGTCCCCACCAATATTCTGCTTGCCTAAAGCCACGGCAGGATATTTTTCTTTTTGTAGACAGGAATATATTTAATAAATGTGTTTACTTATATCCTGTAAAAGCACAATAAACTATCTCCAGGCATTGCATTAAAGAAACATTGTGATTTTAGACATTACTTTGTTCAAAAACTCCTCCAGGCGGGAAAGATAAAAACTAGCAAGGCAGTGGTGGTTAAGGAAAAACAGAACCATGCTGTTGTAATTTCACTCTCCCTAACACAACAGCACACACAGTGCACAGGTGGGATAATAAGTTAAAATAACTTGGAGAAAGCTATTAATTTATAACAATGGCAAACATGGACAGAAGAGGTGTTTTAAAGCACTGTTCAAGTTATTGAGCCCAGCAGATGCCACATTGGCACTTTGAAGCCTCAGGTGGTCGGAAATGCAGCACAGATTGTTTCATGTTTAATCTTCCACACCCATCTCACTCCATCACCATCAGCAGCTTTCAGGATAACTGGGGACAACACTTGATGGGGGCCTGATTGGTTTGTGTTGATGTGAAGGCACAGATACACATGGTCCCAAAACCTGACATTTCTACCTCTTCTGCAGGAAAAATGTGACTTTAGGCAGAAACAGGGCTAACTTCCACCCCGAAGCCAGTCTGTCTGATGGAATTCAGGCTGCAGAGCAGGAAGGATATTTGTATTTCTAGCTGCCTGACTGCAGGCTTGCACCCACCTGCTCCTTGATTGTTTTTAGTTACAGCTGATGATAATGCAGAGAGAAAGATCAATATGAAGTGTGTTGGCCTGGTAACCTCCACAAACTGCAGAACTTCCACTGCATTGTGACACAGGGAAACTGAGAAACAGCATGAAAATTTTATGCGGCCAGAGCAGCTCTCTGACAATCTGCTCCCTGCAGGCCCTGAGGTCTCTGTGCTGGGCTGATTTTCCTTACTTCTCAGGAGGGATTTTGCAGCTGCTGCTGGAGTTTGTCAGCAGTGACAAACTGCTGGGAGATCCAGCAGCAACCTCAGAGAGACCCAGAGCAGAGTCTGACCAGTCTCCTCCATGATCTTCTGCATGGATGGGAGTGCCCTGGACCTTCTCTGGCCTCAGGGTAGTGAGGCCCTGGCACAGGGCCCAGAGAAGCTGTGGCTGCCCGATTCCTGGAAGTGTCCAAAGCCAGGTTGGGTGGGGCTTGGAGTAACCTGGCCTAGGGGAAGGTGTCTCTGCCCATGGCAGGGGGTAGAATGAGATGGGATTTAAGATCCCTTCCAGCCCAAACCATTCAAATATTGTATGGCCTAAATGCATTGTCTGCCTTTCAAAGGGCTGGGTGATCCCATGCTGCAGCAGTTGCCACTCTCGGTGTTGTATGGCCATCATCTTGGGGATCCTGTGGCATTACCATTGCTGCAGCTCCTCCACCAAAGATGCAACCCTCAAGCCCACTTGACTTTGTACTTTTAGAAAAAAGGATTTTTCCAGAAACCAGGCTTTTCTTCTCAAACCAAAGAGCAAAGAACCCCTACCTTGTGAGGGCAGGAGCACAAATCCATAAATGAAACAGTCCAAACCCAAAGCTTTACAGCTGCACTGATTACAGGGTGGGGACCTGCTGAGCCCACCAAAACCCTGACTTTTGCAAGGCAAGTGGCTGGGGGAGCCTCTCAGAACCCTGGCTTGGCTTCATCCCCAGGGATCCGTCACCTGGCTGAGGGCAACAGAATTTGGCTTAGGAGACCAGAGTGATGTGGTGTCAATTAAAGGTTTTATTCACACTGGCTCATGTGGTGACTGCATCGCTCACAAGTGCGAATAAACCCCTCACACCACACCATTAACTGCTCTATAGATGCCACATCACTCTTCTGTAAAATGCTTCATAAAGCGGTTTAAATTTTTCTGCCATCTTTTTTCCCCTTCTACCTCTTGGCTGTGAACCCAGGCTGGGTTTAACAGCTGAGAGCTTAGCTGAGTAGAGCTGGCTGGGACAGGGAAGCCATCCTCACCTTTTCACTTGTTCCATGGTCTTAAAAAAATTTTCTTAGCTGGGAAAGCATGAAATGGTGTAAAATTATGCAATGTGTAAAATACGGCATCCAAAGTGATCCTGCAATTTCTCCTGAGCCCCATGGTGAACATTAAGACTCAGGGTTTGTGGCTGGTATTTTGGGAAGTTTTCAGCTTCACTAGTTTCACAGAATAAGGCAGAGGGTGCTCTGGCAGACTTGGATTTTTAGTCTATTTTAACTGAAGACTCCAAAGGACAGGTTTGAACAAAAGGACATGTAGAAAGAGGAGGACTCATCTCCAGCAGTGATGGGAACTGTTTTCAAAACAGGGAAACACACCAAAACAACCCCCAAACCTAGCCCAGTGCTGGGAACACATGGTCCACTTGACTGCTTTCCAGCTTTCCTCAGTGGGCAGTTAATCAGTGGAGAATCTGGGAATGAGGAACCCAAAACCCAGTCAGTCAGAGCAAAGAGAGTCTGGCTTGCTCTTGAGGGACGAGGAGTGAATTGACATTACGACAAAATATGTTCACTTTAGCAAAGACTTCAGCCAGGATAGTTTTCTGTTGATGTGGGAAAAGATTAACTTTTGGTCACTCCTAAATCTCTAGGAAAGGGGAAACTGCACAGGGCTGGCAATGAAGATGTATCCTTTCCAAAGATGCACTTTTAAAACACTTCCTTTTTGTAACCTTGAACTACCACTCCTAGCATGTTGCTTTAACTCTTTTTTTTCCTTTTTCTCTCTTTTTTTCCTTCGTCCCTTCAGGAGTTGACACAGTTGAGAGAGCAGAGAAATGAAACTGTGCAGGATTGCTTCCTGCATTGATAGATTCTCATTCATGCAGAGACTTAGAAAAACAAAAATTTAAAAAAATCACAGGGATCTCTCTTTGCTCAGAAATCTGTATTCCATTAACTCTGATGTGAGGCACAAAGCAAACCAAGAGAAAGAGAAACTCACCCCAGTGGGTGGCTGGAAAACAGAGGCAGAGTCCATTAGCATTCTCTGTGTGTGCAGGGAACAGAGGGCTTGGGCACACAAAAAGTGATCCTGATGGAAAAAACAGCTACTCCCTCCTTGGAGCAGCAGTAAAAGCCTATGGCCAAGAGAGTCTGCATGGATTTGGTAGCAGAGATAAGAGGGACAAAATTCCAGTGACCATCCCCTTCCTGCAGCTGATTAGCAGCTCCACTCCACGCTGGAGAACACATGCACCACACTTGGAAAACTGCAAGTGGAGAGCACCCTGACAGCAACACTGTGCACACAGACACCCGGAAGAGAGCTGGGAAACAGGAAAGTCACAATAATCCCATTATCAGGGACAAAAGTTTGGTTCTGTTCTTCAGTGGGCAGACATGGGAGGAAAGGAGAGCCAGGTCCATTCCCACCTGGTGAGGAATTGGCTCCTGAGCTCCTCAGGGAGCTGGAGAGCCCGGGAGCACCCCAGGAACATTCCAGCAAACCTTGCCCCACAGTAAATCCCAGCCACACTGGCACTGGCCCTGGGAGCTGCCTGTGCTGAAATAATTTTAAAGCTAAGGCTTTAAAGGTACCAGCTTCTGCAAGTGCAGGTGAGTTGTTCATATACATTAATTTCCCAGAGAAGCTGTGGCTGCCCCATCCCTGGAAGTGTCCAAGGCCAGGTTGGATGGGGCTTGGAGCAACTTGGGATAGTGGGAGGTGTCCCTGTCCATGCCAGAGGGTTAAGGTCCTTTCCAACCCAGACCACTCTGTGGTTAATGAAAATATTTTTGGGACGTGTGTCAAACTGGGATGAAATCCAGAAAAGCCATTAAGATGTGTGTCCATACAGGTAGAGGTTTATCACATCAGCCTGTTTCCTAACAATATTTGCCTGCAAAAGATAGTTTAAAAAAGAACATTCCCCCAGGCACTGCAGAGCACACCTTCCCTGCTAACAAGTTCCCTTCTTGCACAGCATGTAAGGCCTGTGGCACTTCAAGGGAATTCTGCATGGGGGTGAATTTCACCAGGAGAGAAAGGAGGGAGAAGTACTCCAAATCCCAGAAAGACTCTCTCAGCCCCAGCAGCCCTTGTGGGAACTCTGTTAGAGCCCAGCCAGAAAGTAAAACCTTCACACAAGCCAAATGACACTGTTTGCATTGGTCCACACAGGCAGAGGTGATTATGTGATGCAGGCATGGATCCTTCCAGCTGGAGGTATTTTAAACACACAGGAAATAATGTCAGAATCATAGGACTGCAATCTTTAAATTATATTCAAAAAAGATGCTCAAAATATACATCATTGAATTATGAACAGCTTTGGCAGCTTTATTGATGATGTTGAATCTGGTTGACAGATGCATTTACACTGCATAAGCATTCGAGATGCAAGAGTAATTGCTTATTAGTCTTGTTGTGAGGCAAAACACCAGATTGAAATAAATAGGAGCTCATGAACACAATTTTGCTGCCTCTTTGATTATTTTTTCAAGCTAACCATCTGCTAAGCATCTGGGATTCTTAGAATCCAAGATCCATACCCCACACAGGTGGGAATTAAAAAATACAAATAGAAGGAGCTCAAGAACCCAAACAAACTATAATATGAAATTGTCCAAAATGACTGGCGAGGTTCTTTCACAGCTTGAATACAAGCTTGGGAGTTTGGTTCTTACAGGACACACAGAGCAGATGCACAGCCAAGGGACTCTGTCCACTTTGTGCACTGGTGCCTCTCAACTCGGGCCAGGGCCCAAAAATGCTCTGTAGTGACACCAGGGAGGAGTGTAGGTACCCCAGAAATCAACTTAGCAGGACACTCAGCACAGGGGTCTTCTCCACAAATGAGACATAGTGGGACAATCCAAACTCCCTTGAGGCCTCCAGAAAAACTTCCAGGACTCTCTGGGGCTTTGCTTGCAAGATTTTTGGTGACATTGTAAGACTTCAGGTTATTTCCCTGTCCCTTGCTACTCGGCTTTTAAACTTTCATCAAATTATAAAGAAAACACAAACACAAGGTCCTTTCCAACCCAGACACGGAAAGAAAGAAAACACAAACACAGGAATGAGGAAAAGAAATAACATAGGAAAGAGGAAAAAACAAAAAGAAAGGAAAATGCTACCAGTGAGGGAGAGGCTGCTGTGTCTCCTCAGCACTTTGCTGCAGTGGTTCCTTTCCTCTGCCCAGGAGTGCTGGGTGCCCACACACCATCCATGAGGACAGATCCAGCCCTTTACAACCCCTGCCCTTCCCTGATCTCTGACCCTCACAGATTCCCCATTCATGTCCCCATGGGGTCTGTGTCAGCTCTGCTACCAGCAGAGGACAAGGACAAATCTCCATGGGGACAAACCCAGGAGCCAGAATGAAGTTTGCTGCAGGGTTTATTGCAGCCTCTGGGATGGCAGCTTTGATAAGAACATAAAGTTGATATTTGAATTTTCCCCAGCTGCCACTGCACTTGGTGCTGAGAACACGAGTTAATAAAAACAGGCAGTTAAATAACTGTCAAACTCAGGCAAATACCCATAAAGCAAATGTTCTTTTAAAAAAGCAAATTAGACATGCATTTTTCTCCATGAAAAAGGGCAATTAGAGAAGCTTTATAACTAATATTTGGTTTTGGTTCTAAAATATTAAGGATCTTTCCTAAACACAGCCCAGTGAAGGGTTTCAATTAATCTCCTTTGAACACACACATTCAGGTGGCTAAAAAGGAAAAAAACAAGAAAGAATAATTTGTGCATCAAGATCTGTCATCTCCAAAGAGCTGTAAACAGTATCTTAGAGAGCAGAGTTTGTGTGACAAATTTGAGTTTGGGTGGATTCTGATCTAAAAATTAACTTGCTTATCAGAGAAATAATATTAGAGTAAAATAAATTAGAATCTCTACTGAAGACTCTAAAAGTAATTTTTAAAATTAATTAGAATCAAAAAGATGGATCTCAAAGGATAGGACAACTCTAATTTAGACAGACAGTAATTAATTCCTTATTTCAGAAATTCATTAACAGACTGTAAGAGCAAATCATTCTGTTGCTGGAGTTAAGTTCCAGAGGGAAAGATTCATCTGAAAAGGGGATATGGTAACTCCCCTGCTGCTGGAGGGCAGGGGAGCCTCTCTGGCAGCAGGTCTGGCTAAGGGGTGTCATGGAGGTTTATTTTGGGTGGAAGGTTTGGACCCACAGCTGCTCACACTGCAAGCACAGAGGCTCAGCTGAACCACCTCACAAGGGTTTGTGGATGGGGAAAAAAAAAAATCAAAATATTGCTCTTACTTGCCAATAAAGATGATATGCTATGTCCCCCACACCCTGTCTTGATTGGGGCAGCAGCTTCCTCACCTTCCACCTTCACCAAGCTCCTGGCAGACCAGCACAGACCCACCACAGGTCCTCAGGCCCTGGTGTGGGGACAAAAACCTAAAGATATGGGGAATTTCACCTTAAAACTCTGTCATGAAACAGCAGAGAGCCGATCTCAGAGCAGATGTGTCCCCCCTTTTTCTCTGCTCCCTTCCACAGCCCTAAAACCCCAACAACCCCACCACTTCCCAGGGCAATATCCACAAGGAAAACAACTCGTGCACCTCAACAGCATGTGAGTTCCCCTGCCACTGTGGATGTGCCTCGTGTGCTGCCAGCCCCCAGAGTATTCCCACTCTGCCATTCCACATCCCTTGGAGAGGCCAAAACACAGCCCCAGTCCATGCCAGCACTGCCTGGCGCTGGATCCTACCGACAACTTGGATAAGCTTGGAGCTTATCCTCAGAGCTGGAGGGCTCGTCAAGGGGAGGATAAGCAATGCAGGAATCTGCAGCCTGTACCCAACTGGAGAGAAGCTGAAAACTAAATCCTTATCTGAAAAGAGCTGAGCTCTGGATCTGGATCCAAGGAGCATCCTGCCAGCCTTCCCATCTGCAGCCCCAGCCCCAGCGCTGAGTGAGGTGGGAGGGAGAGAGCCACGAATATGGATTTATTTATTTGGACTGAGGGCTGCCACATGCCTTGTGGCAGTGGTGGTCCTGGGCTGGGCTGGTTTCTTGGCCCTGCTGCAACAGAGATGAACATTTCTCTCGGGAGGAATCCTGGTGACCCGTGCAGGGGATGGACAGACGGCTCCCAAGCTTTTCATCCAGGATGAAGGAGGCAGGATTACAACAGGATTAGCTACTGCTGGCTCCAAACCAACCTCCCTCTGTACCTCAGCCTGTGCTCCTAAGGGGAGAAGCAGCTTCCAAAGGGACAGACAGACAGGTCACCTGGCAGCAGGACTTCACCATCTGGGACCAGTAAGGAGCCACACAGCCCGACATACAGAGCAAAATCAGTTTAGCATGAGATCCCACATTTTGCTCACGATTCTCTTCTTAAGGGCATGTTCACTCCCCTCACCATGGTTCTTTTAAGCCCAGTTTTATTTCACATAAACTGCAGAGATAAGTGTCTGCAGGATTTTTTTGCCTAAGTCACAAGTCAGCCTAAACATAATTTGTTGGAGAAGGAAGTTGCTCCGGGTTGCAGAGCGCTCAGTTCTGAGCCCCAGGGGCTCCAGAAAACAAAGACAATTAGTTGCTACCTCTGAAAAATTAGTTTAAGTGACAGACTGTGAAGCTGCCAAAAACTAACAAGCATGTGAAAACTGACTTAAAAAAAAAATTATAGCAGTCTGTCTATTTTTCTTTTTTCCTTTCAGAAAGAGCCATTGCTACCTTTAAAGTCATTACTCAAAGCAAAAAAAAAAAAAACAAACAACCCAAACTACTGATTAAAAAAAGGAAAGTCAAGAAAATATCTCTTTTCTCCCACAGTTTGTCTCTGAACTTTCCTGGGATGTTTTATCTGGAGGCAGGCACTCTAGCACAGACTGGCAAGGATGTAAAATTGATACAAAGCACAAAAACAAGGAAGTTTTGGACACAGATGGGATGTTCCCATCTGCACAGCACTACGTGTTTGGAACAAGGTCTGTGTGCTGGATAACTTCTATTCCTTTCCAGTGGCATTAATGGGTAAAAACCCCTCACATTATCTTCCTCACAAGCCTTGCATTTGTGGCTTTAGAGAGCCAGAGCTGCAGGAGCTGCAGTGGTGCAGCCATGGACCTGCTCATGGTAAAGTCCCTCTGCAGAGCAGGCAGGAGCTGGCTACAGGGTCACATCTTGGGATCCCAAAAACCCCACTGCTGCTTCCTTGACCTGGGTCCTTCCATGGCTCCCAAGGGAGACCCACAGAACATGCTCCAGTTGGCAGAGGTGGATGGAACAGCAGCCGTGACTCCAGGGGGAGGTTTACAAAAGAACTGAGAGAGGAATTGGGTTCTGATGTCTTTCAGGTGAGCTGTTGCCAGAGTCACTCACGGTATCCCGTGACACTGACAGTGCTGGGAGGTCACCCCTCCATGCCAGCCACAGCAGAGCCATTCATAGCCAAAATACACCTCAATCTGTCAGACAATGTCTTTTAAACAAGATATGTGCCACAGATTTAGAGTTTCAATATATTTTACTTTTAACCTCTCCTGATGCCCACCCAGCCCCTGCGGCATTGCAGCACCTGATGCACTGAGCAGGGTTGAGGCTGCCATGGCACTTTCCTCCTCTTCCTCCTCCGACCAGCCTATTCACTCAATTTTCTCCATGACAAGCCCTTGAAGGTGATGTGGGCAGCTGCCTTCACAGCCCAGTGAATCCAATGCTCTGCCTGATGCCACATTGTCTCATTCATTGACTGTGAGACAAATGCCTGGCACTTGTTTGGTTTCTGTCATTATAAGCCAAGGATATTAAATTTACATCAACATGACAATGAGAGCAGGGCTGAGGACATGAAACACTGCCTCCAGAGAGAGGAGGGGACAGGCATCCCTTGGAATGCACTATATGGGTGTGGGGTTCTGCTTTTCCTCTTCACCACCTCCCAGGCTGAGCACAAACAGCTCGGTTTTCCTTGGAGAGTAGACCTGGAGGTCTGGACAGAGGTGGCAGAAGGGATGATGCTGGGGATGCCTCTTTCTCTCAAGTACATTTCAAGCCTGCATGCCCCAAAGTCCAAGGCACCATCCCCTGGCCAGCTCCATGCCACATCCTTGGTGACCAAAGGCACATCTGGACTCTGCCCCTCATTTCCTTTCCTATCACTGTGCCTCACTGTCCAGCTCCCCATCTGGGGGCAAACCTCTGTTCAAGCACGAGGAACTGCAGGTGGTTGGTCCCTCTCCACTGTGGCCACATCCAGCATCCCCTGCTCTCTTCACCAGTCCCCAGGTGGCTGCTCAGCTGCCTCCTGATCCTCAGGAGGCCTCTGGATCTCTGTATTGATACCAAAAAGCAGTTCCACTGGAGTGTAAGCTCCTTATCTCACCAAAGAGTGTGCTGAATGCCTCTTAGCCCATTACAAAATAGGAATAACTTTCATTCTTTTCACCTACCAAAAAGAAATTATTTTGTTGGTGTGTTTACAGCTTTGTTACCCAAATACCTCCCTCACACTCACCTTTCCCCAATTGTTGATAAACACGAAAATCCATTCCCCTCCTAGCAAGAGGAACAGGGAATCTTTTATCCTTCCCTGATAAACAGTAATAAGCTTCTTATCCTCTTACCAAAAACTGAGAGCATTGCAAATCCTGTATCAGACACACTAGGGTTAGGGTTGTTTGCATTACGTGGAGGGATTTCGTAAAGTGGCAAATAAAAAGCATGTCATTTTGTTCTTTTATCTGAAGCTTCCTTCTAGGAGGGAAGACAGAGCTGTTTAGAAGTACATTTAATTGGGTATTATTCGGTATCAGGTTGAGGCAAGTTCTCCTGTCTCCCACAAAGAACTTCTGCACTAATTTGTTCCTACTCGTGGATGAAAGGTCATTGTGCTGACTAGGAAGTTAAGTAAACAAAATTAGCATCTGATTTAAGAGACTTCTTATTCCCTCTGGTGTAAATTAGTGTAAAAATTAGCAAGACTTCCCATTGCTTCTGTTTTCTGCATTTGAAATGCATCAGTTGCCTGAATTTAATGGTGTGGAGGCTTGTTATTTCTTTACCTATGGAAGTGCATACAGATGGGTGGGGAGATGGAAGGGGCCATCAGCTTCTGCAACAAAGTTGTTCAAGGTCAGAAAAAGTGACACAGAAGAGCTCCCAGCAGCTCTGACACCTGGACACTGAAGGAGCCACAAGAATTCAGAGGTGGGAAAACATTTTAGAAAGGCAATATGGGCTTTAGCTGTGAAATCCAGCACCACACAACAACCACCATTACTACAGAGCAAAGGTTTGTTTTGGGTTTCGGTTTCTTTAAAATTGAAATAAAAAATAGCCTCTCAAGTGTTCTTTCAAATCTGAGAACTTTCTAGAGATCAGAATAATACCAGGCACTGCTTGGGATTACGGTAGAAAATCCCAATAAATGTGTTCCAGAAGCTGGTTTCTGATAAGCTTCTCATTAAAAACCTTTAAACTTCATCCAAAACATCTGTTCTTGATTATTGCTGCCCATTCTAACAAGTAACCTGATGCTACTACTGCAGCTTTCCCTGATGAGCTTAACTTCGTGCTGCACTCCTGGAAAGGAGTCAGTCCCACACAGGGACAAAAGGATGTAAAAGGTAAAATCACATTGGAAAATAACCTCGGAGAAGGAAGGCAATAGAGGAATATTCTTCTATCTTGCTGGGCAAAACGGTCCTCCAAAGGAGGAGTTGGACTGGCAGAAACGAAGCACCTGAACCTTGGTATCTTCCAACATAACTGTGGGAGAGATTTTTCTAATCACCACTTCTCTGGTTTAAAGACTATTCCCAGTGTGCCACAGATTGCATTGCAGATAAGAGGGATGAAGGCACCTATTTTATTGGAAGGTCAGAAAGGAGGCCCAGAAGGGTGTCTTTTGGGAGTACCTTTGACAGAAATCTTTACCTATCCTGTAACAGGGAGAGGAGCTGGAACTCTGGGTTCCCAGAGACACAGAACATCTCTCCTAAGACATTCTTTTGCTGGGAAAAAAAAANAGAAAACAAAGAAAAAAATATCAATCACCCTCCCCAAAACAGGATTGGCTTCAGATATTGTCAAGAGATGCTAGAAATTTGGTATTTTTGTCTACCTGCACCTGATGCTCTGCAGAGACCCACTGGAGTCCCATTGCACTGACCCCAGAGAAAGGTTTCTGCCTGCAGCCCAGTCCAGGAATGATGCTCTGACCCCACCATAAGCCTCCCCAAGGACAAACATTATGCAAAGGGGTCAAAACCAACTCTCCCAGAGAGCCTCTTGAGCTGGGGGGTTACACTGGTCTCTGGTGAGGTCCCACCACAGCATTTTTAATCTTCCACACTGCTAATTTGGCTGTTGATTTTTCCACTGTGCAGTTCAAACATATTTCCACTTTAATTGGTAAAACTCACATCCCCAGACTCCAAAGAGAGGTGCAGCATTTGCAACCAAGCTCATAATTTTGAGTCTGCAATTGCTTGTTAAACCAAAAAAGATGTGGAACTGAGAGCAATATGTTAAACTTAATAACATGAGCATTAATTCCCTGAAGAGTTATGGAATATATCTATTTCACCAGCTCAGGAAAGGTAACACTCCTCCAGCCCCATAAGAGAAAGGTAGGCACTGAAGTATAGTTTGCATTTCTCACTAATTCAGTTAAAAACACGAGCAGGAACGCTGGGTTTCTGGTTAAGAAGAGAGCAGATATTGCACTGACCATGGAGGGCTGGCTCCAGCAGAGGTTTGGGACCTCCCAGTTTTGGCTGGGCACACCAGGGAAGGGCCACTGGTCCCTCACGAAAGAGGGCAGTTCAGAGACAGCCACTCTGCTGGAATTCCCAATATCAGAGCTGTCAGAAATCACACACCTACACTCAGGCCTGAGCGCCCAGATCTGCCTTGTGTGTCATCACGTCCTTTTCTCCTGCACTCCTTCCCTGCACAAGCACACCAGTTCTTCCAGGAGAACTCCACTATGAATTTTTCCCTCTGATTACAGAGACAACATTTGGTGGGAACACAGATTTTTCCCAATCTTGTTATCCATGGGATAAAAATGCCAGCTTCCTCAGAGACTTAAACAAATAAACTCCCCACACCATGGGGTTCAGACACCTCTAGATGCAGCTGACACCTGAGCAGGGGTTTCAGGAAATAACCTTGAGGAAGAGGTATCTACAGTCCTCCCAAACCATCCCTGAAGGATGTGTTCCTACGTGGGACCCTCCATCCACAGTCATCAATCAGATAATTTCAGGCACTAGAGTATTTTAAACACCCCTCAAATTTATCTTCTCCCATGGGAAGAACAGTAACCTCACAGCAGGAATATTTTCTCCTGTTGCCCAGATCATGCTTGGATCTACCAGCCCCCTCTCATGGGTCTGGCCTTGATCCCACTCAGAGCCAGGACTTGGTGTCATAGCCCTTTTCCTCTCTATTTTATTCCTCCTTGCAGTTCTTCAGCCAAAAGCAGTGCAAGAGAGGAGGACAGAAGTTCACAGCCTGCCACCAAAGGCACCTCTTGCCAGAAGGTCAGCAGCCCTTGCTGGGCAGAGACAGTTTGTGACTGCTGTGGCCACAATGCCTTCCAAAACCAGTGAGGAAAACCACAGTGAAAGAGATGAGCAGAAGAGCCATTAAGCATATGCTGGGCTCAAGCTCATAAACACATAAACAGCAATTGCTGGGTAACCACAGGCGAGAACTTCCGACAAGCCGCAGGTACCAGGAACAAATTGACAATAATGAGGTTTAATGGGGTTGGTTTACAGTCTCGCTGGTTTACATGTTTTATTATTTTCTGCAAAATTAGCCAGTAAAATAAAGTCTCTTTGGGCTTGCCAATCTGTTGGGGTGCGAAAGTCCCAGATGTTGGAGGAGTCATAGTCACTACAGATCCCCAGGAACCGGGACTGTTTTTTCTATTATAACACTGAGGCTGCAGGCAGAGTGTGAAAAGCACAGTAACAAGGAAGAAATTTGGATCCAACCCAGCTAACAAAAGTTCTCAAGTCCAAGAAAATAAAGTCAAACTTTATCCATTCAGATGGAAAGACTTTTCCACTGGAAAAATACAAGAGGTTACATAGAGAGGGATGTGTGAAACACAGTGACTGTATTTTCAGCACAAAAGTTGGAGCTCTGCTTTGATTGCATTAGAAATGGAAACAAATGGAGCTCATTTAGAGAAAAACATGGCAACTTCCAGCCCAAGCTCCCTGCAGAGGCACACGCAGCCCTCAGAGGCACCACTCTGCCTGTGGCACAAGGAGCTGAGAATTTCTTGGGACCAAAGCTTAAGGGAACGCACCACGGGGGTAGGAATCAATGCCACAGACAATCATTGCTGTTATTTGTGCAGCACCAGGTGTTTGTATTCCTCAAACTGCATCAGCATCTCTGACCCAGAGAGCAGGGCAGAACACACACAAACCCCAAAATACAGCTGTAAGAACAGTAGGGAGGAGAACTTGGAAGGAAAAGAAGAGGGAGGACCAGGTACTCAGCAGAACCTTAGTAGGAGATTTCCAGCTATGTACCTGTTTTATCAGTACTTGTTGTACAGCTTTGCTATCTGAGTGCCCCTGGAAGCAGAAAGAAATGATGTCAGAACTCACCTGGTTCCATGAGCCAAGGCCAGGTTTCAGGCAGGTCCTTGCTCCAGGCCGACTCAAATAACCATTAAATGGAGGAGAGCACCAAGGAGCCCCTCTCCCACAGCTAAATAACCTTTCTCCCCCCCTTCAATTGCTCTGCCCTTTGCTGCCTGATTGCCCCCAGGAACCTCACACAGCACAGTGTGGGGAATTAATTACATCCTCCTTAAAGACTGCTGATTAACATTTCCATCACATGCTAATGAGATACTTCCTGGCTTCAATCTGCTTTCCTTCATTATGGCTTTCTGGAGACAAACTTTATACGTTTATGAGAAGCATTAAATGCACAATGGTCTGACTACAATTTATAGATCTCCTGGCTCTGGGGTGTTTGTGTAAAGACTCAGTATATTACAGTAAGAAATCTGGAATGAGATCCTTAGAGCACACAGCTGTTCCTTAGGTCACTTTGGAGGTTGCCATCACTGAAAAGAACAGCAACCAAGCCCAGAGTGGTGGATTGATGCACTTGAGGTAATGGAGGGGAATGCCCACCTCAAAAAATAGCAATGAAAAAATACCTTCAGGTCATCCAGCAAAAGCACAGGGTGATCCAAATACTAATTGTACCTCCAATAGAAAGAGATTATTGAGGCAAAAAAATAGAATTGTCATTTTGGGCAACAGTTAAAAATGAGAGAGAAAAATAATAAGCAAAGGTGATGGAGTGAAACTTCTAAAGATCAAAATGAAGGTGGACACCTGGACTATTTATTGCATTTAATGCAAGAGAAAGGTTCCAAAGTTTGAATAAAATTACTCACCCTTCATAAAGGACTTTGCAATCACTGCAATGCTTCTAAGCCCACACATTCAGCACATACATTCAGCAGCCCGAGCCTCACTCCAATACATAACACAATAAATACACAGGAAGATTATTGTAATAAATACAACACCATCACAAATGAAATTGTAATTAGAAGCATAATTCAGACAGATTTTAGTTAATACCTGTTTACTGGGAGGTGCTAATCTCCCAAATAAATGTCCTAAGTATACAAAATGTGCCTCTGTTCTCCCAGCTTCCCTCTGTCAAAACCTGTTCACCCGCTAACTGGAATTTTAAAAATTGCCCCATTTTTTGGAGTATGTTGGCAGCTTTTGGAAACTAAGTGTGGCCAAGTCGAACTGTCCAGCACCTCACTTGTGAGAGCTGGTGTGAGCAAAGCAATCCATCTACTCTGCCCTGCTCCAGCCAGGTCAGGCTCTGTCACACCAGAACTCCTGGATAAAAAAATGCTGACAATTCTATATTATCTTTTCCTGCCTGATTCCCAGTGTGTGCCCTCTCCCAGCCAGCTTCCTGCAAGCCCAGGGAGCTGGGGAAAATGCAGGGTGACCTGCAGGCTGGAGTGATCCAGGACAGTCTGACAATAACCCAGCACTGACCTGTCTGAAGGGCAGAGCAGCTGCTCCTCTGCCCGTTCCTGTGCCAGAGAGCTGCACTCCTGCTGGGACTCTGAGGGACTGAAGCTTCATGCCTGAGCTTTGTAGTGAGTCTGGGAACTATTTACAAATTTGGAGTAAGAGGCAGTAGAGGGGAAAACTGTTTATTCATACCAGAGTGGAGCCCAGAGGTCCCAGTGGAAGAAGCTGTGTCTGCTCTGCCCCACATCAACAGGCCAGGCAAAGGTAGGGGACAAGGACAAGGACATTCCTTTGCCTCCATTTGCAGAAGGGGAAGGGAATCAAGCCTACATGTCTCACTCAGAGGCACAGATAGCCCATGGCAGGTAGCAATGCAGCTCTTCCGAGTGCCAGAACAGGATTCACACCTTTGAATTATTCAAGTCCTAAGTGAAGCACTGCTGAGCCAGCAAAAATGAGCTGCAGCCTTTATTCAGGACTTGACCCTTGTTCTCTAGAGAAAAGATTAAAATGAGTAACAAAAGATCACTTTTATGTCTCCTTTGCATGTGGCCATGATGGCTCTGGAGCCTTGCCCTGGCTGGCAATGAGCACACGGAGTGCTGAGGGGACCAGAGGGAAGCTGTGCTGGCAGAGGTGCATCCTTCCCAGTGGGAAGAGAAAAGGAGACCCCATGAGAGCTCACCAAAGCTCCTGGACAATGCAGACCCCATGAAAAAGTCCAGCAGCCCTATCTTCCACTCTCAAGACCTGGAAATCCCCAAATCCCTCAGGCTGGAGGTGGAGAAGGCTGGGCTGCAGGGAAGTCTCCAGATCCATCAGCAGGTGAGCAGCAGCAATTCCCACCACCCAGGAGCACCTGCCAGCTTTGAAGAAGTCAAAGCACAAACGACCATAAGCTGTGACAGCCCAGGATTGATCTGGCCCTGAGGAGACACAAGGGGGAAAAGTGGAGAGTGTTTACCTACACTGACCATAATTCTGCAGTCCCTGGCCGTGCATTTGCTGTGCATTCATTTCTCTCTCCTTCACTGGGGGTCATGTGCAGTAAGGAATTTTATCCCGTGGGGCTGCCAGCCTTTTATTCCAAGCCATTCATTTTCTCCTTGGAATCCCTCTTCCGGACCAGGTCACACTAACTGTGAGCCTGCATTTCTGATAAAGACCGAGACATAAATATTTTACACTAGTAATGAGATATTTTGCATTGATATAGAGCTCAAAGCCCAGTGCAATTCCAGCTTTGTTGATTATAATGAACTATTGTAGGGCTCGATTTCATCTGCTCCTTGTAAACCTTGCATTGCTGGTGCAATGTGCTGGTGGCTCCCTTCCAGGGGGAGGCTGGAGCTCAGCCTGGGGAGTATTCAATCAGATGTTTGGGCCCACTAGAAGAGCAGTTAATGCTGTGAATGATGTGGGGGTTTTGTGGTGCTGCTGCCTGCTCCTTTCTGGAGATGCAGAGTTGGTCCTGTGCACAGAGCCCAGTGGAAATCTGTTCTGCTCCTTGTGTTTTCAAGCAGGGATGGAAGCTGCTAGCCATGAAGATTGTCTTCTCCCCCCTAATGATTAGTAGGAGAGCAAACCAGATTTTCTATAATTTCACCTTTGGAAGAGGAGATGGACCTCAGCCATCATGGTTTTAAGTTCTATGGACACCTTCTGCCAGCTGCCTGCTCTTCAGATGGGGATGAAGTCTTGTCACTCCTCCCAGAGCCTGTGTTGGGCAGCTCTGTCCCCACCTCCTGCCTCTGCTGAAGCACCTGGAGCTGGGAGATATCAATCTCCTGCTGGTGCAGGAACAGCACCAAGTTAAAAATGTGATGGAGTGTGAAGCTGGGGTTGAGAACTGCCATGTGGGAATGGCACAGTTCCGCCTTTATTTAGAATTAGTGGATACTTGAAAAAGTAGCTTAACATTTTGTCAGATGCTGAGCATAAATATGGATAATAATTCACGCTACACTAGGCTCTTTATAACAGTAGTTTGCTAAAACAAATTTAATTCAAACTTATATTAATTTACTAACTTTATGCTTGACATATCTGTGAATAATTTTTCATGGCCTAAAAAAAATTCTAGGCACAGGCTTAGATGGAAAAGGGCAAGGAGATCTAAAATTAATGTACGTTAAAGCATAACTGGTACTCTAAGAGCATTTTTTATATGCAACAATAACTGCTTTTGCTTTTTTTTTTTTTTGAAGGGGATGATTGTGTGAGGGCTGAAAGAAGTTTAGATCTGAAAATCCTGGGATAGAATAAAAAATCAGAGCTTCTTATATTTCAAACTGAAGTTGTGTGAATTTTGGAGGAGAGAAAGACCCAATCATTTTGGGACTTGGGAGATGCAGTGTTAATAATGGAATAACTTAAAGAGAAAATTTGCCTTTTTCTTCTCAAATTGTTGCTGGGAGTGAAGGGAATGAAACTTCTTTGCTTTTGAAGATGTGTTGAAACATCTCCACTCTCTCCCCATCTCTCCCTCAGTTGAAAACATGTGACTTAAAAAATCCAAAAAAGTTTCACTTTTATGCATTACATTCCAAATGAGAGACGATTCCAATTTCATTTTATTTTGAGGGTAAGAGGGAAAAAACTGCCGAGTTTTGTTAAAGTGGAGACTCATTTCTGCACCACTTCTCCACAAACCCCATTGTGGCAGTCCTGGAGCAGTGATCCCAGTTCAGGTGGGACAGCCATCCATTTGCTTAGCGAGAAGAATCCCTCCCCAGCACGACCTGCTCTACTGACAGCACCATTTGGACAGAGCCAGGCAATTCATCAGGGCCCCCCGGAGCATGAAGGATGCAAGATACCCAGCAGTTCCTTGTTTTCTGTTCCTGCCTCCTAGGAGGATTCATATTTCAGGAAGCAGAAGCCCTCCTCGCACACCATCCGAAGGCTGCCTTACATTTCACCTCTGTGTCATCCCCTCCAATGTACATTAATATTAATTTCTTTTCCTCCCCCATCCCAATAATTACGTACTTACAGAGGATTTACTGTGACACTTCAAGTGAAGGCAATGCACATAAGCCCCACTCCTGCTGTACAAGAATTAATTTTTAGCATTCTTAATTTATTATCAATTAATTTATTCTAAATTATAGGAGAGACAACCCGCTGTAGATAACTGTTTCTTTCTAATGCCTTCCTAGAAAATCTCTCATTAATGAGCCCATTAATTTGATGGTGGCAGGGGCAAATCATTCAGAGAGAACTCTTCAGTTGCAGTCTGTGTGTCCCACCTCGTATTCTTGAGAACATGGCAAGAAGAAAGCTGGGTTTGTTTGCAATAAATGCTGGTATAAAATATGCCTGGATATGTATGTATGCAAATAGCCTGATCTAGCATCATTAAACCTCTTAAGGAAATATGAAGTTTTGAAGACATTTCCCACTTTAGAGCTCAGGCAATGACTGGAGCATCTGCATTAAATGTTTAATGTTCAGCGGAAGTGCAAATCACCATTTAATTAACTCCTTCCATAAAATATGATAGTTTAGTGATGTGAACACAGATGAATTATCATTATTCAGGAGGATGCTGAATGTGATGGTGAATACCAGACTTTGCAGATCTGACAACAGTGGATCAGGAGGTTCCTGGTATCTAAAACAGAGTGGAGGTTTTTTTCAAAGGGAATGTTTATTATTCATGAAACTGCATTTTTCCACAGCAGCCACTGTTATCAGACTCAGGCATGTGAATGCACAATTAAAAGCAAAATAACTACTGCCAACAGCTGGCAAAAATAGCTTCCTTGAGCAGCCATTCATTAGCTTCTGAGCTGGAGCCTCTGCAAAGTCACTTTTGGAGCTAAAAATGAATGTCACTAATGCTGTCTTGAGGGGGAGATCATTTGGTACCTGTCTCTGTGCTGTGATGAGGGACAAGCCATCCTCCACTGTCCCTCCAAGAGGGATCACATGGAAAAGGCCACCACACAGAAAGCGGAGCAGAATTTCCCCTTGGTGCCTGCCAAAAGCTGGGTTCCTGCAACAGGCAGAGCATAAACTGCAGACTTGGATCCTCTGTGCAGAATCCATGAGATGAGCCCTTGGAGGGCCAGGATGTACAAATGGGACTGGGAGCCTTGCCACTGGATTTCCTGATCCTGCCTGGTTTTGCTGTGTCCCATGAGACCTGAGCTGTGCCAGCCTGTGCTGGGTGGTCAGAGATGTATCCTGTCCCCTGAGCTCTGCAAAGGCCACATTCCTCTGCTTGAAGAGCCCCTGTGCCTCCATGATCTCTAAAGCTGAAGGGTGCTCTACAGTCTCACTGATTTCTCGCTCAGACTCCAATTTTGTGGAATTCTATTCATCCCCCAAGCCATCTGGAAGGGATTAGCCACTTTGAATGGATTAATTTTATCAGACTACTGCCATCCACCACTATGCTACTCATCCATGCCCCTCTATAGCCCGTGAGATGAGGACAAGTACATTGAGCAGCCTTATCTCAGACATATCTCCTGGTGAGTCACTCCCTTGAAATACCTCTCCCTCTCCCTCTCTTTGTTGATTATAGATGAACACCAGCTGCTCATTTTATTTGGAACAGCTATTTATTTCTTTTTAAATGCTACTGCTCTACTACACACTGACAAGCATCCGGACAGGGGACTGCAGAAGCTTTCCTACAATATATCAGTTTAAAAGGCAGCACGGAAGCGAGCTAGTTCAGAGAGTGTCCCTGTGGAATAATGTTCAAAACAGGGGAAAAAAAACCTGTGTGAAGATGACCTGAGGCAGCTCTGATTGTTTGAGGAGTAATGAAGAGTAATGAAGCTAAATGTTTCAAAGTTGGAGTTCTCCTATTTTATTTCCACTCTTCCACTAACATTAGTGATCCTGCATTTCATCTCTCAGGTTCTGATCTAACAGTGCCTCTGCTTGCTGAAATTTTGTTTTCCCTTTTGATAGATGTTTCCTTGAAACAACTCTTCTCAACATAAAAACACATTCCATTTGAGCAGTCGCTAAAATTTGTCTTCACATCTCCACTCTTTGCTTGAAGACAAACCCCAGACCCAGCGAGGTGATTCTCTGCTCACAGAGGTGTAAATACATCTGTGTCAAAACCAGCTTAATTTAATGCCAGTTCAGCAATCATTTACCTCTGTGTGGCTGTCAGAAACCTTCTCCTTTGCCTTGAACACTTGTGATTAACTTCTCAGTGGTAACTCCCTGATCTGTAACAATCCTGTGCTTTTTCCCCTGTGCTTTTCACCAGCCCTTCCCTGTCCCTTCTCAAGCTCTCAGAGAGGGGTCACAGTTGACAGGGGTGACAGGCTGAGAGCTGGCCCAGAGATTTTTGACCATTTTTTGACCATTATTTTGGTGCTGTGTGCTGCTGACACACTCACATGCACCCACACATTTATCCCCTGCTTCTTGCTTGGAGGAGATGTCACCCAGCTACCCTTTGCCATCTTGAGCTGGGTTGTTTAATCTGAAGTTAGAAATGGTTCCTACCGAGAAAAGACAGTCAATTGGCACAAATGGGGGTACAAAATTGTTGGTTTTTTTTCAGTTTGTGAACAGGAACATATGGAAAGAGGGTTCTATGCCCAGAAAATAAAGTGTAACAACAAATTTGTGTTTCAGTGCTCAGATAGAGGTGTCCAAGAGAACCCTGGGTGGAGTTTCTAGGGGCACACTAGGCACAGGGACACTCAGCTGCTCTCAGAGGGGATTTACAAGCCCCAGCACACTAAATCAGCTTCCAACTGCCAGATGAAAACACCAAAATTCAACTAAGTGCATGTCAGGGATACTGCGTCACAGCAATTCCACAACTGACCATGACCACCAGAATGAAGTGTGTGGATTTTCTATGAACACAGATGTCTTGGGGTGACTTTATGATGTTGCATCCCCTCTCCCTGCTCTACCGACTGAGCTAGCTGGGCAGACCCACTGAAGGAAGGAGAACAGTTTTAGAGTAGCCAGCAGCTTCAGAGAAGCTCTGAAGATGCCAAAAATGCAATCACCTGAAAAGAGCATGAGAGTGTTTATGCAGGTGGCAGTTTATCAATTGACCATCACTTTCGTCAATAGCTTTTCATTCCTTGTTCCCATCAATAGGGACATCTCTGAAGGTTCATTCAAATCAGGGTAGACTAATTGGTACTAGAAAGGTCAGTGTTTGAAGATCGTATGATTCGGGAAATTTACAAATTCAATTTCTTTCAACCAGATTCAATTCTAATCTAATCAGAGAGATAGAAAACTCAAGTGTAATAATGACAAAGAAAATGACTTCATTTCAGGCCATTTAAATCTCCCTTACTGCAAACATTCCAACAGAAGAGACTGAGTTTCGAGTCAGAGATGGGTATTTGCTTTGAATTTGACAGCAAATGGGCCATTTTCTGTGTCTAAATTAAGATTCTCTCTTTTTGAGAGAGAGGGACAGACGCATCTAAGTCAAATGAACATTTGTGACATTTAATAAAGCAATTATATCTAAAGACCAGGGGCTTGAGATAGAATAGACTGGTTCATGTTGTCTGGGAAAAGTCTTTCAATACAGGAGTGATGCTTCTCTGCAGGATCCTGATAACCTTGAACAGAGTCAAATTGTTACTGGAGAGCATCTTCTATCAGTGCTATTGAAGTCAAAACCAGACCTGGACAAAATCAGGTTATTATGTGCTCCTGGGTAGATATTTCCAAGGAGCCTAAAGGACTGAGGAGCTTTGTTGGCTCCCAGGTTCTGAAATGCTTCACAGCAAAGCCAGAGAGCCAACCCAAGTGATTGCACCAGATCTGGCCTGCTTGGTGCTGACTGTGTCAGAAGGGAGTTTTACACCTTATACTGAGACCAAAGCTGTGCTGGATAACTCAGTTCTGGCTTTGAGCAGCTCGAGGAGTTTGGAGATGGACATTCAAAGCACACTGAGGTTGTTGATTGACCATTCTGGAGACCAAAACCCTCCAATTAGCAGGAAAATGGGCAGAATGGTTACAAAATGAGCTTTGGCTCAGTTCTAGTGCTTTGTTGGGCCTCAAATTTGGGCTGGATGGAGCAGCTCAAAGCATGAGAAAGATTTTCCTTTACTTCCTGGCCTATCCACTTGCCAAAAGTTTGGCTAATAGGAAACTTGCTGATTTAATGGGTGACACTGAGGTTTAATTTCAACCCGGATTTATCCTGTTGGACTACTGAGTCCATGTAGGGATCCGTGACCATAAGCACAGACCAACCGGGAGGAAATGATGTCCTGGTCATTTTAATTCAAAACCTTGGCAAAAAAAGCTTTTCCTGGGTGCCCTTGTTATTTGTTTGATGACCTGTGGTTCAGTCCTGCAAATCCCACCAGCCAGAGAGTTCCAAACTCACCATAGGAGACTGAGGCACCTTCTTAATCCTAAACTCATCCAGTGAGTCTCCAGCTGTGTGAGATTTTTGGAGCTGCAGTTTGTGATGGAGGAATGAATGCTCTTTCCACAGTGAAATTTTCTTCAAAGATATCCTGATTCAGTGCCATGAAAAAGCCCCTTCCAGTCAGATGGCAATTTAAGTCAATAAATATCACCATCATTTAATGATACTAAAAAATCATATCAGAAGAGAAGGTGAGCCAACATCAGCAGTCTTTTAAATTTAATGACCTATGAATAAAACCAGATAATCCCTACAGTTGACATAATCATTTCTGTTTGATTCCATTCAATTATTTGTTAATAAACACAGACCTCACTATTGTAATTTAATACTCTCAAATTATAGGTTAAGGTAGGGGTTACCTGGTTTTTAGGCATTAAATGATTGGCATTTTGCTTATAGAGGATTTTATTACCCCAGTAATACCATTTTCAGGAGAGGTTTTCATACACTTCATTTGCATGTTGATTTTTTATAGCAATTATCAGTAAAAGGTCAAATATTTGCTTTATCTATATAATTCAATTTTATAAATGCCTTTGGGATTCAAATTAACTCCCTTGTAATATCTTCATTGAAAAAGAAGATTAATTATGCTTACAAGAAACTTAATTTGGCTTATCAGACCTTTAATGTTACAGAGATTGTTAATGCATTTAAATTTAGGATTAGTAGAGTGATCTGGTTCCATTATTTTGGTGACTTTAATATTTGTCATTATTTTTATGCATACAGTTGCTTTTCCCTAAAGTGAAATTATAATGTCTATTATAAAGGAAATAAACATTATATATTGACCTTAGTAATTATGCTTCTGGTTTTTAAGAGTGCATAAAAAGATGTGTTTGTGATTCACATATAAATTCAGCATTCCTGTGTTAAGTGCAGTCAGGGTGGTAATATTGCCAGATTGATCACTGGAGCAGGATTTGGCAGGAGGATTCACGGTGCTATTGCCAGAGGGAGCCCCAGAGGCCTCTCTGAGCTCCAGCCCCATCACCTGCATCCCTGCAGGGGCTGCTGCCCACCAGACCCTGGTGCCTCTGGACGATGCTCTTCATGGAATCCCAGGATGATTTGGGTTGGAAGGGACCTTAAAGCTCATCTCATTCCCCCCCCTGCCATGGGCAGGGACACCTTCCACTATCCCAGGTTGCTCCAAGCCCTGTCCAACCTGGCCTTGGACACTTGCAGGGATGGGGCAGCCACAGCTTCTCTGGGCACCCTGTGCCAGGGCCTCCCTACCCCCACAGGGAAGAGTTATTTCCAAATCTCCAATCTAAACCTACTCTCAGTTTGAAGCCATTCACCCTTATCCTGTCACTGCACTGACTTTGTTGGGAGCAGAATCAGAGAACCAGTGAGTGTTTTGGTGCATACTGCAGGCCTGGGTTATCCCACCTGATTAAAAACACCCCAAACTCACCTCATTTCCTCCACTGGTTTTTGCTCCCTCCAGAACACTGTGCTCAGCCCATAACCCTGATTTTGTGGGGGGCTGCTGCCTACACAGGGACAAACTGGGAGTGCTCCAAAGCAGGTACTGCTGAATAAACCTGTGCAGTAATAAACACATATCAGTTGTCCTCCACTTGTCTTCTTTTTGCCTTTGCTGTGCTGTGCTTGTTGGTATGGGGTGCAATTTTTCATGCCATGCTGATTGCTGGGATTTGGGGTTATTTACGCCGGGCTAATTGCTGTGGTATTGCAGTGTTCATGCTAAGATAATCACCATGGTATTGGATTATTCATACTGAGCTCTCTGCTGTGGTGTTGGGTTATTGCTATTGAGCTCATTGCTGGGGTATTGTGTTTTTCATGCCGTGCTCATAGCTGTGGTATGGGGCTATTTATCTTATGCTTATCCCTGTGATATCTGATTAAACTGCTTAAACCATTTGCTCCTTTAGTAGGGGATTCTGCTGTCTGATCTGGTATCAGAGAGTAAAATCAGCCCCTTCTCTGCTCTCCAGACCAGGTTCACACTGAAGTTTTTTTTTGGTTGACCTTCCACAAAGCCTCCTGGCTGTGTAAGTCCAGAAGACAACTTGGATCTGAGGTTTGCACAGGCAATAAAGTCATGTCAGAGCTGTCAGGGCTCTCTTGAACCAGCTCCATCTCTGGTCTTCAGACACTCCTTGAGTAACCACTGTGTTACAAGCCCATTTTGTAAGGGATGACCCTTTGGAGGCCTCTCTGAATGACCAGACTGTTACATCCTGGAGTAAATAGAGACGTTTGATGTGGTCATTTTTCTCCTGCAGCTCTGCAAACGCAGCAGTGGGAGGGAACACGAATTTGCAGTTTTGGAAACGGGGGATGCTCTCTTGGAAAATGACTTTGACTTGCAGGACTGTGACTGCAGTAGGGCTGGTGCCCAGCAGAGTTACAGGGACCTGCCTGATGCCTTGAGATACTGGCACAGGTAACACCAGCCCAAATCACTGTGGCCACCAAAAGCCACTGAACCCCTCCTGGAAGGCACAGATCTCTCCAGTCCTGCCCTCTCCTTGGCTTGGAAAGTCTCACTGGTTAGCCCCAGCTCAATGCCTGACTTTGGGAAGAAATGGATTTCTTCCCTAATCGATGTGTCCAAAGTCACACAGCAGGATTCAACGCCTTCTACGCTCAGTCTCCCCTCAGCCCCTCACATTCCTGTCCTTTGCTCCAGCTTCAGCTGGGACTCTGCTCATCTCTGCCAGTTACACACAAATAAAAATGCCCAGCTTAGTGGCACCTGCCTTTCTTTGTTTCTAAGTTTTATTTTGTGACTCAGAACTATGTTTCAATACCACAGACTTTAAAGGTGCTTAATACATCACAAAAAATAAATCACTGCAAGAAACAAGCACTGATGTTAGCTTAGGAGAAAATCTTTAAAGGTGTTTTTTGTTTTGCTACCAGAATGCTGCTATGTATTATTCATTACAGCCTCTGAGATTTAATTATTATTAGTGCTACTGATGATTGCTAGAAAAGTAAACTGTAGCAGAAGGTGTCCGTCATTGTGTGAAGGGCATCTATATGTTGTATAACTCACTGTATCCATTTGCATTAACCTCATTAGCTTCTCACAAGGCAGCTCCTGAGCTGGGGAATTGAAGGGAGGGGTCACACGTGCCCTGCCTGTTCTGCCCTCTGTGCCTACCTGGACTCTGGAGCATAGAACTGAGTTTATCAACTCCATCTCTGGCTTTCTGCCCGCAGGTCTCTATCCCCGGGATTCCCTCAGTGGGGCTGCTCAATCATTTTCAGCCCCCTGGGCTGGCTGCCCTCCCCTCCCAGTGTCACCTACAGCCCTGAGCACTCGTGACAGGGAGGATGAAGATGTTCTGTTAGGAACGACCCTGAGTGCCTTGAGGCAAATGCAGGAGAGATACTGGAGCGAGTTCAAGAGGAAATCTTGATTCAGCAGCAAGCAATGCCTTTTAGCCTGCCCTGAACAAGACACACAGCCTGGCAGGTAGAGCATTCAAAGGCTCTGCCATTCCCTGCTCCCTCCCAGCCCCAGTCGTTGAGTTTCAGAGATGATCAGTGTTTTCCTCTCTTTATTCACTGTAACTCAGTCCAGCCCTGCACAGTACATCACTCATTATCACACCAGCCACACAAACAGCATCCTGCAGACCTTCCTGGGATTACACAGCACATGTGGAGATGCTCATGCCAGGAGCTGTGGGGGTGAGGGAGGGGGTGGCACACCTTTCGTCCCTCCCTGCTGTGTTGCAGTTCTGCATCCGCCCCTCTCGCTCACCCCAAGCCCTGTAGGAAGCTGGAAGTCTCTCTGCTGGTGCCTAATTTACCCACTGCCTTGGAAGTCTCATTAATTGTCTGCTAGATCTTGCATGGCCTCTCTTAGAGGTGCCCGAACTGTGAGTGATCTCTGTGCAAGGGTTTTGACAAAATGCTGCAGACACTGTGACTTTCCATTTTGTACCTCTGACATCCCTGGCTCCACACTTGGGACTCTCATTAGAGACCAGAGAGAGAGAAGAACAACATGAGTGTTTTAGGCTGAAACTCAGTCTCTGCCCCTTCGGTCTTGCATGACCTTGCTAAATCACTGGATCTTTTGAAGGTTCAGTGTCTCCATCTGCTCTGTTAGGACAGAGGGAGCCAGTTATGTCAGGCTGAGCATACCAGAGATGTGAGATCTGTTATCTCCTCTTTAATCCCCATTTCTTCTCCCTTCTTAAAAGCATGCCCACTAAGGGAAAAAAGTGAAGGCTGGGAGAACAGCCAGGAGGCTCCCATGGATCAGGAAACAGGTTGTGAAACATGTCACTCAAGATGGACATGTAGATGGTAATGGGTCCAAGAATGTGCAATCTCTGATCACAGAGGCTGAACAATGTCCAGTGAAATCCAGGAGCCTACAAGGCTCCAAAGAAGGGAAGTATGTTCAAGTAACTTTCTTTTCCACTCCTGCTCCTGCTGTTAGGTGAATGCTTTAACTGCACAGGAGCACATCAAAAGAGAAGAAGCAGGAGCTGAATCTTTCAGAAGAAAACAACAACACAGATCATAGGAGAACAGGGCAGAATGGAGCCAGGTATCAATCAGGGAGGTGGGGTACGGGAGAGATTTGATGTCCTTCATGTACAAGAGATAACTTGAAGGCAAAGACATGGATTGAAATCTTGGCCAAGTGAGTGTCTCTCATGCAAAGCAGACACAAAGTTTGGTGCTATTTATTTTGGGTGATTATAAAAGCAAAGTCTCCACATATCCTGTCTCCTATGTGCAGATGTGGAGGACACAGATTGTCCGTCTCCTGCATTGGCCCAAATATTTGGATCCAGCTTTCCCCTCTCTATACTTTCTGTAGGTTGCTGTCTTGGCTGTTCTCTTTAGCCACTCCGGCGGCAACATAAAATCTTTGCTGGGTTTTACATTACCCTTGCTCATGCAAACCAGCTACTGTCTTCAGCAAGGACTGAAGATCTTAGGATGTAACCCAGCAGTTGTCTACCCTGACTTTGGGGCGCTGCAGTGAGAGGCAGCAGAATAATTGGAGATGGTTTTCCAAGGGGAGCACAGGAGGATGGCTCTCAATGCTTCCCTGCGGCAGACACTCTGTCCTCAGAGCCACAACGCCCAAGGATCCTGTTGGGGATTTGTGTGTTTAAGGGCTGGAGCTAATCTCATAAATGGATGTGTAAAGTGCTGGACATTTACACTTGGATTGTTGAAACCATATGGTCATGGGGCCACAGAGGGGATTTCTCTGATTGTAATGCAGAAATATGCATTACATCTAAATTGACCCTGAAAACTGACTGGAGCCTGGTATTAGAGAAGATTAAATTAACCTCCAGCAATAGCACCATATTACAAAAATGGTTAGATCTTAATAAATTGAAAATGATAACAGTGGCAAAAGCTGTACATTTCCCCTCATGTTCCTTTATTGCTGTAACACTTCTTTCCAGTTTGTTGCTTCCGTGGGTTTTATTAGCATATTTCAGTGGAGTAGATTTGCTCTGAAGTGATAACAGCCGACTATAATCAGAAAGTTTTATGTTATCTGCAGCGAACAATGGTAAATGACACCTGAGAAGGGCTCTGCTCAATGCCTTCATTACTGTGATTAGTCTAAGATAGCAACAAACTTCAAACCCGCTGATAACAGACTTTGTTAAAAACACAATAAACACTGAACACCATGCACTTCAACCTGGTAAAGAGACGGCTCCGCTCCCAATGCCTCTGGGGCTGCTGGGTGTGCAGACCTGGCAGTGTTAACGAGGTATCCTCACCTGTGGGTGTGGATCCATCCAGAGCAGGGACCAAGGATCCCTCCGGTCCTTCCAGCTGGAGGTAGTCTGCGATCCTGCCACGTGGGTGGGAATCAAATTCTGATTCAGCAAAGCACTCGCTTCAATGAAGTTTTAGCATGTCCATGAAATACGGTGCACAGGATTTCTAAGAAAAGAACCAGGTTGTTTTGGAACCTTATGGTGTCCAGTTTCCTGAAGTAAGAGAAAGTGGACAGGCGTTTCCTCACTCACCTACGCAGCTGCTGGCTTGGCATGAATTAGCAGCAAATACTGGTTTTACTTTGGGGATGAAAGCCTTATAGGCCCATATATCTCCCTCAAACCAGTGCTCTAAACTAAGTGTTACCACGTCTCAGCTGAAAGCTGAAACTTCCAGTGACACAAGCTGGTTAGACACACCAGGGTCCTGCCAAACTTACAATTTTTTTCCATATTTATTTGACATCTTTGATTGCAAGCCCCTGGATAAAGAGTCCTGTCCTTTGCTTGTCCTTTGCTTTGGACACAAGGGAGGACAGGATTTGGCTGCTGCAGGAATGTTACTCTGATCCTCTGCAAGAGGGAACATTTTATACCTAGAGATTAAGTTTGAAATGAAACAAGGTGTGCAACTATATAACCCTAATAAATGTTGTTTCTCCTTTTGTAAAACTTTCATTTTTTAATAGCATCCATGTCAATATGGTTAGGTTTTCTGGAAGATTTTTTCTTGGTGTGGATTTTTGGGTTTTTTTTTGGCTGAAAGCTGCACTTTTTCCAGGTGCTGTCTTGGTTTATAGCAAATGTGGTTTGGTTCTGGAGGAAAATAGAAATCACCAACAGAAAAATTTCCTGAATGGACACCCAGTCCCACAGGGCCCCTCAGGACTATGGCAGGGATGGGAGCACACCCAGGGTCTGGCACATGCCAGTGTGGAAGCCAAGGCTTGGCTGGGGAGCCCTGTGACCGTGGGGAGAGGGAACAGAAGCCAGCTGGGCTATCCCTCTCCTTGGAAATGCAACAATCTTCCAGAATAAAAATACTCCAACTTCTAGCAAGAAAAACTAATTTTGTGCAGAATTTCCAAATACAAAGTTAATATTTCCATAGAGCAGATAAATCTCATTGAAACACCCCTTAGAAAATCAACAGTCAAAGCCTTTTGGAGAAAAATCAGTTCAGACAGAAATATTGTGCTCAGGCTTAGCTCTGAGCTGCTGGGAAATGTTTTCCCACAGCCCAAGAAGCAGCATTTTGCTTTCCAGGCAGTGAGGGTTTTGCACCTCACTGCAGGTAGTCTGGGGCTATGCCTACATGTCCAGCACGGCACATCACCCCTGAAATACACTCACTTCCTAGCACTGTTGACAAATGCAAAAGGCAGAAATCTTAAATAGATCTGGTAACAGCAATCCTGCTGCCAAAAGGTTAGTTTTGAAGTGTTTGACATTTTCTACCCGAGTTGAGCAAATAATTTATCTGATTAATTTAGTTTCCTCCCCGTTCACGAGTTGTCCAGGAGCCGTTGCTGAGATTTGCTGAAATTTATTTGTTATCTCAAGTTCCTGCCTGGGTCTGCAGCTTGTTTACAGGCAGTTTGCTATAAACAGCCACAAAATTCAGAGCTGTGCTAATTGCTCTTGATGGGGAATACATGGCAGGATATTGTTTCGGCTCTCTGATGGGGTGATCTAATCTGTAGAATTCGACTTCTGATGTGACCGCAAGTGAAATTTGTTGCAAAGACAAATAGTCTTTGCTGTTTGCCTAAAGGTCATTGCAGCTGTGGACACTTCTGCCAGCCCCCAGAACTGCTCAAGAGGGTGGCAAAGGACTGTCCTGCTAGTCCAGTCTGACTACGTCACCCGACTGTCGGAACAGCATCCCCCCAGCTCCACACTGACAGAGAAACCTCAACAACAGACCCCTTTGAAAAAGTCCACTCTTGGATTCGAGGACCATGAACTGGTGGAGAATACTTCTACTCCCCTATGTGGCATTGATAAGTGGGACCTTGGAAATAAACAACTGGGGTTTTAAAGTAGTAAATCAGATGAAGAAATACTTAAATTAAAAAAAAAACACTTGACTTTTTCAAGGGAGAAAATATTTTTCAAATCTAGTCTTCTCCCACATTTTCACAGCTACTAATTGATGGGTCCAATCTCTACCCCTAAAATAGATTTCCATAACAAACTAAGGAGTAATGCCACATCGTAGGAGGAATCACAGCACTGTACTTGTGTGCAGCACAGCATCAAAGTGGGAATAATGAATCTGGGATTTGTATAACTGAGATGTTTTATATTTGGGCTGGAGGGCTCACCTCATTGTTCAACACTCAGCAAACGATTTTATAACATAACATCCATATTTTTCTGCTTTCTAAGAATAATTTCCATTACTTTGTTTATGCTTTCAGTAGCAGTTGACACGTCTTGCTGATCTGTGCATTCCTACAGGCTCAGTGTAAGGGGATCATGGCTGAGGGACTTTGCAATAGAGACAGAAAGGAAAGGGAACTTCTGATCTGTGGAAAATTCTGACATTTTGAAACAAATAACTATTACAGAGCATGATGAATGGTCACACTTGTGAAGTTCTCTGCCAACTTATTTGTCAGGAGTCTTGGTTCAGTGCCATCAAGACATGTTTTTTCAATAATGTCCAATCGCTTTAGTTTGGTGCTACTAAAACAAAATGAACAAAGTCCAAGGGAAAGCTGCAGGCCTTTTAATTAAGATATGATAGATTATATAAACTCACTGCACTACCTGCATTACAATAAGAGTGCAAGGAGTAGCTACAATTGATTAAAACCAGGAATGTGGTCCCTTCTGAGAAGTGAATGGAAGTTGAGGTGATGCCTTTAACTGAGCCACCACCTGAGAGCAGTATCCCTGGTGTGTCCATGTGCCCCAGGTGGGAGATACGGCACCTGGATCCCTGGAACTTCACAGAGAATCATCATTAGAAAGTAAATTAGTTCTTTTTCTTTGCCTTTTTTTGGTCTTTATTTTTTCAAGGTCCTGTTTCTTTGCTTCTCTAATTGATATTTTTCATGCATTCCCAAGGAAGTAACACACTACAGGCATTGAAACTTGGCAGCTTCCAAAGACACTGAGGAGCATCTCCTTTTTACAGGATTCGGTGGGACTTCACGGAGCCATGGGGCCTTTCTAGTGCAGCTGGGTTTATACCCAGAAGGAGAGAAGGGGTTTCAGGCTGCTCTGGCCATGTGGGGAGGATTTCCATGAAAAGTCGCAGCTGGACTCATCCTATAGCAATAACAAATCCTGCCTGCTGAACAAAAAATCCCAATGAGCACACAAAGTGTTACATGCACAGTGTCCCTCCACCTGCTGTGTGTTACTCTCTTGCTCTGTGATAGCACTAATGTCAAGAAATCTCATCCAAAATTTTTTTATTGCTTGTGAGGGGGATAAAAAAATCCCTTGCAGACTCTGTTATAGGTAGATCAGTGTATTTGATAAAACCAAAGCCACTAGGCATTTAAATAGTTTGGCATATATCTTAAATCATATTCACAGTCAATTATACAGAGGAATGGCATTTGTACTTATTGAAATCACATGACAATTCTCATTAGAAAAACACTGCTGGCAGTTTATTATAATTTTGCCAAACCTTGCGCTGGAATTTTCTGTGCCACCAGTTTTCCTGAGGCAGGTTTGCATCTGCTCCTTTTGCTGTAAAATATCAGAAAATACACTTCTGAAAGTTAAACCAAGCAAATACACCTCTGCTCCTGCCAATTCAGCAAGGAAATATTGGGTTTTCCTTGTGTGATCATGTCCATGAACATCCCAAGGATCTGTGTGTCAGTGGCAGAGCAGGAACTAAGAGCCCAAGTCACGGAGAAGGATGCCACTGTCGCAGGCAGCACATGGAGCACAGTGTGTTTGTTTTGGGCGAGTTACAGCCTAAGCAGGGCATGCAAAATGAGTGGGATTTTTAAAAAGGCTTCTGTTCAGGGGGAACCAGTGCTAAGTGACAGGATTCTGAGTCAAAACAGAGCCTTGCTGGTGTGGTGGGGTGTAAGGTGGTGAGTGACACCCCACGTTTCTGCCTCCTGTGCCTGCTGCTTGTCACACACAGGGGATGAAGGTGGGTGCAGAGCAAATACCATGAAGGACCTAGGAGGTTCTTTAGGAAATCAAACCCTTCCACTTGTCCGACTGCAATGAATTTAAAATTTGGCCTATATTTGAAGGGAGGTTAGAATGAAGTGCTTGGGAACTGGTTAAGTAAGGTTAAATAATGCAAAGCCAAAACATTTTGTTTCAATTCATTTGACTATTTTGGATGGAAATATTTTAATCTTGCCTTCAAAAACAACTCCTCTCCCCAAGCCCCACCCAAAAAGAACCCAACCCTAGAGCATTGTCTCAATTTCTCTTGTTTTCCTGCTCTTTTCTGTTCTCCTTGCCTATCTGACTCCCCCCTGCTTGTTTCTGGAGTGGCTTTATCAAGCCAAGAGGCTCTGCCTCTTCCCTTTGAAGTCTTCATTGCCTCCTTGTTGATCACACTTTGAACAATAGTTCTCTAATTGCTCTTCAGAGAAAATTCGTGAACAACTTGGAAGGGCCCTCTAGCTGTTTCAGGGGAAAGGGACTGTTTTCAGCAAAGGTTGTCTTTTAGCACCGAGGAGTTGTTTCTCTGTGAGCCTTTTGTGTCAGTCTCAGCCTTTTCGTTCCGAGTACGTACAGCTCCTAAAACAGCCCACGTGGAGCCACCACAGCTGGAGATTGCCAGAGGAAAAGATGCCACGTTTTCCTTCAGATGACCTTGGAATTGTTAAATGAAGGCATTCTGGAGAATATCTCGGGCACAGGATGTTCTCCTTTGATCAGGTCATGAAAGGACACAGTATCTGATCAATCATCCCCACGCAGATTGAGAAGTGCCACTCTGTTGTTTCATCACCTTTGTCTGACCTTGGAAAACTCCTAAGTGCTGAGAGGAAGTGTCACGGAGCAGCTGTCATTAGAGTTCCGTGATTAGGTGACCAAATCAAAAGGAAAATGTTTTTCAAATGGGAAAACAAATGAACCGTCTTTAACAATTTTCTGCAATGGAAAAGGGGAGTCAAAATTCCTCCTCAATCAATTAAAAACCCCTCAGGCTGATTGATTTTGGAAAGTTCTATTTAATACCTGCATATTTAAGTTTAAATTTGATGAGGCTAGACTTAGACTGGAAACATTATTCCAGACAAATCCCCTTACAGTATTTTAACATATTTATCCTAATTATACAGTAATCTGTAATAAATTCCCTGATCCTTATATGAATTCAGTGCCTCTATAAAGCTCGAAACAAGGCAAGTTTTAGTTTCAGAGGGCTGTGAAAAAGCCTCTACCACTGGAGTGTTTCTTCCAATTCCACTGGAGGTCAGTGCAGCCCCACAGTTCTGCCGGCACAACTGTCCTTTTCACTCTGAGCTTGTGCTACAGCTGAACACAAACCCCTGTAGAGCTTTTTTTAAACTAGATTTGTGTAGTAATAAATACGGGCTTAAGAACTGTGTTTCGTGGTTATATTTGGAACATCCTAGCAGGGATGTGAGAATTGCAACTCGTTTGGGTGTCGGGGTTTTTTTCCCCTTTCTTTTTCGTTATTGTGGCAGTTGTTTTTCAAGAGCTTGGGGTGATTTTTTTTTCTTGTAAAATTACTTGGAATGCAAAAGTTGTGGATTTTGTGACATGTTTTCATAGCTCCAGAGAAAAACAGACCTTTGAGTTCCCAGCCTGTCAGAGGAGTGAGGTGAGTGCAGTCCAGCACGTGTCCTCTGCTCTCAGGGGCTGTGGATCACATTTTTTGTAGGATTTAAGTGTGAACTTGCTCAGGTTGATGCTTTCCTCCCTTTGCCTTCCTGATCTTCCTCCCCTTTTTGGTGTAGGGCATTCACACATCACACTCACCCCTCCAAACTGTGCAGATACACCTGAGTGAGCTCCAAATCATCCCCTGTGGGAGAAGGTGGATGAAAAAACCCAAAGCACACCCAACAAAACCTGGGCCAAGTGGTTTAAAGTTATTTCAGACAGGCTATTGGGGTTGTGGGTGACCCTCCAGGTCTTGCTGCACACCTGGCTCCATGGGGAACACGCTGCTCCTCTGACGTGAGCACAGAATTCCAGGCACACTCTGGATCTCCTGCCCCTGTCTGGCTCTAGCACACCAAATCCTAATCCTACAGCCCGGTACAACTGGACATCAGAGGCAGACCCTCTAAAACAGGAGCGCAAAGAAGAAAAAGAAGGGAAATCTGAGTGCTGGATACCACAACAGAAGTTTTGTCTAAATGGTGGATGCATGTGGACTGTTCTCACAGGAGGGAAGGTGACAACACTGAGCAGACATCACGAAGAAGACAACTCTTAGTGAAAGGCTACAGGGTCCCAAAACACAACCTGTTCCAAGCAGGGATTGATAGGGTCCAGTTCAGCCAGCTGTGCCAGTCCTGCTTCAGAAAATCCCAGTCACCCCCAGCCAGGTGACAGGGACCAAGGCTCCCTGAGCCCCGTGTGACAGTGATAGGCATTGTCAGGCATGTCAGTGATCCGCCCTCGGGCTGTCTGCCTCCTGCTCGGGCACGAAAGAGGAGGAAAGTGGAAGATTTATCCCATTCTCTGCTCTCAGAGGTTGTCTGGGAGCAGCCTGGGCTCAGCCTGTGGGTTTGCTACAAAAGCAGAGTGCAAAGAGCAGGAGGTTTCTGCCCTTGGGGGTCTTCAGGCAGGTCTCCAATCCAAAGTTTTATGTTTCTGTTCCAGGTACTTTGTTCCTGCTCATTGATTTACTTTTCAGCTGTACTGGCCAGAGAGCTCATTTGGAGAAGGGGCTGCAAACCTCAATTCCTCCCCCCTAGGCAAAGGAATGATTCAAATCTTCAGGTTTGCATCCTTCCTTCCCTCCCTGAAGGGATATTGAGGTGGAAACTCTCTCTTGCTGCGCTGGCCATAGAGGAGGACACTGTGTCCAGGATGTTTAGGTCTCAGTTTAATTCAGTGTACATTTAGCTGAGTTGAAGCAATGTTGGCAGAATACGAGATTATCACGCTCAGCCTCCTTTATACACTCAAACACAGACATTTCCAAACACACTGCTTCGACTGTGGAGGATTTCTTGTGTTGGAGCAATCTCATAAAGGAAATGCTGACAGCTGTATCCACTGGTTAATTTAAAACTCAGCTGGAACAAGACCTGGGCAAAATATAATTGTGAAGTGACTCATTTGCTGTTGTTCCATTACTGAAGCAACAAGTTCTACCACAGGCTGCCCTCCCCGTGTCCTTGTACCGCGACTTAATTTCCCTCTTGGCTCCTGCAGTAATATCCTTCTGCACCAGAACATCACAGCACCGTCCCCCTTCCTGCTCTGAGCTTGCTCTTGCTTGTACATTGTGCAAATACAGACCCTTTCCTTCAGGAGGGCTGTGGGACACCTCAGGAAGGTTTCTTTCACTCATGATTTGGCAGCTCCCTTCCATCCTCACCCTCACAGCTCATGGTGGGTGGCAAAAAAGCTCAGAGTCTCTTCTCCTGCTTTTCCTGCCCAGCAGTGAAGCTCAGCTCTCCTCTCTTCACAGCTGGGTTTAGGCTCTTTGATGAGCAATCAAGAGGGTTCCCAACCCCATTCCTTACCCCTTCACTCCCTATCTCCCTGGAACCTTCCCACCGACCATATTTCCCCCAAGAAAAGGAACCTCTGCTGAGTGAAAGAGACCCCTCTCCCTCTTCTAGGTCTCTGCAGCAGCTGATTAATATAACAGCATTTTCTGTTCTAAATCCTATGATTTCCATGTCTTTCTCATGCTTTCATTCAGCAAAAAAAACCTCTTTATAGGCCAGAATTAGGAAAGCTGGAAACTTTGCCTTTGTTTTCAGAATTAGCAAGTCTTTCTTCCAAGTGATTTTGTACAATATATGCTTTATATTTCTCTACCCCCTCCACGACATATCTTATGCTAATAGTTCCCTAAGTATTATTAATTAG
Source organism: Edolisoma coerulescens (assembly GCA_013397115.1). Classification (NCBI taxonomy): domain Eukaryota; kingdom Metazoa; phylum Chordata; class Aves; order Passeriformes; family Campephagidae; genus Edolisoma; species Edolisoma coerulescens. The sequence goes on along the minus strand of VWZW01003808.1, from coordinate 810,772 downwards.
ATTTTTTTAAGTAAGGGAAAGTTCTTGAAAGTTAATTAAAAGTTGCACGCAATAATTGTGCAAAAGTAGCTTTTCCGTTCTAAAAATTAAACCTCTATAATTAAAATCCAATATTCATTTAAAGATTCAAATGGGGTGTTTATGACTCATTTATTTTTATTTATTTTTTGCCACTTTGGGAGTGTAATTGCTCCAGCAGAGGAAAATCAATTCCAGCCCTGGTGCTTCTATGCCCCCTCTCTTCTGTCCCCTTTCTGGGAATTAGGACACTCCCCTCACCCTGGTTATGTCATCCAGGGAATGACTGAGTCCGAGGGACAGGGACACATGTTTGCACATATCTTGATCTCTTCCCCTAACAGCCTGTCACTTTTTTCTTTCCCTAAGATGTAAAAAATTTGTTGTTTTGTTATCTCAAGGCTGGAATATAGATTTCAGAAGCTTATTGGCATCTCATATTTGCCAGCAAGAGGCTACTCACTGCACATCCAAATAACACCCAGGCTGGAAATCCAAACATAACTGCTTGGCAGATCCAAAGGAATACTGGGAGGAGAGTTTGGATGTTGGTGTAAATCCCAAGGGACTCCATTCACCACAGAGTGTCCGTCAGTGGGAGGTTTGGATCTTCCCCTTGGCCCTGCTGCTCTGGATGGATGGAGGGGGAGAAACCCTCTGAGGCCAAAACTGTGCTTTCGTGTTGTTTCCACCACTGGAGTGCTCAAAGAGATGTGGAAGAAGGAGGATCAAGCTTTTCAAAAGTGAATTTTGTGTAATGATCCAACTTCAGACACCAGGGAAGGGACATGATTTTTCTACTTTGCATTTCTTGCACACCAAGCCTGCTCACGGAAGCCCAGGTGGCTGTGCATGCCCAGGTATGTCTTTGGAGTCCCTCAAAAATCCAAATGTAACATCATAATGCAAAAATCCAAGCGGCCCAAGCCCAGGAAACGTCCTCTAATTAATGGTGACTAATTATCACCTCCCTCTTTTGGCTCTAGAAGTGTCCCAGCCTTAGTGGCAAAGTCACCCTCTCATGTACAGACCAAGGTGTGAACTAGCTTAGGTAGGTCTTCCTTGTGTGTTCCAGAACTCAGTACTAAGTAGATGTACATCATTATCACAAAGTTATTAATTATTGTGCTGAGCAGATGTCTCCCATTCCTCTTGGAATGGCTTTTGACTCTCTGAAATGCACAGCACGCCAATAGAACAAGAGAGTGGTCTAATAACCACCATATAATTAATAATTATCAATAACGAATGCATAATCAAGAGAGAACACCTTGTGCTGTGTTTAGGAAATGGCTGGGCTCCTCGTGCACCTCTTCAGGCCACAGGGTTATTAAGAGCTATTTTTACTGAACAGCTGTTTTGGGAGCCTATGACCAGAGTCATAGGAAGGAAAAGGAAATTTTTTTTTAAATCTAAAAGGAGTCAATAGGAATTAATTGAAAACTTTTAAAACCTGGAAATATTTAGGTCAACTGTACAAACAAAGGCTTTAGCAGCAGAGAGAGTTCTGTGAGCAAACAGCAAACTCCAATAATACAAGCGTCACCAACAGAAATAATCAAGAATAAACAAAATCCTTGTTGAATTAGCACAGAGGGAGAGTTCATTTGCCCTTGGGCTGGATGAGAGGAGGAACTTTTCCAAGGGTATTACTGTTACAAGGCAGCAGAGCAGCCCACTGAGCCCCTCATCAAGAAAAGGGCTGTTCCTGTGGCAGCCCTCTAGGACGGGACGTGGGAGTGCTGCGAGAGACACCCAGAGTAAGGAGCTTACACTCAAAGCAGACAGGGCTTCAGAGCAGGGGACCTGTCATCTCAGCTCGGGGTGACCCTGGTACCCAGCTCCTGACCCAGGAAAACAGAAACCACACCATCCTCCTGCTCCTGGGGATGTGCACAGCAACCCTCAGCACCATCCCAAGCTGGCACAGGAGCCACTCGTGTCTGCTGCAGCCCTGGTGAAGTGCTGGGTGCCTCATTTGTGCCAGGAAACTGCCTTGTGCCACCTTGACTCTGATGGTGACCAGAAATGGGCTGAAACAGGGTGCTACAGGGCAATGGCAGAGGCATTTTAGCCCAAATCAGGTGCAAATCCCTGCAGCAGAACCCAGAGAGGTGGACTGGGACTTATTACACCCAACTTTAGCACTTTCAGGGCTGCATTTAGTCTAAGAGCTGCCTCTAGAAATGCCTCCAGAGAGCGGCAGTTGTCCCCAGAAAGAGTCTGCTGAAGTACTTCAGGACTAGACACCAATTTTTGAGCATCACATTTAGATCTGTTGAATCTCAGCCTTAAAATCCTTCCCTAGATGATTTTGGAGAAGTCACTTCATAGCCCCAGACCCCAGGATGTCTCACTGAGGCTGATATTTCTAAATTTTGAAAGAGATAATAACCATTCCTGAATATTAAACACTGTGCAGCAGGGACTCTGATAAAGAAGATTACAGAAATAAACCACTAGTTGATAACCAAATGCAAGAAAAAAAAAAAGTTATTATTCCCCCAGCATTATCTCTGTGCTCTGCACTAGTACATTTTAAGGCAATCTCAGCTGAAAAGATGAAGACATAGCCATCCTTATAAACAAGGATATTTCAGTCAATAGATAGAAAGCTCTAAAGGGTTCCAGCTTTGCTGAAGCACTGAGACACTGAAGACCGAAAGAGGTAGGGAGAATTAATTAGACTTCTGATATTATCCTGGTAAATAAAAGTAATAAGCAAAGCTCTGAAAAGGAAGACTTGATTCATATTCAAACATTTACAGAATAAACAGCTGCTGATTCTCCTATCTAGCCCAGTCCTTATCCTTTAAGGCTGCAATAAGTGACCTCTTAATCCCAGGCAAAAGACTGCATGAGCATCTGGAATTGAAAAAGAAAGCATATTTTCTTCACTATTTCAATTTCCATTGAATTTCAGTATAAAGTTGATTGTGTCTCTCTTTTTTTTTTTAAGGGTTTTTTTTTGGTTCCTCCAGCAATGAGCTTTTGATGATGAGAATCTGAACACTTTTGCAGCCTTTTTTTTCTTTTCCCCTTCTCTAAATAGGAGCACTGCAGTCCTTCAGCTGGGTTATAACTCCATTGTACTGGCCATGCTCTTAAAGCACATATAGCAATAATTTCTGGGCATGATGGACAGACTCAGCAATAACCTGATCCTGCAATGCACTGAATAAACCCTTTAGCATTTAGTACATGGACACTAATGTGTTGGGAAGTAATTGCTTAGAGGTTCCCAGCTTCAGTATAATAATGCAGGGATTGCATTTATAAAGCATACAGCAGAGGAAAAAGAATTATTATTGGCCAAACTTCCTCTCTCCCATTTTGATTAACACAGTAGGAGAGAGGCGAAGGTAAACGGGAGGTGATCCCAGGTTCCCACATCCCCCAAGCACCAGGGACTGTGCTAGGATGCTTAAAATGTGGAGAAATTCCACTGACTTCACCCATTTACTCTGATTTTACACCAGCATTCCTGAGAGAAGGGCCTGGCCATTAATATCTTCCTTCACTACAGTAATGCTGAAATGAGTGAAAGATTAAAAAGCCAATGCTGGCTGGGCAAAAAAAAGTTTAAAAAGAGTAGCTTTAGAGTAAATACATAAACATGCAGGCAGCAATTCCCCAGGTGAGCTCAGCTTAAAAAAAGCTCTGTGGAATTAGCAGGAGAACGAAGTGTGTACAAGCACCAAAGTTTTGTATTTCCACTTATGCAAGTAATTACTCCAGCCCTCATCAATATTTCTCTGCCTAAATAGCATTTATAAATTAAAGATGCCTAAACCTTAAATGAAAACTAATTCAGGTATTTTTTATTAAAATCTTTTTTTTTCCCTGGATACTTTGGGCTCCTAAATGATTATTAAACAGTTTTGCTATATTTTTGCCATCACTTTCCCCCTTTCCTAAGCACTGCAAATGACTCCTTAACAGCACACAGACTGGGACCACCTTTAGGATACAGAAATGCTGCTTAAAGACAATTTCTTTTTAAAATATTTTATTTTAGAGCTACTGAAAAAAATTATTCAGAGGGCCAAAATAAAATAAAAAGAACAGCTTTCCCAATCTATTATTAATACCAATAAATGGGAGCTGGTGGATTTAAAAGCCAAGATGTAATGCATTTTCCTGGAGCAGTGAGCCTTTAAACAAGTTCGAGTTATTGAGATTGTGTAGTAAAACTGGTAAAACGAAATATCTTTTCAGATAGGATAATAAAGAGGGAGTATATTAACATACCTTTCCTGGGAAGCACGGGAACAGAGGTGCCATTGGGTGCTGTGCTTTATGGCTTCGGCTGGGGAAGGCTGGCAGGGGACTGCACAACTTCATCCTTGAAACTCCCTGGTGCAGCCTGGGAATTTTGTGAGGGAGAGCCACGGCCCTTTTCCTGGAAGGTGTCTCTCAGGAGGCCTTTTCTCTAGTGCCTCCAAGTGGGACATTGCCTCTGCCTAGCTGGTGGGCTCAGAGCCTTCCTTGCTGCTTCACTGGAGTTGCAGCGTGGTCTCAGTCCCTGCTGCTCAGAGAGGGATGAGAGCAGCACCTTGAAGGAATCGAGGGAATGGGGAACAAAGGGATACCTGAGCCAGGGATCCTGCTGGCCCCACCCTTCACAGAGCCATGGCCCTGCTCCTGCGCCCTGCTACAAAGCAGGAGTCAACCTGGCACTGCCTCTCCAGGGAAACTGAGGCGAAGGATCAGGGTACTGGGGCACTCTCTTGTTAATCCAAAAGCTGTCAGAAGGACCAATGCAGCCAAGTTCTGGGGGAAGTTCTGCCAAACCTGCCTGAGGAATGACTGAAAGATGAAAGAGGATGGTGTGGAGCCAGGGAGGAAGATGCCAGTGGTAGGATGCGAAGGGACTGCTGGCAGTGGGGGAGCCCAGCTGTCAGTCACAGCAGCATGGCCTATTTGTCACTCAGTATCTCTGCCCTATCACACACCGAAATGCAAATTCTCCATTTGCCTGTATCCCCAAGTATCTTGGCAATTTCTTACTCTCAAGTTTGTTAGTTCAAACATAATTTATCTCTAAGAACATCTCTTTTTTAACTCCTGCAACCCCCCATATCTTTGTGATTCTCACTCCAGTAAAGACTGCTGCAATCCACTTTCCTGCTGGCCTCACCAGGGAATGTAATCCAGATTCGTTTCGGCAGAGGACAAACAATCTCTTCTAACTGAAGTGTCCACCTGAGAATGATTCTCCCCCTCCTTTGGCCTTATATGAACCCGAGATCACCAGGTAAAGGGAGGTACCAAACTTAAGCAGCTGAAGTTTGGCAAGAAGTGCCCACCAATATCCCTGTGAAAGTGAGATGCCTGCTCTGAAATGTGACTGCTTGGAGTATTTGTGAAAATCTCACCTGTGATTGCACAGGGAGCCTTCCTGTTGGCTCTGAGAAAATTAAATCCATGCCTTTGACTTTAAAGAATTTTTTGGATAAATTTCCTCATTTATTATTTTTTGTTATTATTTTTATTTATTTTAGTATCCTTTATAAAGTGGTGTCCTGCTGCATGCTTCTGCTCTAGTTTCACCTCCCCCTTGAGCAGATGCAGCACCACTGCACTTGGTGGTGCTCAAGGTAGAGGGTCAGCTCAGCTGAAACAGCTTCTTCAACTGCATCCAAGATGTGGAGTTTGCCATGAGCATCCTCCCTCTGCTTCCTGAGCTGCTCAGCTGCATGTTAAGAGCAAAACCAGTAATGATACATCTGTAACTGCTCGGGGAAAGAGCGTTTTAATACGTAAAGAAAAGAGATTTAAGAAAGCGAAAAAAAATGAACAGAGATAAGGCTGAGACAGTGCCAAAGAGATGGAATATACATCTCAGAGAAAATCTAAAAGCAGATCATTACCCAAAAAATACTAGCTGTAAGCAATGGTTTGTAGTGCAGAAGGAATATTTACCCACCAAGGTTTTGATGGTCTTTCTATTTCTTTCTTTTTGCTTCAACCGAGGAGTAATTTTATTCAGAGGATGGAGGTAGGGGTTTGGAGGTGGTGGTGGTATCTGGTGTCTGATCCTAATCCTGCCCCTGCTGTGTGGGACTCCTTGGCTCATTAACCCCACTGTGCCTCAGGGAGTGGGGGCTGCTATGCTGGGAGCTGCACGATCCCAAGGCAGGGAGTGCTTGAGCCAAAGGGTTTGTGTATACATGGGAAATAATTTGGATAACCAAAGACCAACTGTTTGGGGTCATCTCAAGGTCTCTTTGAGTATCTCCTCCCTAACGTGGGTACATTGAGCAGGGTGTTTACAGAATGCTGCCACTACTGCCTCAGCCCTTCAGCTTCCACGGCTTTGCTGCTCAGGGGCCTCTTTGACCCAGAAAAAGGATTTTGTGTTAAAAAGCAGGAGATAGGCTGTGAATTTAAATTCTGTGGCATCTTTTCTTTTGCAGTTGGCATGCCTTATTCCTGTTTAGTTTAGCTCACTTTCAAGCAGATTAAACTAAACTGGTACACAGCACTCTTATTATAGGATAAGTGCTCACAGAGAGAGCTATTCAGGAATAACTATTCTGATTTAAACTTTTCTGAATAATTCTATGCAAAGGCAAGTCCTGAACAGAGAGACAGCAGGTGGATGTGACATACAGATGGGGGAACACAAGGAGCTGTAATGCAGCGTGCGAGTGTTCGTGCTGGAGTCCGTCTTCCAAATGTTAACACATCCAGTCAGGACCACAAACCCTCCAGGTGATCAATATAGCCAATGAAAACTGAGGTGATCATGGTGAATTCTGACCATTCAATATGCCCAGCTAACTCCTCCTGAGTGAGGCACAGAGCAAATACTCCCCTAAAATAATTTAGCAAATAGGTTTGAATTATAAACACAATCCAGAGAAATCACCATCTGCTTATGGACAATTTGCAAACAGAAAGAAGGAACAGCATTCTTTTAATGAGCAATCCATTATGAATTATTCACACAGCTCTAATTAACATTAAGATTCCTAATTTTTCCAGGCAGCCTTACTGTAAGGATACTTTATGATTCCTTTGCATTTTCCACCTCCTCTGAGTTCTTCCAGACATTCAGGAAGAAACCCCACGAGCCTCCTTTGGAGGTGGCTTCATTTGGCAGGGGATGAAATGAAGACACAGCGAAAAAGTTGGTGTTTTTCACCTTCCATTCCTTCATAGAAAAGTGCACATCAGCCTCTGCCACTGTCATTTGTGATAATTTGGGCCCTGTTTTTACACTGATGCAAAACAGCCCTGCAGGTGACTTAGAGTATGCTTGAGTGTCACAGGGACGTGAGATTTGTCCTTCATATCTCCTTTGGTCATGGATGTCTTTAGTTGTAATGGCAAAATGACCACTGTAATGCTTAAAGCCCAAATTTTCAGTGATATCTTGGTACTGGAAAACACAAAATATGTTCCCAAACGGCCATGGCAACATAACACACTAACAGAGTTGAAAATAAATTCAAGGGAAAACAGAATTTTTCCAATTTTTATGTACACAAAACAAGTGTATCTTCCTATATTCTTTTTACCACTGCTTTCTTGCAAGCATAGAAGTCTCAGTGTGTAATGAATTCTCTCTTTTTGCAAATATTTAACTAAAGCAGTGATACCTTTTTAGTGACAGTATTCTCTAAAATAGGAGCTGCACATTTTTGGTCTGGAATTACAGTGAGAGTTATGAGTCAGCATTATCCACTTATTATGGTGGGAGGATGGCTTCTACATTGCTCTTTGAGCACAGAGATTTACAGCACAGCCAAAACCAAATATGTAGAGAACACTGAGACACTTATAGACAGCCTTAATTCTGGCGTTATGGAAATGAAATGTTAGGGGTTTTCATTACAGACGAGCTGGGCTAAAAATGAATCCTCATTACAGAATGCTGTGATATGTGGTTACATCTTCCTTGTTGGCCAGAATGTACCATCTCTGAATTTAGCTTAACAATTTCACGTGGCATTTTCCTGCTCCCTCCTCCTCCTCCACAGTTCAAGAATAGGAATAGCTCTTATAGAAGGACAGAAGTTGTTTTTCATTAAAGTATCATAGTTTAGGGAAAAAACCCAACCCAGTTCATCTCCTCTCCCTGCATGTCATTTAACACACTCAGCGTGCAACATCTCAGGTGCCTTGCAGCTGACATCCTCAGCCATCTTCGGAATCAAGTTTGCTGCTTTCCTCATCTCTCAGGATCCTGACTCGCCAGCACTTCCCTCCTGCCTTCTAGTTTCCAAATCAAACACATCTTTATTAACCTCTGACTTTCCAGAGTAAAGCCTGAGGTTTCCCTGGGGAAATAAAAATCAAAGCCATGCCATTATTGAAGAAATATATACAGCTGGTTAAAAGGAAGGCACAATCTTGGAGAAAACCAAGGAGAAAAGGTCAGAAATCTTTAAAGCCTGGGTATGCACAATCACAGTGTACCTGAAGGAACAGCCTTATTACACATGGCTGCCTGACAGGGAAGTGGAGGTGATTAATTCAGTGAGATAGGATGGAACCTGAAGGTTATGATTTGTAACTATCAAACACCTATCCATGTAAAACTTTATTTGGAAACAATATTTTTTACCTCTTGGCAAATCTGGGGCTTTATCCTTGCTGGGGACCTTCAGCACAGTTGTGATGCAGTTGTGTGAACAGTACCAATTAAGTGACAAAAGGCTTCCCAGAAGAGACAGTGTTTAGAAACCCAAAACAATTTTTCCCTGGGCTACTGAGGCATAGTCATCAGGAGATTGCATTCCAGCCTTACCTGGAAACTGAAATTATATTGAACCACTGTCTTTCCCCCCAGACTTAGAAAAAGTAAGATGTCAGAATGTAGCTGTCAAAGATGGAAACTATTTCATATTGTTGTCATCTTCATGGATACTTGGTACCATGTATGAAATTTAGGCAATGCAACAGCTGTGCAACTGCTGCTGCCTTTGCATCATGCTGGGATGTTTAGGTGAATGTGGAGAGCCTCCACCCCTCATCTGTAACTGTGGAGTTACGCACACATCTGTTACAGTCCAATTTTTGATTGGCAATGTCTCTGCCCAAATTAAGGTGCAAACGAGGCTATATGCCAAAGTCAATAGTACGGATTTTATTTGATAGTATATACGAGAGAGAGAGAAAGAGAAAGGAAGAGAAAGAAATAGGAAAGAGGCAGGGTGGTGACAGAGTGACAAAGAGAGTGACAGAGGCAGATTAAAGAGAATATCACCATTCCGTGGATCCCACCAGGGTCCCGATGATCCTCTCCAGCTGGTATTCTTGGTGGTGAGGGTCCCCCAAAAAGCATAGAATCCAATGGATTAATACACCTTCAGGCCAGGCGGGAATGCCCAGGTATCACCCCCCGGGCCGGGGTCAGTTTGACACAGTCTCTCGCAGCAGACTCTGCGTCTGTTGCATCACTTCGTGTCACGTGCAATGCTGTGGTGCAAGGCCTCAGGACAGGAATGAGTCTGGCGAGCACTTCGGGGGTCTTTCATGAAATATGGCACCCCCTCAGCTGCCTCTCACTCCAATGTCCCGTGGATGTGGTCTGTGGGGTTGGGGGTTCAACAGCTGGCCAGTTTGTGTAAGGGAAGATGGGTGTTCAGTGCCTCTGACCAGAGGTTATGCCACACACCAAAAACCTCCTTCCCCTGCCCTCAGTTGGCGGGGTTGGGGGTTCAACAGCTGGCCAGTTTGTGTAAGGGAAGATGGGTGTTCAGTGCCTCTGACCAGAGGTTATGCCACACACCAAAAACCTCCTTCCCCTGCCCTCAGTTGGCGGAGGAGTCTGTGTAAACCTGGCCTCTGTGGGTTGTGGTCTCCCCCACCCCAAACCCAGCCAGAGACGTTTCTCAGCGCAGCTGCTGGGTTTGGCCTTCTTGTGGATGCATTCTTAGCCTGAGATGACTGAACAGTAGTGTCCCCTTTATCTTATCTAGGCGGCTTAACTCACACTCCAAAGTTCCAGTCAGGCATCATCAAGGAGGAGTGGGCTTCTGTGGTTGTAGCTTCTTTATATAGTTTTTGCTGTAATGGGCAGAACTCCTTCATAACAATATTTTAGGCATGAACCATTTCAGTCCCTGACAACAGCGATTGTCACAAGGAAGGCAAAGCATGAATTCAACGTCTTAACTTCAGTACCCATCAGCATTTCTAGCTGGGCAAGCCTTTATTGTTCACTCTGGGACCAGAGACCACAGGGCTCAGGTCAGTGCACACAGGAAGATACCATTAATAGCACCAGAGTTGTTTTAATACCTTCCTATCTTGCTGGGGTATTCCAGCAGCCAATGTTGGGAGACACTGGTGTCTCTGCTGCCATATCTCCTCTTGCTGTAATTCTGCTAGGAGGGACAGCTGACAGAAGCTGGGGCTGTGAGGGCCTGTCACCCACAGCACCTGGATTGATGAGGATGAGTGGCCTGTTCAAAACTGCCCAGTGAGGACAGACTCCTCCAGGACAGCGTCCCTCCTGTCCTGCCCTCAGATCCCAACATGACCCAATGTCCCCCTGCTCAGATGCTGCACACAGTGGTGCAGTGGCATAGTCCCAGTGTTCCCACATGCTTGTGCCTGTCGCTGTGATCTGACTTGCAAGAAAAGGGGAAGAAATCTCCCCTGGCTCCCCCTCCCCAGCTCCTCCGCTGGCTGTGCAGCCGGCAGGTCCCAGCAGCTCCCGCGCTGCCTGGCTGAGTCCTGGATGAGCCTCTCCTCCTGGCTGAACTGCTGTGGTAAATCAGGATTAAACTACAGTCTCTGCTGCATCATAAAACCTTTAGCTCTTTAGCACCAGTGGAGAGGCAATACCACTCTCAGCCTCATCAGGAATGGTTTCCTCTTACAGATGTTCACTGACCGTAACTCCCCATAGCCTCTTCCCTCCCCTGCTTGCTGCAGGCAGCCAGCGCTGCACTCTGAGGACAAGTGATGCTAGAAGTAAGAGGCTGGGTTCTTTTCCTGTTTAAATAAAATAGACAACAGTCCATAAATCTAGTCCTCCTGCCTGATCATTGCTCCTCTCCGTTTCCCTCTGGCATTGTCAGAAAGTGGCTCTTGGAACAACCTCTTAAAAATGTATCGGCGAGAAGAAGGGAAATTGTTCTCAGTGACAACAATGCCAACAACATATTTATATATTTATTCTGAAGATCAAATTGATAACAAGTCCCTTCATGGCTGCTGATTTATCTGCTGAGCAGGTATCTGTGCCATATGCAGCACATGGCCATAACTGTCATGGCTGATACAGGGATAAGATGAATAACCTCCACAGATTTCAGGTACAAGTAGGAAAATGTAATCATAACTCACTTTAGAACCAAGTGATACATATTTATACTTTGCCTATCACAGACTAGCAAGCCTTTCCCTTTTATTTTGCATTCATGGACCTGTGATGCACATCAATCTTTTTTTCAGTTTGTTAATATTGTTGTCACTCAACTGAAATTTATTGTCACATGACTTATGACTGGGAGACAGTTTAATCTGAGGAATGTTAGTTTAATTTTCCATATTCAAATTTCCTCTCTTGGCTTGACTCTGCAACACAAAGACTGAGACTTTGCTCAGTTCTAACCTATTCTGCTTTTTCCCTCCCAAACTAGCAGCAGTAAATGTCACAATATTTATAAACTGAACAAGATCAGAAGTCAAAGTAGCAAAATAACACGGATATAAACTTCTAATCAGCCCCAGAGGCTTTAATGGACGGGCTCAAATGCCTGTGGGATGATTTTTCTTGGGAGACCTGGCCCTGAAGTACCCTGTTTGGGTCATGATTTGCTTCCTCATGGCAAAAAGGAACTATGAAGTGCAGCGGCCCTGTACAAAGGCCATTAGAAAAGCAGCTTTGCCTACTTTGGGCAATTTTTTAGGACTTTAGATGCTTCCTGCACTTCCACTCTCCAGGTTTCCTCTGGAGTTGATGCCATGAGTGCAGCAGCAGTGGGACTGGGCATGGGGACACCCCTCTGTCACCGTGGCAGAGCTGGCAGGGCTGGGCTCTCTGCACCCTCCTGCTTTTGGGGATGAGGGTGACCCTGGGCAGGGCCAGTTCCACTGGGCAAGGTGAGGCCACTTCTGCTGTGACAGCAGAAGGGCAGACCTGGCTGTTGCAGAAAAGTCTCCACTGTCAAACTTCACTGAGGGAAGAATTTAACTTTTCTTTCTTTCAATCTTTTTTTAGAGGTCATAAATATTTATGAAGAGCCTGTCAGTCATTTTTAGGGTTTCTGACTGTGTCACAAGAGAAGGGCTTTTATGATGATTTATAGTAAATTGCAGTAAATTGCATTCCTGTCAGGGAGCACAGAGGAGTTACATCGTGTCAGGGGATCCAGGCAAGGTCCCCAGGATGGCAGTGATGCTCTGGGGTGAACCGGTCCCTGCCCGAGGGACATTGTGAAGCCTGGGCACTTCTCAAGGGTCACTTCAGTCCTCAAACTTCAGCTAGGCATGGCTGGGAGAAACTCCCTCTTTTTGGGCAAAAATCACAGCAAATATTCCTGATCTGGCAGGTCAAGCACTTTCCTGGACTTCTCCACAGCTGAACATTCCCTGCACAGAGAGCTGCAGTGCACACCAACAGCAGGGCTTGTTCCAGTGCTAGGTATCACATACAGCTCCAACCCTCCTTTGACTGCATACAGCAGGAAACAGTCATGGATTCTCACACCAGCAGGGTTTTGGACCTTGAAAGGATGTAGAAGTGGGCCTGAGATAGCAATGTAACAGCAACTATTAGAGACACTTTCTGCACAAAAAAGCAAATCAAGACAAAACCAGGAGTGTTTTATTGCAGGTGTTTGAAGGAGACAGACTTCTGTAGAATCACATAATAATAGAATGGACCTTAAAGAGCATCTCATTTCAACCCCCTCCAGTAATGAAAGACCACAAGCTACATCCCCGTTGTCCCAAAACATAATCTACTCTTTCTCCCTGTCTCTCAATGACTCACTCCTGGTCAGTTTGAAACAAACAAAAAAGTACAATATTTTTTAAACATGCCCCAATTTTGTCTGATTTTGCTGCTCATTATTAGGACTACAAAAGATTAAGGGAAAAACTGATGGCATTCCAAGACTGGAGCAAATCCTCAACGGATCCCAGCACATTAACATGGAGCACACCATTGCATTACCAGCCCCACTCCAGAGAGATGCTATTATTCTTTGGCTGATTCCATCACTTTATATTTTACTCATTAAAGTGGGAGAAGAGTTTCAAGTTCACATTTTGTCCAACAAGTAAGAACTGTGAAGATGGGAACTGCTTTTGCATTAATTGAATCAAGGAAGACAGTGCAAGCAGCTTTAAGTCCCATAAATCTAGATAGGCTCCTGTCAGATAAAGTATCAATGTGCTTTATCAAACTTTGTCTATAGATTTATAGAGTGCTCAGGCCACAGATCTGTAGTGCCTCAATGTAATCACTTCAGCATTTTCTATCTATGGTAACCAAGCTCCATGTGAAATAATGGAATTTATTGACAGAGAAGCAGGCACTGGAATTTTGCTGTTGTTTAGAAAAAATTGCCCATCAATGAGGTGTCAGTAGAGAAAGACAAAAGATATTACAGTAAGATGACTATCTCCTGACTCCTGCTGAATTGGTAGATGAGCCATTAGCTTCCAAGGAGGGAAAGGAGTGGCCACTCTTCCAGAGAACTGCTCTGGCTTGTACTCAGAAATTGTACTGCTCCAAGATGATAAAAAAACCTAAATAAAATTAAACCCCAAACCCTAGACTTGTTCCAGTCTGCTGAATTGCTTCAGTCACAGGTTGCAAGTCAGAAGTCTCGGTTTTGTCAGGGTTGTTTTGGTTAAGCTATCTCAATATTTAGCCTTCTAATTATATAGGTTTGTCTTTGCACAATTCCTGTTTACTTTTCATTGTTTATTAAAATGTGTAACTACCACTGATCACATGAAGCAACTGTGTATCATCTTCCTCTCAGCATTAGAGGATACTGAGTGTGTGAATTCAGGAACAGCTGTTGAAATAAGGCTGAATATAATCTCTTTTTTTTTACACTGCTCCAAGTCCTCTGACTTCTCATTTAGTTTCAGGAAGGAAACAGAGGAAGCTTGTCAGGAATCCTTAACAGAAGAGGGTTTATAATTACCTCAGGTAGTGGTAATGCATGTTCACGTGGGCATCAATTTATAATGCACTGTGCTCTTGAAGCATCCTTTTCAGAGAAGGCTGCAGGAGCTGGCACATGGTCCAGTGCTCTGGGAACAGGATTTTGGGATCTTGCTGTGCTGAAGGTGACTGCAGGATGGGACTGCCAATGTTTCTGCAGATCACCTTGATTTCAGCAATTAGCGTGACCTCCCTCTGTACTGACTGCCCTCGAAGAGTGCTCAAACTGTCTTGGAATCATTCCTTAAAGAATTTCTATTTTCCACCTGTCAACACCTGAGTGTTTTATGATTGAATGATGGTTAGCGCTCAAGCCAGAGGAGGAGCCCTCTAAGAACACACCTCTGCTGTTGTTGAAAAGCCCTGATCATGTCACCAGCACATAATGATGCAGCTCGTCCCCCACTGGGTTCTATTAATCCTGCTTCCCCAGCACCCTTTGATGCCTATTCTTGCTCCAATTGCTAGTGCAAGCTGCTCAGACAGGTCCACGGGCTACAGGCTGTGCTGCTGGATGGACACCTTGGGACTCCAGACAAGACTCTCCCTCCTTTATTTGCAAAACTGCAGGGTTGGAGCACAGGAACTGAAAGGCATCCCTGGTAAGCAGACACATCTCATCCCCCATTCTCCCATGACATTGACAGAGGACAGTGTCACTTGCTTATTAACTTAATCCTACTGCCAGATCACTTCATGGGATACAGAGATGGGAATGAGCTCTTTCTTCTGTGCTGCAGTAGCACAGGCCCCCAATGAAATCAGGGCTCTGTCGCTCCAGGCAAGATAAACTCGCTTGGAAATACTCCTGGCCTTAAACACATACTGTTCAAGGAAAGGAAGGGAAAGTGGGAGGGGAAGCAGAAATCCTGAAGGAAGAAGTGACTTGCCTCTGGCTACAGAGGAAGTCAGTGGCACAGGCAGGGCACAAGGAGCTTTCTAAATGCTGCTCTGCTACAAGGGACCTTGACCTAAGAGATAATCATGAATGAGGTATAAGCAGTCTCAAGCTTGTGTCTCTGGGCTGGGATGAATTCCTTACTTTGATATGGCATTTTAAATTGCACAAAACTCCTGGCCTTTTCCTTGTGCCTCAGTGACCCTTAGGGAGCAGAGTGGGATGCGCAGTAAAGGGCAGCCCACACGATGGAAGCAGGTTGAGACATAAAATGCTAGTACAAAGTATTGTGGTTTTGTGTCATCAGCAAAACCCCAAGTTCCAGCCCAGCCACACGTGAGGCCTTCAGTCACAGATAATAAAGAGCAGAGAGGAGCATTGCTTAACTCTGTGGTGGAGTGAGACAGGTACATCACACAGACAGGATGATTTCAGGCAGATAGTTCCTTTTGGAAGAGAATGTCTGGCTTGTAACATACCCCTGTAAATGGACATATCCCAGTTGTGAGGCCACTTGGAAGCACGCTTGTCCTGGCACTCTAGGATGTCAGGCTTAAAAAGACATGGTGCAGCCAGGGATGGGAGATCTGCTCCACCATTCACAAGGAAAGCCTGTTCTCTCCAGTCAAATGGAATTCTCCTATGGTTCAGAGAATGTGCACACAATCAAACTCCATGGATGTAAGGACAAGGCACAAATATCCTCTTTGCGACCCTGCTGGGCGTTTATGGACATTCTCAGGTGAGCTGCTATATCTGACTGCAGGAGCACTCTTTGTGTGTCTGCAAAGGTCCCACAGACTTTGGCAGTGGCAGTGAAAGTGTCCAGCTATGGACTGGATAACACACTCAGCCAGTACCTTGTGATAGTCTGGCTGCATCATAATTTCCTTTAAAAGCAACATTCTTTTCTCCACTTACCATAAGTCAACTTGTTCTCCTGCTTCAGTACCAGATGTAAATTACAACCTTCTTCCCGCCCGAGGAGAGCAGCCACAGTGCCACATCCTGGGGGTGCTCAGCACAGCCCTGCAGGCACCACACCAGCATCAGGCAGTGTCACGACTCAACTCTGAGTGACAGAGTGTTCTACAGCTCAGAAGATACTTGCCATTTGGACACACTTCCTGTGCTTTCAGTGATCATTCGTGTTCCTGACCTGGCAGTAAGGTAAGAAAAGTGTGTGGTGCTCAGGCTTGAAAGAGAATTAGCAGAAAGTGCCTGGAAGCGCAGTCGAGTCATATTGTGTCTCACTATTCCCGCTTAATGTGCTTGACCACTGTGAAAAGATACTGATGGACCTTTTAGGAGGAAATCCACCCATTCCAATTTTATTCTGGTCAAAATGAATTTACTTCACCTCTCCTCCATCTGGTCATAGCAAACCAAAGATGTCTTTCTACTTCTCCACCTCCCACGGCCTTGCTGAGCGGCACTGTGTAACTCCACTATGATTTTGTCTCTGTTTTGCCCCATCTGCAAAAACGGTGCTGGCAATGTGTTGCTGCGGGTGGAGGGGATGGTGAGGTGCCACAGCCTTCTGAAAGTGTCTCTGAGAGGAAGCCGCTTGAGAGGCAGCAAGCACACGCACGCTATCACATGCACACTCACGCGCCGGATAGCTATAAAATCCAAAAGAGGACGAAGGCAAGGAGACACGGGAAGGGTCTTTGTTTGGAGTTCCACGGGGAGGTTTATTTCCAGCCACACGTGAAGGGGTCCAGGAACAAAGACAAGGACAAAAGGGAGGATCTGTGGCTGCATGGCCACGCCACCGGGATGCTCTCAGCAGCTTGCCAGGTCAGCTGCTTGGGAGAGCACGCGAGCCTGGATGAAGAAAGCCCGGGGTCTCGTGCTACGCCCTGTCGCAGCAGGAACACACACAAAAGCAGTCGAGAACGCAGCTTCCCTACTTGAAGGGGCTTTCCCCAGGCTGGTGGAAGGTGTGCCGGCAGAGACAAAGGAGGAGAGAAGCGGCTTGCTGTTTCTGGTTCCAGGAGGTTTACTTCTGAAGATGGGGAGACAGCAAAGGCAGGAATAGAGGTAGTACAAGCATTTTTTATACTGGGACATAGGGAGGAGGGGTGCAGGGCATAATCCAATAGGGAAAGGGATCGACAATGGGAGGGATCGACAGGGAAACAGCCAATGAGAATGGAACAGAGGAGGGATTACAGACAACCAATGGGGGACTGAGGAGCAGGGCTACAGGGGGCTGTGGGAACTCGCGATTCACGATGCTACAAGGATCTAGGGTTATATACGGGGTGGGAGGAGCATCAGGAACCAATCATCCGAGGGCAAGGAGGCTGCACAGAGGTGGGGCCAGGATAGGGGGACCAATGGGGAGATGTTGGTGGAGTGGCAGGACAACAAGGGCCAATGGGCGAACAGGGAGAAGAGAACTTTCTGGAATAGGAACACATAGCGTAGAAAGGGGCAGGGAGGCCAACGGGCCAACCAGGGAAATAGGACTGGGATACATTAACATAACTGGGCAAAGGCTCTTGGGAGAGGCTGTTTTGGTCTCCCTGACAAAGGGAGAACCTTAAGGTTCAGAGGACATCTCTCTGGGGGGGTGGGGGTCACAGGCCTCCACAGTAATGTTGGCATGTGTCCATGCCACAGTGTATGAACCACAACTGAGACATTGCCAGGAAGATACTTATGCAAAGAAACGAGGAGAGAAGATACATCTGGGGAGAAATACGGAGAGAAACAACATAGAACAAATTAACAAAGTTCTGATAAGGCACTGAGATGTTGAGAGTTCCTTACCAGGTAGGAGATTGCAATGTGATTCCAGATGTTACTGCTACTGTCTTGGTTTCCGAGGTCTGTATTATCTTTGTCAAAAAAAAGCTTAGCCACAATTGCTTCCCCTTTGGATAATCCCAATAAAGAAACCAAACCCCAAGAAGAGGAGCGAATGTTTTCTGAAACACTAGTAGCCCAGGACAACTCAAACCCACAGGTGAGTATCACAGGAGAAACTGTGCCACTTATGTGATTAAAGTTCTTTAAAATAAGGAATGGCCAACTCATGTCCATTCATTAGCCCAACATTCACTAAGCACATAAATTAATGTGAGGAAGTTGTGCAGTAGGAGTTAATTTCTTGATTTAGCTGCAGTGTATAACTGCTTCTCACATTAATGGGTTTAAAAGGCAGAGTCCAAAATACGTATTGCAAAGAGCTATTGCAGAACACGAGCAGTGCTGCCAGGCACATGCACAAACTCACTCAAACGTGCAGCAGCTTCCTTTTGCTTCGTCATGACCCCGAATTAATTTCTACATTAACCATGCACTTCTTCCTAACTAGTCCAGCCTCTTAAAAGATTTGCTCCTGGCTGATGGGGGTTACTATGTGCTCTCTAACCCTTCTCCATGCCTGGAATTACCATCTGGATCTGTCTACCACTGTGCCCAGATAATTGTAAATACCCGTGGACGCCTCCAGCATAGCTCTATTTCAGTACAAATCGGGGTTAAACACAATCCAAACAACACAAAAAGTGGGCAGAGGTCACTGATTGTGACAGTGCAAAGAGGTTTGAGTTGGAAGACAGTTGATGCTAGAACAGTATCCAAAAGCTAAGGTCCCTTTCAACCTGATTTGTAAGCTTGCAACAGTGGAGATGAATTGTTAATTCACCCCTGACAGCTTTATTCAACAATCAGTGTATAGTCCTTGAAAATTAAATAATGAGGACCAATGATGTCTTGTCCTTATTTTTAAGGGTATGGAAGACATCAGCCATCATTCAATAGAGAAATGGAGAAATTTCTGTAATCAGAGACATGAGTAGAAAAAACCAGATTCCCTGACGGGGTAGGAACCCCTCAGAGCTCAACTGGAAGATCCGTTGTCTAACAGGGGAAACTGGCAATTCTGCAGGACTATCTGAGCCTAACGTTGCTGGAAAGAAGCCATGGAAAACCCTACAGAGATCATCAAAAATGTAATATTAACACCTTAGTCAGTGGAAAACTCTGGTCTTCCTCTCATGGAGGTTCTACATCAATATAGTATTGGCAGACCAATGTGGAAACTGGTGCCCATGACAGGAAAATCATGCACAGTGCTCCGAGCTCCATGGGATCTGATCTCTGGCATGAAATAATCTCTGAGCCTAACACAGCTCCTACAGCCCCCTGGACTCTCAGTCAAAAGAATATTAGCACACTTTCCCACAAGAAAATTCCCCTCTCCTATATGGTTCTGGGATAAATTTTATCTCATTATCAATTAACCATCTAAATATGGAGAACAAAAAGAGAGTGAAATTTTATTTCTGTCTGTGAGGCTCTGCTCTGCCATTGCATGCTATAGATATTTCTGATATGCTCCAGAGAACTAACAGGCTTGTGGTATTTGTTTCAACATCCATGACATCATGGATTGTACATGACATAGCCACATATGCAAGGGAAACAGCTCAAGAGAAAGAAGAGTTTGTGAGGTGGGGAAGGGTGGTAATCTAGGCTTAACAGAGGTGTGATTCAGAAAAGCAAGTTGAAAATTAACTAATATTAAAAAAGGAAGGCTAATCAGAGAGAGTTAGACTGACCCTTTCATACTAAGTCACAACACGTTCTTTATGTCACACTCTCTTTCACAGAGCAGATCAAGCAGGCTTGGTCTCCTGAACAATAGAGATACGTGGATTAAAGCAGAGAGATTTCCGTTGAAATTTTTTTAAAAAGTAAAAAAAAGAAAACAAAAACAAGACATGACTTTCAAGGGAATTGGATGGTTCAGGGGTCTGTTAATAGTTGTTCACCTTTCAAGGTCTCTGGTCTGATTGCAGACCAGGTCAATAGGGAGAATGAAAGCCATTGCCTTTAATGGCTGGGTGGTGATGGATGTGAAGTGAATTGATGGTCTCACTCCAGTTCAGAGCAGACTTCACAAAAATACCTTAACCTGTCTTACTTTTTTTTTTTTTTCTATAGAAATGTAGAGTTTTGAGGAAGGAAAAACAAAGATCATTAAAACACCCATCTGGGGCATCTCTTAGTCTCTTCCTACCTCTGCTCTGCAATTTTTCTCATCTCTGGCAAATCACCTGGTCCTTCATATTCTCAGTTCTCTTTATGTAAAACAGAGGTGACATTTGAGTGCCTGTAGTAAAAGCTAAACACCTCAACATTGTGACCAGGATATGGCGGGCTTGGGTACCCCTTGCATCCCGAGGGGATCCATGACTCCCTTGTCCCTCTGCCTTCATAGATCACTCCTTTGCCTGGAGCTCAGGCAGCAGAACAATGTTTCTGGGTGCTGCTTCAGAAAGTCTCAGTCCTCCAGGCAATCAATCAATCACCTTTCTCAAGAACTTAATTAGTTTAGGAGAGGGAAAAACAAAAAGTAGAGCAAAGAAAGAACTAGATTTCATCATATGGAAAGATTGTGAGGCGGAGTTTGCCTTTGAAGTGCCTACAAGGGAATCTAATTAAGGCATTTACTACAAACAGAGAAAATCGATCACAGAACATTTTTAACATTTAAAACATGTCTCTGTTTGGACAGCTGAGATATCCCATTACTGTGAATGACACTGCTGGATCAAGGTTCTACACAGTTTGAGAGAGCTGTAAATCAGCCCCAGACCTCTGGGCACAAAAACATTTACAGAATTACTTCAAATTATTTGTAAATAAAGGGCCAAATTCAGGCCTGGGAAGAGCATGTCTTACAGCATCAGGGCTGAGCTGAACAGGTGGGACCAGGTACAGGTGGGGCACAGGGGAATTTGAAGATGCTTTAGGGGGTCTAATATCTCTCAGCAGAGCAGGAACTGGCAGTGGGATTTGTACAAATGCGTGCCCAAAAGCCATGGGGTAAATGCAAGTAGGGGCAGTGAGAACTCTGTGTGTTTTTACATCCCTGTGAGACACTTGTCCAAAGCTTTGATGAGCCAAATGCAAAGATAACAAAGTAGGGGAAAATTTACAGGCTGATTAATGAGGGTGAATTTGAGGGCATAAAAGGTTGGATTTACTAGCATGGGTGGACTCTTCATTCACTGAATGCCAACTTACAGCCATGCTGGAGGCAGCTGGTGCCTCCCTTGCTCCCAGCATCTGGCAGAGAGCTAACTAGGTTGAAAAGGTTGAAAGGATCACAGTCATAAAAAACCAACACAGCAAACAAGCCACAAGGTCCTGAGTGCTGCTGCTCTCCCCTTTCTCTGAGGTCAGTATCATTAACTGAATTTCACAAGTGGGGCCCAACAAGATGATGTGCCTTGAGCAATATTATCCAGCTGGATATGTGGGGAGCAAACCCAGGACTCCTGAGTACTCTGCTGCTTGGGCCACCTTCCCTGGTGCTCTTCTGGAATAAAAACATTAATTAGGGGCTAAATTAACTCATTCTGATTGTGAAAGGGTCAGGATCTCTGGTGTTGCCTACACAGCATATGCAGAAACACCAGAGTCAGCGGCAGCACTGTCTGCAGGCACCTACCTGCACCAAGCACTACCTTGGATATCCAGGGGGTAGGGAGAAAAGGCTGCATCTTGGGAAGAGCTGGGATCTGTGGCAAAGCCTGTACTGTCCAAAGTCACCACCTGTGTGATATCTAAACTCTCTCAACAAGAGACAACACTGAGACTCCACAGCCTGGCCTTGCATCCTTGGCCATATCTTGATGTTTCAAATTAGAGTTTTTAATAACCGAATGTTTTCATGGAAGCCTGGGTGGGATCAGTGGGGTTACCTGTTCCTTAGGGTGGTATTAGGGCAGGAACTCTCCTGCTTGGCTCATCACTGCTGGGGGAAATCTGTTCCTCCAGACTCGAGTCACAAAGGCAAAAAGGGAATGTGCTGCTCTTCCCACTGCCTCTCCTGTCCAGGTGTGCTAATCCCAACAGGAGCTGTGCTAAGAAAAGCCCCATTAAAGAATTAAAGAGGATTTTAATAAAGGGCTGGTTTGTAGGCACAGGTGACCCTGGGCTCATTTGTAATGTAAAGAAGACGTGCTCTCTCTGCTGGCTGTTGAACTTTGGAAAGGCCATTTCCTCCAATGAATTACCCTTGGAAATCTCAATGGATTTTCCTAGAACATTTCCTACTGACTTTCTATGAAAACTAAATGGAACTATCCATGTTGGATTATTTTATACAATCTCCCTGAATTTTTCTGCCAATGCTTGCAAGCAAAAAGGAGAATAAAGGACCCTGTTCCCCCTCTGCTTCCCTATGGATACTGCCAAAGATAGAGGCAGTGGGGAGCCCATGGAGTATCTCTGACTCAGAGACATCTCAGAACATCTGTAAAGAACATTTCTTGATCTTTATTTGCACATTTGGAAAAGCAAACTGCAAAATGGATATTTAATAATGAAAGGAGTATTTTTCTTTTTTTATTTTGTACAAATATTAAAGGGTCCTATATTCCAGACTGAGTGACATCACCAGCAGTCCTATTGGACCTCCAGAAGGTTGCATTGAGTAGGTATAAACCAGCAGAGAGCCTGCCCAACTGTATTTACCTTCTGGTTGAAATCAGTAAGAAATATCAAATCTCTTTTCTTTTTTCAAGTGCTGAGGCTAAACCCCACGTGATATACTAGCACATGGATTTGGCAGTGAACAATCCAGAATTTGCAAGGTTGATAAGTAGACCCATTCCAGTGTTCAAAAGCCCTTTCCCACACTAAAAATATAGCATGATAGCCTAAACTGAAAAGCCCAGAATTACACAAACCAGACAAAAAAAGGGCCTTGGAAGCAGTGACTCCTGTGACAGCAAGCAGAGGGACCTGTCTGGGAACTATATGGGCTGCTCCTGTCTGGTGGGCAGATGCAGAGTTCTTACTGTCTCAGCTCCTGATCAAAAGAAATTCTTCTGAACACTTCACATTAGCATTATATTCATTTGGGTGTTTATAAAGTGGAAAGGACATATCTCTTCCCATGGTTCTAAAAGAGAAATACAGCACTATCACTGGGTGGATACAGTTTTGGCAGGCTGCAGCACCGCTGTTTTTTCTGCTTTTACTACAGTCAGTTGTGGCCAAAAGCCTGAAAGCCAGGGATCCGTGTTTCATATATCCAGATGTTCCACTGGTAGGAGATGCTCCCAATGGCACCAGCGGGGCTCACAGGGCAGAGAAACCTCTCTGCTGATCATAGAATTATGGAATATCCCAAGTTGGAAGGGACCCACAAAGACTGTTGAGTCCAGCTTCTGGAATGTAGGATGAAATTCCTGACACAGCTTTTCAGGGCTTTCTCCCCAAGCCCTGTTTTTCCTCACTGTACCCATGATTAGCACAAATAGGGTGACAGAGGACAAAGACCGAGATCTGCCAGGACACTGCCTACAAATTTCTGGATGTACATGCAAGAGCACAGTTAATATGCTCTGCATGCTCAGTTAATCTAGAGTTCCCTGAGTGAGCTGGGCAGGCAGCAGAGATGTGGTTTTCAAGGGAAAATTGCCTTTTTCTGAGTCTGTTCAGAAGCAAATGGCTCACCCTGCAATAAAGGCTGGTCTCCTCTTGATTAATGCTAAAGACCCATCTTAGTTATAAAGCTCCAGCTCAGCCTTCTTCCAACAATCAGAAAATACTGCTGTTATTTTTAATCTGGGCCTAGGGAAATGTTTTGTGTGGGAAAAATAGAAGATAAACACTTTTAAAAGAAATCCTCCTATTGCAGCTGTAGCAAAAAACAAACCCAGCTCAGTTCTGTCCAGGAAAGCTGTGCCATGTATTTCTTGCCTCAGGGGATGGGGGTGTCAGTGCTCAGCTTGAGAAGTTTGTTACTGTTATACACATTTATGGTGATGGTGCAGTCCCCATCCCTGGAGGTGTCCAAGGAACTTTTGGATGTGGCACTCAAAGCTCTGGGCTGAGTGACAGTGTGGGGATCAGTCACAGGGCTGGACTCAGTGACCTCAGAGGTCTTTTCCCACCTAAATTATTTTATGATTCCGTGGCTCTGTGATTTACATACTCTAAACAGATGGCTGGCAATAGGGTATAAAGTGACTTAGAGTGTTCACAAAGGCAAGTGTCATCTGGGGAAGCTGTCATTATTAATTAGGTGTTTCCAGATCAGAGGTACCTAAGTGACCTCCACCACTTACCCAGTGCACAAAACCACACAAAGGTTCTCATAACATAATAAGGTTAAACCAATAATGAATGTACAGGAACATGACACACCACAGTGCAGTGTTTGCCAGGCTCCTGGATCACCTGGGTGACACAAGTCCTCATGGAAGCATGTTACATGGTGGAGGTGGGAAGGGAAGGAATACTGTGCAAATAATTGCTTGCAAACACACATAACATTTTCCTTAGGTGATACTCAGGATTGTGTGAATAAAACGGGAGCTAATCAACCTCCTCGGAATGCTCCCATTAATTTGTGTGGCTGAACTCAGGCTACAGATCTTGCTAAAGTAGGAAGTCATTAAAACAGAGAGTGAGCTTGGATAAAACGAGAGGTACGGGGCCTTGGCTGAACCTCGTTCACCACAGGGCTTTAGGAAGGTCTCTGTCTCTCTCTCTGAGTCCCTTGGTAAAGAGGAGAAAAGCAGCAATCTGACCACTAGTGCCAGGTTACACAGGGCAGGTTTGCAGCTGTGGGATGCCAGCCTGGCCATCAGCCCAGGGCTCAGCACAGCTCTGTCTCTGGGCTTGCCTCCTTTTTCAGGAAATGCCGCCTTTCCCTGACTCCACACCCCTTGAAGGAAACTTTCAAGCACCGGCTCAAGTTTTGTTATTGGCACCATTGGGCTCCTTCCCAGAGATTCATAACATCCCCCAGGAAAATCTTTTACGGTGTGCTGCACGCAGAAAAACTCACTTCTTCCTCCCAGGAGCTGAGAGTCAGTGGAGCATCCCCACAGAGGTCTCCTTGTGCTCCTGAACTGCCCCCCTGCAGCTCTCCTCACCTCACCTCAGAGGAGGAGGAAGAGGGTGGGTTGGAAAGCCCCACATGGGTTTGAAACTAGCACAGGCTGCGGTCCCTGATGCATTAATGAACCTCTATAATGAGGATTCCCAGTTACCAAAAGAATCCCACCCTGCACCCCTCTTTCCTCCTGACATGTGCATGAAATACACAGCCACTGGTGGCCGGAGACAAAGCCCTTCCAAAAAGAGCATTTATAACGTGACAGTTGGATCCAGCTGCACATCAAAAGGCAGCTTAGACTTAGTCAAGGATTTTGATGCCATCAGAGGGAAAAGGCTTTGTTGTTTTAGAGTCTTAACAGTGTCTCAAGCCCAAATTACCAAAAGAAAAAAGAAAAAAAACAAAAGAAAAAGAATGAGAGAATAAAGAAAATCAATAAATCTAAAATTGTATTTAGCTGGGACAGATGGCAATGATATTAAATATTTTGGCTTTTAGCCAAATGCACTTTTAATGCAAAAATTTATGTCAGCGAAATAACCTTTTCTCTTTTTAAAATCCCTCTCCAAGTTGATTATCCACTAAAAAAAGAGAAAGAAATGAAAGAAAAAAGAAAAGGAAGAAAGGATATCTAGCTCAGAGATGCATTAACAGATCACTCTGAGTAACAACCCAGCAGAGTTTATGGCACAAAACATGAACCTTCTTTAGAAAGCATTTGGTTAGGGTTGATAATGCATAGCATCACCACAGAAGTTACACGGCCTGTGCCTGAGCTGTCTCCCATCTCCTGATTTAGTGTACAATTAAGACAATGTCTGTGAGATCTAAAGCAAGTGCCTACTTCCAGCGCCCTACTCCTAGATCTAGTTATTGTCATGCCATCAATGATATCTCTCCCCAAATAAGCACCCAGGCCCTGCTGAGAGTCTCCTGATAAAAGGCACAGTCCTGCCAAGTGCTGAGGACCTCCAGTCCCCATGAAATTCACTGAAGGATGAAGGTGCTTCTTGCACTGGGGAGGTGTCCAAAGCCCAACACTCAGAGCTCAGCATCCCTCAGGATCTGCTCCAAAATTCATTTCCATTCAGAATTAACAGCAAATGAATTTACTTTTTGCTTTTATATTACAGATGAATCAAATAAATTGGCTGAGAGTTAGTTCTCCCCTGAATATTTCTTGTGCTTTTGAAAGATTCCCATGGCAGACTGATTGCTCTGGAATATTTATTTAATTTTCTTATTTTTTAAATTCATGCTGCATGTTCCTTCTCTGTTCTTGAGGTACACAGATGAGAAAAAAATATATACATATATTTTTTGAAATATACCATGTCACAGATGTAGCCAAAGAAGAATGATGTGAAGGTGGAGAGGATGCTGAAAGGAAAGGGTGAGATATAAGCCCAGAAATGCTGGGATCTTTCCATTGCTTGGAAAATGGGGTCAGTATACACGACCTTCCATAACCTATGGAGAAATGAGGCACAGAGCAAGGCTACAACTTTCCCAACATCTCTGGGCATTTGGAGCAGCATTAAGAGTACAGTCGGTCTCTACTCCAGAGTGATGTCCTAATTCCCAAACTTTGTTTTTTGCACCCACTAGAAGCTGTGATTGGGGCCTCTCTCCCTGTGGCCAGCCTAGGAATTATCAACCTTTTCGAGAGCTCTATTGCCAAATTGCTTTAAAAATTGAGATATCTTTTAATTTTGCATTTGCTATAAAATGCATAAATCATACAGTTGCAAAATTTTTGGCTTTGTAGCATAATTAAGTCCATAGATGTTTAAAATCCAGGCTTGTGCCAATCATTGATTGTCAAAAAAGAAAGAAAAGCTTGCTAGTTGGGATATGTAAATGCTTCTCCCTCATACAAATAAAAAAAAAGAGAACCCTTAAAAACAGCCTTCAAGACCTGCTCAATTTAATTCTCTAGCGAATGTTCCTTTTTTTCCAGATGAAATTAG
This sequence comes from Edolisoma coerulescens, assembly GCA_013397115.1. Taxonomy (NCBI): domain Eukaryota; kingdom Metazoa; phylum Chordata; class Aves; order Passeriformes; family Campephagidae; genus Edolisoma; species Edolisoma coerulescens. Next base: position 783,863 of record VWZW01003808.1, on the reverse strand, counting down.
CAACGCACTTATCGATTTTTCTGTAGCTGGAAACGCATAGATAGAGCTAAAATAAGCATAAATAAAACAGGACGGACTCTCAGAGTTAGAGAAAGAAAGTGCTTATAAATGCAGAAGTCCATGAGCAGAACAGAACCTGTGTAGGTTTCAGGCAGGAGGCCAAGGAGGCAACTGTGCACTGTTGAGCTGTTATTTGTGTTGAAAATCTCCAGGAATTGGCTGAGTCTGAGCTTTCTTGAGCAAGACCTTCCACCAGGATGCATACAGTTATAGTCATCCCACATCATTTACATCACAGAAATTTCCCTAAATGACATCCTGATCCTGCCTCTGCAAAAAGAGGGACCAGGTGCACATGGGCAGTTTAAGCAAATTGGGTGACACAATGTAATGCTGTTGGTTTAACTGATCTTTGATCAATGGTATTCATGGGAACAGCTGAGGTTTTTTGGCCTTAATGCCAGGAGGTGTTTAACCACTCCAGTAGTTTTAAAATCAGGGGACTGAGTCCAAGAAAATCAATATGAAAAGGAAACCCTTCCAAGTTCATCATGCAACTTGCAAAACATGGACGGCAAAGCAGTCAAAATCTCAGCAAGAGCTGGGACTCCTTGGATCCACTGCACAATCACCTATTCCTTCCTCATGTGAAAGGGGACAGGTCATCTCTCTTTCCTCTTATCCTCAGTTATCCCACTTTCAAGGCTGATTTAAGAAATTAGATGACCTGCACCAGTGCGGTTGCATCAGGCTGATCATAAATGGGGTGACATTCAATATATGAAATAATTAGTCCCAAACATGAAGGGTGTTAAAGATCTGAATCACCAACATACACCAAAAGCAACAGCTACACTGTGTAACAAATCAAGCCTTAAGACTGTATCGATATTTAAATATATATGTGTATGTATATAAAAAATGTAAGCTTTATCCAAGCTGACAAAAGGAGAAAGCTGACTGTAGCAGAGAGCTCTCATGGATCAATGTTGCCTTGACCTTCACGTGTCATGTTTTTAATGCTGATACATTTTTCGCAGTATCAGAAAAGACCCTGCTCCTGCAGAGGAATTTCCTGTGTCTCAGTGATGCAGCCTGCATAGCATTCAACCTTCAGCTCCAATTTAAATGGGGTGTGCACGCCTGCTCCTGGGCTGCTGGGCCAGGGATTATTTCCACCTCTCTAAAGAGTCTCTGAAGGACAGGGAAGAACCTGCATGGAAAGAACTGCAGAATTAGTGCACAAAGAACAGCACAAGCTGTAATGCAGAGACATTTGGTAAATGGATGGTTGAAAATGCGATGTTAGAGTCATATAATGAAATAAATCCCCCCTTCTTACATTAAACAGGAATGTCAGGAGCTGGAATTACATGGCTTAGTTGGTGTTGCAGGATATGAGAACATAGGACTATGTACCAAGCTCTCAACACTGAGTGCATCACTTCTCTGCTTTGCCTTGTCCACTTTTCCTGGACCATCAGAAGCCTCTTGGGACACAGACTGTGCCCAGAGAGGACCACATGAAGGACACCTTGAGGTGGGTCCATTTTTGGGACTCTGGTGGTCACTGCCATGCAAGTAATGGTTAAGACCATGAATAAAGGTGAACTCAAGCAGAAAGCTGAAGTGGGAAAGGGTTTGATCCTGCATTTTTGCCCTAGCGTGTTGCAGACTCACGGAATGATGCTGTACATGCTTGTCCAGATTCCTCAGCTGTCACAAGGAGATAACCACACCAACCAGCGTGCCCTAAATACTTGGAGATGTAAGTGTAAGGGATGTCAAGATGTAAAATTTGTACAGTAGACTGCAGTATTATTCACCACCTAGACATAATCAGCAAGAAGGATGACTTAGATATGGCTCTCATTGCTCCAGAGCAATAAAAAAATATCTTCCACCATAAATTTTAAAAATTAGTTTGTGTCTTTTCTGAGTTACTGGAAAAGTAAATTTGCTTGCTCTGTTCTTATAAATAAAATGTCATAGTATTATCAAAAACAGCATGAAACATGATGTTCAGCAGAGACAATCCATAGCAAGGGGTCTTTTTGTGTCTACAGATTTCACTGTGTGGTACCACAACTCACCTGTGAATTGAACCACCTGCAATTAACTTCATCCTGCTATAACCAGTTGCTATTAAATTCACCCATCAAAATCATTTCCTTATGCAGAGCATCAGGTGCTTAATCTCAGAGTAGAACAACAGCACCAGGTTTTATTTATCGAATCACGTTGCAGTGTGTAAGTGTCAAAAGAAAGAGTGAAAAAGAGGTTTTAAGACTATCAGGAGAAATTGGAGCGTTCCAGGTACAAATAGAGAAACGCAGGCTGTCTGTCACATGGCTAGCAGCAGAGAGCAATGCAATCTACAGGAACAGCACTGCTTTCTCTTTATTTTCATTTCGCTCAAAGGGCACTTTTCATCTACAGCTCCCAGCATGATGGGTGGTAGCTGTGATATGGGTTCAGAAGTCACACCCAAAACTAAGCCATCACATCCCAGTTTCAGCCCACAAGACCCAGGCTCACTTAGGAGCTGGCAGTTGACTCCACCTGGCCTGAAGCAATTTACCTTTATTTCAGGAATAAAAATAATAAAAATATGCAGCATCCCTGCAGGGAAATCTGCATGAACCAAGGCTGGGGTACCATAACCTGGGCTGTCCCATGTGAGACCTTGGGCATTTTGTGGTTACACAGGAGGGACTGGCCCCTGAGTCCAGTGGTCCGAGGTATTGTCCCAAAGGCAGATCAGTTGTGGTCCTGGGCACTTAAATATGTTCATTTATTCCCTCTGTTTTATTTATTCATTCTTGCCACTGGAGGGAAGACAGAGTTAATGTCCACAAATGCTCACCCTTGGGTGCTGGGACTGATTTTCCTACCAGGTCAGAATTTAAATAAACCATTCCCCACCATGCTGTTCTTCCCTGCCAATATTTAATTAAAAAAAAATTCTGTGAGGGGAATTGGCTGCCTTGCAGTCTTGGAGCTTGCCCCAGCTCTACCCATTGCTCCACAGTGGAAGTTGCTGCAGGTTCAGCTCACTCCAAAGGCCAGAACAGAACATTTTGTTTTCAAAGTTGTGCATGACTTTCAAGCTGCAGCTACTGTTTGGTTTGTACAGACAGAAATAGGACTGTGGATATTAACTGCTAACAAATAATTGTCTGATACAATAAAGCAGACTATTGCCTCCTCCCTCTGCAAACTTTTCTTTTTTTCCCGGTGCCATTGAAAGTAGGCNCTTCCCCCCCCCCCCATTTCTGACAATGCAGCAGAGAAGAGTAAAGATTTGCTTTCCTAGGGTGGATACCAGAATCCATTTACACCTGTGGGGAATAGCGTGCTGGACTGTACTAATCAATTTGAATTAGCAGGTACTTTAATTCTGAATTTGCGATTTATTTGCTGTGCATTCAGGGCAAGAACATAAGTGGAATGAAATAAAAACTGAGGTCTCAACTCAACAGTATCTGGTAGTAGATTACCTCTGGTAATGTGCATAATTTTCAATTCCTTGTCTGTCTTCCCCAGACAGGTGACCCAGAGTTATTAGCACTGTTTATATCATCAAGTACTGGGCTGGGATTATGGTCCAAGTGACTGCACAACACTGGATGTGAAATTCAGATCTCCTGAGCACCAGCTAATCAAGTTCATTTGGGCTGATCTTCCATCTCCAGTCCTGGTTAATCTAGGATTCGATTAAAAAAAAAGCAGGCAGCCTTCTCTAACTCCTTCACAGTTTAATCTGTGTGCAAAGATCATCCAAAGTGACCTGATACCGTGAGGGAAGGAGAAACATCTCCGAGACACCCAGAGCCAGGGCAGACAGCGAGACAGCACAGACCCACCTCACCACCACTGTGGAGAATATTTTGAGTGGCATGGAACTCAGCTGGGGGCAGAAAAACATGCAAACGCACCGGGGTGCAGGGAAAATGCTTTCTCCAAGCAAAGCAGAGCAGCAAGACGTCAGCATGTGCCATTTTGTATGTCTGGTTTATCAGTTGGAGGTCAGGCTAAACAGCTGAATAGTGCTTATCAGCAGAGGTTCATTAATGACTTTTCCCGTCTGCCATGGAGGCTCCCAGTGCTTGGGATTTTCCCCAGGTCACACAGGAGGCAAATATTTGCAGTGTGGGATGAGATGAGGGTAGTTTGCGCTCAGCAGGATGTGCTGTGGCAGTGGTGCTGCTCCCAGATATGTCCCTGGCTCCCTGTCTGCTCTAGCCCATCCCTGGGGACAGGGGAAAGGGAAGAGCCTTTCTGTCACTGAGGCACCTGTCTATGTAGCTGCACAGGGTATGAGGTCAAGAGAGCAAGGAATGGAACAGGAGACTCTTGGTTCCTGCTTTAGACAGGTAAATGTGGTTCTTTTTCTGCTTTTACAACAAAGGCCATTACCTTTGGACAATAAACACCCAGAATTGCTCACAGACCCTTGGAACTATGGTGTGGCACGTGGATAATAGTGACCACAAAAAGCACTTTGGACTGCTACAGGCACCACGTCCCTGATCACTCAGTGCTAGACCAGGGCAGAGTCAGCACCACCCAGCCTGTCTTATGGATGACACCACTGCTTTCCTTGCACAGGATAACCAATTCTCTTTTTGTTGAGAATAAATCCCCCAACTAGCAGCTATCTTCCTCTATTTCATGCAGAGATTAACTTAAAATAGAATAAACACAATACTACTGTTAGTATAGTAATATATCAACATAAAAAATACAACAGAGCAATGGTATGCTTATCTGAGGCCAAAAAAAAAAAATCAGTATTTACTAACCAATGAAATGTCAACTAACATATTTTTCCAGCCAGTCTGGGATATTCCAGGAGTTCTCTCACTCTTCAAGGAAAACTGCTACCCAGTGTCTCCTCCCTGGTCTGAGCACTCATCTCCGTGCACAAGGACAAGGAGACAAAGAGGGGTCTGCCTGTGCCTCTGCCCAGCAAAGAGGTGGGTTGTGACTGCAGCCACCCTCTAGCTCAGTTATCCAACAGCAGTTTGTAAAAAAAGAAAAAAATTTAGGACCCACAGATTTCAAGTATTTTGGAAGCACTGTCCTGGGCTTCCTCCATTCCCCTACATGATTGCCCCCTCCAACAGACGCAGGAATGCCAGATCTGTCTGGAAATCAACACCCTCAGCCTGAGCTAGAAAGGGATGCCTGGCCATAGAGAAGGGCTTCCCAAGACAGTGATTCCTTGGAAAGTGAGGGGTCAAGGATAGGGGCTGCCCACATCCTTAGTAGCAGAGCCGAGGGGCTGGGGGCGAGTGCCAGGGATGCTCCCTCCAGCCTGAGCTGCTCCTCTCCCTGCCTGAGGCACAACTGGGCCGTGCCTTGGGCACACCTGGGCTGTTCTGCTCCCCCAGCAGCACCTCAAGCATTTCAGGAGAGGTTCTTCACCCCCAGGTGCACGAGGCAAGAGGGGTTTGAGGGGACAGGTTAGCCAGGCACAAAGGTGCAGAGGGAATGGATAAATAAAGAGATGTGCAAGGCTCAGCTGAAGATGGAAATATATGAGAGAAATTCCCTCATCCCTTCCTTGTTTCTGAAGTTAAATAAACAAACCCTTGTTCTTGCCTGAGGCAGCTTTCTGCTTGATGTGCAGCCAAAACCTTCCCAGTGATTCACTTAACAGTTGTGACTATGATAATAGCAATAACAAAAACACCCAAACAAACAACATAACAGAAAACTACAGGATTTTGCAAGACCTCAGAGCTGAGTGCTCCAAATAGGTGACATGCCATTGCATTTTCTTGCTTGGTTTTTAGGGAAGGGTGAGATGGGAAGAAGTGGCTTATTTTATTCCTATTCTCTTACCTATTTGACATTGTTTTGTTTAGAAAAATGAAGCCATTGGTACCAGGTTTTTTACCTCTCCTCAATGTCAATATTGTCAAGGCAGAATTGTCTTACCTACCAGCACAAATTGCTCTAACTCACTGAAAGAAAAAAAACTAGCCATTTTGGTAGAAATATTGCTCACTGGAAATTTTTTTTATGGGTATAGAAAAAGTCTTCATCTATGCAGAAAACTCCAAACAATACAAAGACTTCCAGCTTGAAGTATTAGAAAGCAGCCAGTCTACAGTCAGGGTGGTGTGTCTAGCTTCTCCCTGAAGAATCCAGATACTCACATTTGTTAAAAAAGGAGTTAAAGCTGTAAGCATTATCATTCCAAAAGAGGTCACCAAAATGTGAGAGGGGAGTCTGCAGAAAGCCTTGGGAGGTTGGCTACAAGGGTGTGAGACCTCTTGTACTCATGTGGGGATGATGGTGATTGCCAAGCTCCCTGCTCTCTGTCCCCTCTTCAGTCCCACAGGGGAGTGTTCCTACAGTTCATGTTTGCTGAGCCAGCCACGTGTGTCCCAGGATCTGGTAGGGGACTGGAGGGATGAGGGGCAACTGTTGTATAGACTTGGCCATTAGAGAGTGAGGAGCCACATTGCATCACAGGGCACCTACTGAGAAAGTCCAAGATGTTTACCTGGATGCTACTTTTCCCATTCCCACAAAGTAGGAGATGGCCTCATTATGAACTCTGGCTAAATAATCAGACCCCTGATCCCTGGTTTGAGAGGGAGCAAATCTGATATCGCAGTGGACAGTTTTAGGGTTTGTGGTGCTGTGGTTGCTGCCAACACCACATCTGTGGCACAAAAAGCCCAGGACCACTCACATAGCAGATCTGATATGTTTCAGCATTGTTCTGAGAGACATATCCTTACACACCCATGGCACACCCACGGCTTTTATCACATGACTCCAGCACCACCCCTTGCCCCATGCTCGCTGATGCCAATGGCCCGCATTCCACCTGCTCAGGTGAAACTCATTTTGAGCTTGCCACGGCTGACATTTTTATAGCTGCATTGGAAACACCAGATCTGGCAGGATTTGTTTCATTCTTCATGAAGTGTAAATGCTGACACCTTCCCAGCGTGGTCTTTGAGTGAGGCAGATGAATGAATCCTGCATCTCCACCAAGGTGAGTGCTCATCTCCCATCACAGGCCATCTCCCTGGATGTCACTCTGAACACAATGAGCATCACTGCTTCTTTTGGGCTGTCACTTTAAAATCTCACTCAGATAGGTGGTCAAACACAGGTGACAAAAGGGAGCCCCTTTGTGAGCTGCGAGTGCAGATCAGAGACAATCAGAGTCCCACAGCACTTCAAAGCACAGAGATTTACCAGCGATGGCAATGGGGAAGAGTCCTAAAAGTAACGGTGTTGAAAGGGCCTCATTACCTTGTTCTACTTGTGCTGGGAACAGACTAGTTTTTAAAAGCAATTTGCATAATATATATTCTCCACTCTTGGAATAGCAAATTAACAGTTCGTTTTATGGCTCTACCAATCAACACCTATAGCCCATTAAATTTAACAACAAACTTGCCTTATGAAGGAGGTTGCAGCTGAATCTTTCAACAAGCACACCCTAGCACTAATTCTTTGCCCTGAATTGTGTGTTTCTTTGTTTTATAAACCAGCATTTCTATTTTCTCATTAGCAAGTGGCATACTAAATTAATTCCAGGTGTTAATTTACACACTGGGTGCTGAATTCAAAACTCAGCTCTGCTGGTGTCAGTGGGGATTAACCGTGCTGTGTCTTTTGTTCTCCAGAACGAATCCAGAGCAGCCCAGCAGTGCTCACAGGTACTGCAGGCCTCAGGTAAACCTACCTTGCACTCTGCTGTTGCAGAAAAACAGAGTAGATGCACTAACCCCATTCTGTCCCCAGTTAGTGCAGTGTAATTTGAGAATAACTTCACAGAATGGAAAAAAAAAAAAAAATTCCTCAGTGTGAACACTGAATATAACTGGAGGCAAAAATTGGCACAAGAACTGAAAATAGGCAAAAGCTTATTTAAAAGGCTCCGTTTCAGAACCAGCTCTGAGCATGGGGTCACATCAGTAAACAATGAACCTGCTGCTAATTGAGGGGAACCCCATGCCACGTGGCTTTATTTGCAAAGCTATTTAGAAGGAATGATCAATATTTTATAAATACGTTAAGGTGGTAATAAAAGATGCATGATGTAGTGTGTAGGTAGGAGCCCTTCTGGAAGGAAATGAAGGAATTATAGATAACCTTGACAGGTCGAAATTATGCAGCTGGAATGGTTAAGGGGAAGGGCTTTTAAGATGCTTTAAGTCAGGAAAGTGATAATAATTCTTTAAAGGAAAACTGTCGCTTTCTTTATATTTAAAATCTGCTTTGCCAGTAGGGAAATATTTGTATCAGCTTTTAGACAGACCCATTTTACCCCTGAACTTTTGATAGGGGTGTTTCCACACTGTCATTCCACACTTCCCTCACACATAACTAAATAATTTGTGCTTCTTGCAAAACCTGTCCAAAAGTTTTCAAAGTTCTGCTTAGCTCAAAGACTGGATAGAGTGAGAATAAAAACACAGCAGCAGTTGCACTTACAGACAAGTGAAAATCCCCGTTTCCAGTGTTCTTTTCTCAAAAAATGGGAAAGTGTGTAATTTCTGTGGTGCAGGACAAACTTACCAGTGAGCCCTTGTGAACTACAAGGAAGTTGGAGTAGTTTAGGCTCTGTGGATTTGACATCTAAAGCCTTGCCCCAGCCTACTTCTGCTACAATGAGCAATGTGGTTACAGAGACCATGCAAAGCTGTATTTGCTGTAAAGCCCTTTGCAGTCATGACCTCCACCCTTCACCTCCAGAACTGGGAAGAAAGAGATGGGATCTTTTCCAAAAATTACAGGTCAAGAGGTCTGACTGGAACTTCTCTAAGACCTGCAGAATAAAGGCTGTGACTGCCCATCCACCCTTGTGGGACAGAGGAAGGGGGGCAAGTTAGATTTTGGGAGGCATCAGAAGTCTGGCTTCAGTAAGGAGCTGGCAAACCTCTCCAGGTACTTGTGGGACGTCTCTTGCAGTCGTGTATAGATCTGCATGTCCACAGGGAGATGTAAAGGAAGGTTTGCACTGTGCCATGACTGTGTTTGCTGGGACAACACACCTGGAGAACAACAGGAAGCTCAGATCCCAAGACAGGCCTGGTAAAGGAGAAAGCAAATGTGGAGATTTCTAAACAGAAACAGAGATGCTTTAATGGAGTTTCTCACAGGTGGGAGGCTGAAGGAGGCAGGTGCCCTGCCTGGCCCTTGTGTCTGTGCCTGGGCTGGCCATTCAGCCATGGGGCTGCTTTGTCCCAGTGTCACCTTTGGAGTTTGAGTCCTGCGCTGCATTTTTCCAGAGAAAGAAGCCCAGTCAATAAATGTGTCCCATGAAACACACACTGCAGCGTGCTGGATGTTTTTAAAAGAGGAGGTTGCCTGCTCAGAGCCTTTGCTGGTGCAGGGTCTGCAGCTGAATCTGAGCCAAACCACTCTGAACTTTATGGCTTGAACAGCAGAGCCACTGAGTTTGTTGAATGTCCTATATATGTGTATGTATATCATGCAAAGCCCAAAGATGTGCTTCCTCCTTGGTCTAATTAGTGATATGTCCCCGCCCAGAGAAACACTGGGAGCTGCTATCCCTGCCACTTGGCCAGGCTTATTTCAGGGTAAATCATGGATCCCTCTTCACTTAGAGAAGAGAAATCCTGAAGTGTAACTCCTGCCCTCTCCCCCTTAAGCAAATTATCCTTAAAGGAGATGAAATCTGGTGCAGTATCATTTGCAGCCACCCAAAACACCATGAGAAGGAAGGACCCCATTAGAACAGCTACTCAATGTCAGAACCACAGTGGGGAAAAAAGGATGAAAAGTGATGCTTTTTTTTCTTTCTAATAAGAACTGATCATTCTCCATTTTGTTTCAGGAAAAAGAAAATCCCACCAAAACATTATCAGTATTAATTGTAAAAAAACTTGAATAAATGTTTCCTTTGACAAAAATGGGGAAAAAAATCTAACCCAGCTTTTTAAACCCACTCCAGCACAGACAGAAAAATAATCTCCTCCTTATGCCAAACCATAGGCTCCTACTCCATGAATAAAATGCTGTGAGCATTATGGAAGAAATGATGCAAACAAGCACAATTAAGTGACTCATATCACACAGCAGGGGGCCCCGGTAAATACACACCAGACAATTTGTAACCATGCTTATATTTAAACATTTTATGGGTCTCAGAGACCCCAGTTTAAATTTAAACAAACACACACTTCAGTGTATGGAGATAAATAAAACCAGAACGATAGCTCTCAGTCTGACAGGGCCCAAATGTGAGACAGAGGCTGCACTGTGTGAAAGAATGGTTTATGTAGGTACAAAAATATGGTTTGGTTCCCTCTCTGTTTGCAGGCAACTCTTTCCATCACTTAGTTTTTTCTGATTTTTTTCTAAATTCTGAGGTAAACAATCCAGAAGAAAAAATAAGAGGAAGGACATCTATTGTACATTGTAAGCTTGGGACTAAAATGATTGACATCTCTAAAAATGAGGGATGTGTCCCAAGTGTTTCCTGTAACAATTTTTCAGCGTCCTTGAGGCATGCATTTCTTTTCCTAAGCACAGGGAGGAAAGACCAAACTCCTGTTGCCACTCTGCATCTATTACTGGCAAATAGTGACTTTTAAAATGTTGTTGCTGTGTTAGGCACCCTTCCAACAAGGTGGTAGGGATTATACATTTTCCTCTTAAGATTTTTTTTTTAAGTCCCTAAACATTGCTGTATGATTTCCCTGTTCACTATTAACTAACCTGGGTCTGCTTTGAAAGAATGAAATGGCAAAGAGACTCCTCCAGGACATGGGATAACGCTGACCAGGTATTAAATTCATGCAAAACACACCCCGACCTAGAGATTAAAAACTGAGGCACTGAACCAGGAAAAGTGCTGAGGAGCAAAACAGGCACATCAAAGCCAAAATCAAAACAAAACCCACAACAAAGAATATTACACTTAAAANAAAAAAAGCCAAAATAAAAAAAAAAAAAAAACAGAGAGAAATAAAATACCCAAACAAAATCCTCTAAAACTGTGTGAGACAGCTTTGGGATGTTTCAGCATTGTCCTGACTACATATAATAAATCCATTATGAGAACACTCACATGCCTAAAATACATAATGATTCCCTTCCCATCAGACAAGGCTCTCTCCATGCTGGATGTGGCACAAATGCACAATTTACAGGATCTTCATGCTCCAAACACTGTTGAATTCCAGGGCCAAGTTCTCCCTTTTTGCAGTGCTTCAAGCAAAGGTTTGAGTTTGCTTTGCATGGATCGACTGCAGTTTTCTATGACCTGCCACAATCCCTCCTTTTCCACAGGTCTGGTACAACAGTAGTCACCCAGAGCAAGGTGGCTGGGGCAAAACTTCCCTCCAAGCTCATTTTACACTGGGAATTTCAGAGTTTTTGTGGGTATCCAAAGAGTGATAAAATAGGTGAGAGACTCTTGGGCCTGTAGAGCTTTTCTTTTTGAAGAATGATCTTTGGCAACTTCTTCTTTTTCTCTTTTCATGGGCTCCTATAGTGAGGACTGAATGCATTTGGGGGTACACTGGAACATTTTAGGAGGGGGAGAGGTAGGCGTCAAAGAAGGAACTGTGTTTTTTGTGCTTTCCTCCATCCTTATCAAAAGCAAGAAAAAAAGTGATTGTATTTCTAATGACAGCATTGTGTATGTCAGAAAAAATAAATATATTTAGGACAGCATTCAGCCCTTTTTTTTGACATACTACTTTTACACAGGACTTTTCCTGGAGTCCAGATTCTGCTGCAGCTAAAATCCCCAATTATAGTAAGAGGTTCTTGCAATACAGGTTATTTTGATGGACATAATGCCCAAAACCAATCTTTCTACCATCTGTTTGCCCCTAAAATTTGAAAGCAAAGAGAACATATTTCACCACTGCGTCAGTGAAAAGTAAGATAAATGTTATTTAAATGCATGTGCAGCATATGTTCTTTTTTCTATGACACTTTCATCTGTAAGGTTTTACTCATTTCTCTGGAGAAACATATCAGTAGAAAAAAGAAAAAAGCCACCAACCTTCCACACCCAACCAATACCTCCACAAACCCAAGCTTTCTGAGCACAGGTAGGTTTGTGGGACATGAGAGTGCTGTTCAAACTGCTAATGACACTGGACTTTACACATTACGTTATTGATTTAGTTGCCTCTCCAGTTCCCTCCCCTGGTAGCTTTAATGACATGAGATGGAGGATCTGGGGGGCTCGGGAATCACAAGGTAAAGTTGTGATGGGGGTGGGAGGGTTTGTGTTGTATACTTGAGTAGAAATCTGAAAATTTGTTTTCCCAGCAGCTCCTTTGGCATGTCCAGCAGTGGGTAGACACAAAGTAGAAGGGACATAACCACCACAATTGTCACTGCAGAGTTTCACTGATGTCCCACAGCTCTGCCAGTGCTTTGCAGTGCTACCTGGTGACTGGCACACAAGACTGCCTTTGTCCCAGAGAAAACAGTCAGAATTAAGTACCTAAAAACCATTTGGAGACAATAGTTTTGCATCTATCTGGTGTATCTTCACTTCTCTTTGCAGTGGCTGCATGTAAGTCTTAATGCAGGCTGCCCCACAGGACAGGGGGAACTCAGAGACACTTGTTCCTCCCTGGTTCCAAGGCTTTGCAGATCTCTTTGCAGACAGGACCCTGTGACTGGGCATGTGAGAATGTGGTAGATACCTGGCTCAGGTGGTAAGCAGGCACTTGTATAGTAAATTTTGCTCTAGCAGAGCAACCATGGTACAAAGACAGAGGCAGGACATGACCTTGGAGTGATGGTTTGTTGATTATTCATCATCGTTTTCCCTGTTCTAGCCTCTCTTCCCTACAGAGCACCTAATTCAGCAGGTGGGCCTGGTATCAGGTCCACAGGGAGCCCTGGAAGAGGCACAAGTCCTGTTTGCAGGGAGCATGAGCTGCTCTACAATTGTGCTTAGCAGGTTTGTCTTTGAGATACTTCTCTCTCACGCTGTTGAGCTGTGGGTTTGTTGAAGCATTAGCAGCCCAAAGCAACTGTCAGTTGCTGATAAGGTGCTAAAACGTAGGTTGATAAGATGAAGGAATTTGGTTATTGCCTCTATTGGGAAGCAGCAATCTCTGTGTTCTGCCTATTTTTCCCTAAAATCTGCAGACTCATCATCCATATGCAATGGCTTTGCCATCAGCTTTGAAGCAGCCACCTCCTGGCTACACACACAAATACATAGAGAGATTTCTGCACAGTATTTGGAGATGCTGCAGCAAATCTTTCTTGGTTCATGGAGGAATACTCTACTTTCAGTTCCTGGTGCTTTCTCATGCCCCAGGATGTTGATTCAGTCAGACACAAAGCCTGGCTACTCCTGGGTCAGCCTCAAAGGTTGCAGTCAGGAGAAGACTTGGAGGTCCAGCTGCCTGAGCCTGGTAAAACATTCCTGATATCCCAGGGAAATGCCCAGCACTCACTGAGTTGGGTCTTTCTTTCAGCTGTTGGCTCCAGTTGACAAAAATACGTGCACCAGATCAGGACTCCATTGGTTTGAAAGGAATGGAAAGAAGAGAATGCAAGGCTGATAAAGGGCTTGCAAGGAAGAGCTTTTTTTTCAAAAAAGGAAAATTTTTCATAAAAGAAATCTAACATGATTATATATTTCTAATTCCACTTCCCATCCATTCACCTTCCAAAGTGGCATTTAAGGAGATGAGTTTACAATGCTGGAGGCATGAACAGCACTGGATTGAGTGGATCAGATCCAGGCTGACTCTAAACCTACTCAAACCTTGCCTAAAGCTCAGCTCTTGTTTGTTTTCCTACAACAGAGGTACCTTGATCTCTGGAAATACTGGCATCTGCCCTTTTCTTCTTTGCATCCCTTTCTGCTGAGAGCATTATCTGCCTTTTTCCAGCACATGATTTGGCAGAACTGCTCCAACCCCCTGACATACCTGAAAGCACTTTGGGTGAGGAGGAAGGCAACTCTGACAAAGTGTCTGGAGTTTAGAAGCCACAGATCAACACAGTGAATGAGTTCACAGTGAATGAGCTGCTCTCCTCTCTGTCACACAGAGAGGTGTGATCCAGCACAACACTGAGAGTCAATGACCAAAATAAAGCTTATTTTCGGAGGTGCCTGGGCTCCTTCATCCTCTGACATGTTGGTGTCTGATGCAGAATGGGAAACATTCCCCTACTCTGTGGTGTAAGCAGGAATAGCTGAGCTGCAGCTGATGTGACCAAGGCAAGGATTCCTCAAAGACTAAAACCAGCTGCAGGCATGGATATTAGCTATCCATGCAGCACAAAGAACCACCGCAGATTTAAACTGAGGAATGAGAAGGAATGGATACCTGAGGAAGTCAGAAAGACCACAGGCAGTACAAAACATGGTAACAGGAAATACATTTGGATAAACTGGTGCTCAGCACAGGAGGAGAGGGAGAAACAGCCCCTTGAAGACATGGACAGGAAGAGGAAGAACATCTTTACACGTAACAAATACAAAGGCTGAGGAGCAGAAAGTTCTCCTTCCTCAGGGAGTCACACAGCCTGACACAACAGGAGAGGATTTAGCCAGTTTTCCATTGAGAAACTGCTGATTCCACTTTTGACACCTCTCTTTCCTCTCCAGTAGAACAGGAGGCTCCTCCTGCACAGTGTTTGGAAAGCCCTGGAGGCTGCAGGCACAGAGCTCTCCACAGGAACTCTGAGCTTCTCTGGGTGTGTATCCTAATCCTACAATTGCCTCTACAAAGGTTTGTGTTTATTGACTAATGGCACAATTAGGGGAAAAAAGGAAGCCGCCCACGCGTCTTCTGTCTCTCTGTTCTTCTGTCTCCCACAGAGGAAGGGCTCTGGCAATATTTATAGGCCTGCAATTTTCTGGAAGTTTATATAGCATGAAAGTAGAAGTGATAAAATATGCAGTTTCATTGCAAAAAATCCATGCACTCATCTCACTAATGTGCTAGATTAAAACTGTAAATGTGTGAGGCTTCAAGATGATTACGCATATTTAAAACAAATTTTCCTTCTAAGTGTCTCTAACCAAATTCATATTTTATGGTAACCTGGACTTTACAATTGACTTTTATTTGTTTTATTTTTATTAATGATATTCAAAGTATAATATTGTCACAAGGGATTCTCTTCCTCTGTAGATTGTTCCATGATGCAGGATTTCTATTAACTTCTCTCAGAATTTTTTGTCACACTAGGCTGCTTTAGTGTCTGCAAGCTCTATTGTGTCACACTGGGCTGCGTTAATCACTCAAGCTGGAGTTTAAGCTTTGTGTGGAGGGAGAGGACAAGGACTGGACATGTTGAAAATCTACTAAAATTGTGTTTGAAGAACTTGGTACCAGCTGGAAGACTTTGCATTACTCTTGTGAGCTGCCAGTGACCCACATCACCTGTATTTCCTCACATTCTGGGGGTTTTCTATCCATGTAAAGACATTTGCTACAGTGTTCCCTAAGCCCTATTTCCTAAAGAGAATTAATAAATTAATCTACAAGCAAGCAGTATCTGATTGGGCTCTGCTAAAAGAAGTGACCACAGAAATTAACTCCAGTCATGGATTCTCTGACTGGTTCAAAATCATGTACACCAAACTGGAATTTTAGTGGACTGGTTATAGCTAGCAGCAAATTTGCTAAAATGCTGGTTAAACAGCTCCTCTGGAAGACACTGGACCCTCTTAGAGCAGTAATTGTTCTCTAGATCTGGTGTGTATTTTCTTTGGGAAGGAGCTTGTTTATCCTTCTCTCTTCAAGCCACCTCTTTATAATTCCAGTACATTTATTTTAGAAATTGGGATGGACAGCAGATTGTTGCTAACCTCCAGGATCATCTCAGTCTGTGATTAGGGTAGGCAGGGTCCTCCAAAGAGCCCCTGGCTCAAGGGAGCAGAACAAGTGTCCCCTTGACACACACTCATGCACTAACACACGACACAGAATCATTTAAGTCGGAAACAACCATTAGGATCCCCACTTGGCTTGCCTGAGCACCCAGGCAAAACCTGTCCTCCCATGGGCAGGGGGAAACCTGTTCAGGAACACAGAGAACAGCTCTGGATCCTGAGCTCACCTGAGTGGCACCTCTGGGGACTGGAGGACACCACTTAGATGTCTTGTTCCAGGAATGAGCACCACCTAGTCACAAAAATCCCACCAGATATCTGACTAATTGCCTCAAAATCCCCCAAATCTATAAAACCCCAAACGGTAGCACCCCACAGGCCCCTCCATTCGGGACACAGTTTGAGCATCCCCAGGCAGGACATGCTGAACTGCCTCCTGGCACTGACTTTGGGACCTGGGAGTCCTCCACAGCCTGCTCACATTCACTGTACACCAGTTATATTTAATGCTAGGAAGGGAAAATAATCTAAACATCATTTTGCAAATGGTAAGCTATTAAACTAGCAAATGATTTGAGACAAGAGCAACTAGACGGGGTCAGCTTCTCTTTCAAACACTCCGAGGGTACATTGTGTGTAGCTTTGCCTCATGCAAATACCATGGCCTTGAAGTTTTTCCTCGTGGCTTTGTTCATTCTCTTATTTCTGCAAGGAGGCAGAAGAAATAAATAGATGTTTTTATCACCACTTTTTTGCTTTTAGAAAATTCACGTACTGCATCTTTGACGTTATGTAAATTAAAAATCACCATGGCATTACCTGAAATAAACTATTATACCACTCCTTTCACGCTACTGTAGTTAAGATACTGTCAGCACTTCCATTACCAGCCCTCATTTCAAGGAGTTTCAGACTTAGTTGGTAAAAAGGTGAGGAATTCTATGTATTTATTATTTTTAATGGAAACTTCTAACACATTGCCAGCTTGGGGAAGAATTTCGTCTGCTTCAGACCTGAAGAAAAACTTCTTTTCCATTCTGTTGTTCAAATGCTATGAGGGTATTAACCCTCTAAAAGTTTGAACATCAGGTTGATGGTATCCCAGTTTCAGGATCAATTCCCTTCTCCATTCAGGTTTACATTGTCCCAGCCAGTGTCACCAAAACAATGCAAAACCCAGCGCAGCTCTGGTGTTAGGGCACAACTGTGGACAGCTGGAGGGACAAGGGGAGTCCTGGCACACAAATGTGTCACCGGTGCCTTTCAGACCCAGTGGTTTTTCCCTGCTATCACTGGCAGGCAGAACTCCACACACATCTTCTGGAAGATACCTGCTTTCAGGAAGTTGTGCAGAAAGGAGAATAAATTTGATCTCCATGTCAGGTAGAACAAAGAATAATGGGCTTAAATTACAGCCAGGGAGATCCAGACCAGATATTAAGATAAACATTCTAACAGCAAGGGTAATTAAACTCCCCGAAAGATAGCCCAGGGAGGGTGTGAAATCCCCACCCGGGGAGGTTCTGAGTACAGATTAGACAAATGCTTGATGGGAGTGACAATTTTGATGTTCCTTTGGGGCAGGGGATTATATCTTAGTTTCCTTTCCAGCACTGTTTCCTACAGTGCTTTGGAAATAATTTAGAAATAAGAGCATACATATTTTGATGGCTTCCATCCTACCCTGTGCAATCGTGCTGTGGAACAGCTCACTCCAGCTGTCTCCTTGGGATCCCTGTGTAAATGCCATGAGCTTTTACAGTCTGTCACCTCCCCACTGCTGTGCCACCCCTCGTCGGCAAACAGCACGTGGGGTGGGCTGAAAAGGGTTAATCTCAGTGGCACCTCTCAGGCAACAGGCTTCACCAGCCACCATCAGGAGCTAGAGAAAGCCATTTTTTTTTATTAATAAGGTCTTTAGCAGGTGAATCTGAGCCGCTTTCTGGTGGCTGCAGCCAAGAGCTTTACCGAGCTCTGCTTAAAGTGTCTGCCTTCCCTGGCAGTTCAGGGATGAGAGCCCAATTTGTGAGCCACAGGAAATTTCACAGGCAAAATGCAAACAGCCAATTTCAGGCTTTATTTAGAAATATTTTCTGTTTCCTACTGCTGCAAGAAACCAAGAAAGGTGGAAAAAGCCAAACAAGGATTCACTCAGCCTCTTCAATGCCACTTATTTTTCCGTGCCAGTAAAGCAAAATGCGAGCTGTGAAATTGGAGGGAGCCACAAGGTAAAGAGGAAAGAGCTACTGCTTTGCTCTGCAACCTCCTCCTCTTTCTTTTTCAGAGGTCTTCATTCCCTTTCTTTTGCCTGTCCTTTATCAGCTCCCACATTATCCCAGCCCTGTCTTTCCCCAGCTGCCGAGCTCATCCCAAATTTAAACTTTGCAGGACCAAACTTTTCCTCACTCCCTCTCCAATTCATTCCCCTGCATCTCCCAGGGAATCTCATTCTTGTCTCCTTAGACTGATTAGAGGTAAATTAGGCAATATCCCCCCATTTTCCACCTTAGGCTAGAATTACTCTCTCAGTAACTGCTGAGACAGTGTTGGCTTGTTGTTGAATTTCCCAAGATACATTCCTGTGGTCACATATTGCCTGGCTGAGAACAAGCACTTTTTTTGCCACAAAAGCAAATATCAAAGAGAATCATATGTTTTAATTTTACTTGGGGCAACTCCTTGGATTGCGAATCTCTCCATGCCTTTGGTTCTGTAACTCAAACTTCTAACCCCCCAAAAGGAAAAAGAGTTTTATTCTCCCACTATCCAGCCCCGTCTTCACACATATTCAAGTTATAACAATCTCTACACTTTTAGGCTGCTTATATATAGATTTCATGTTCAAAATACAGACTCAGTTTTCCATAGTCACCTTTCCTATTTTGTAATCATCCTTAACCATAATGCTGGCAAGTACAGGGAGAGAAAAAAGGGACTCAGGCTTTTAAAAAATGTATGTATGTAGGCACATATATATTTTTCACTTTTGGATGTTTCCCTTAATCATATCTTGAATTTATGCAGGGCTTGTTCATTCGGAGCGCTCATTACCCTCTTAATTAACTCTGCACAGATGGAAAAAGTCGGAATTGCTTCACTCGAGTTGTTCTGCTAGTTTTAAAATGAGATAGCAGATGGAGGACAAGGCAGAAAGGGCTCAGCTCAGAGGTAGGAAACAAGTTTTCAAGCTGTCACAGAAACGTCAACAAACACTCCATCTGTTTATGAGGTGTACCAGGCAGAGGCAGTTTTAAGTGCCAGCCTTAGACATGAGTTCAAAGAATTCCAAACAATTAGCAGCAAGATGAAAGTTGCAGTTCTGGTTTGAGGTTTACCAGGACGCTGTCAATCTGTGTTGCTGACTCTGGTGCAGGGAGCAGCCAGCACAACACTTCAGGAATGTTTTCGGTGTAGCAGCAGCTCAGTACACTCAGGGTGTGGGTTGGCTTGCTAAGACTCCATCCCTAAAATTCTGCAGGCAGACCCAGAGAAAGGACAGATGTTCCCAAAGGCTCCAAAATAAGAGAACCTCTTGAAACTTATAATTAGCCCTCAAGGAAGTAGCTCTGAGCTTGTTCCTGTGAGCACAAACCCACAGAAAGGAAGGGTCTTTAGCTGAGGGCTCCAAATAGAGACAACACAAACTTCTGGGAAATGTGTAATTTCAACTTTCCAGAAGTTTTCTATAACTGAGTGGATTTCTGGAAAAAATCAGCGTTAGCATTTGGGAAGGAGGGACAGTGAAGTGTGACTGAAGGCAGATAGACAAGGGGGTACAGCGAAGAAAAAATATTCCAGCCTCTCCTTTCTTAGAATATCCATTGTTGAACTGCTCCAATGGGATATTAAATTGTTATCCTGCTGGAAACGATCCCAATGTGTGAGGGCACAGCACTGGTTTTGGCATTTTAGAGAAGCAACAGCACGGAGTGAAATAACTGTGTCAGGGCAGTAACATGTTGGCTTTGGATATTTAAACAACCAAGGAAGTCTACGAGGAGCACATCTGCTTCCTAACACTACAGCCAAATCCTGAGAGCAGGGTACACATATATCCAGGCTTTGTGGGTTTATAGATAGGTAGCAGACATGGTTATTGGAAACCAATTTGTACCCATATGGTTTCCACATAGGCAGAGATACTAAAAGAAATATATACACAAAGAACTTCTGCACAGCTTCTTGTGATATACTTGCTAATTCTTTTTCCAGTAGGTTGAGCTTATTTTGGGTGACACCATATGTTACAATGATGGGAAGATCCAGGATCCCATGCACATGCTCTTATTCCAAAATGGACACTGTGGACATGACTTTTCCTCAGATTCAGAGGCATCTGGATCTGTCACACGCCCAACACTTTCCATGCCCTTTTTTAATGAACAATTTCCAGAAACAAAGTAAAAAGTTCTCATCTGACACATGCTTACAAACAACCCCAGCAAAAGCTGCAGTAGAAGTTTTTTTGTTTCCTCCTGCTATGGTGCATATTTTATTTATATGAACCCCCCAACTGCTTTTCCCAGGTCTCTCCACAAGGCTCTATATTACACAGTTAATTTTGTTTAGGCCTAGCAAACATTTAGGTATTTTTGACCCAACTGGAAGGAACATAAGTGAACTATGAATTTTGTCCATTCTGAGGGTGCACTATTATCTACCACCTGAGACAGAAGAGAAGCAGAACAGGCTGCCTAGGCATGTTCAGAGCCCTGCCAAAATTTGCTTTGCAGGTTCAGGCAATTTCATGTTGCTTTTTTTGTGTGTGCACCTACAGCAACACATTGTTTAAGACCAAGAGTGCATATTTTGAATATCAAAACTTCCTCTCTATTACACTTCAGTTCACATAGCAAAATATGCTTGCTGCTCAGAAATAGAACTGCTTTTGGATAAAACACATTCCTAATTCACTGATAATAGTCAGACTTTGGGACCAGAGCAGAGACAGCCTATAATAATTCCCTTTAAATGATTGTACGAGGGACACTGCTCCTTTACACCCAATGTTTTGCTCTCCACAGGTACCACACTACTTGCCAAGCACAGACACTGCCTCTGCTCTGTAATATTCTTTCTTCGTGAGACTGAAAAGAGACTGTTTGTAAGTGTGCCTTGTCATTGAAGGGAATATATGAAATGTAAAATGATATAGCAGAGGTGGGATGCAGCTGGAGGTGTCTTTGGAGGAGCTGGGCAGCTGACAAGGCAGTTTGTGTCATATGGCCTGGAGTGCAAGTGCTTTATCAGGTTTTTGGAGAAGGAGAGTTTTTGGAGAATTGACTCCCATCTGAACTAAACCATTAAAAGTCTTTTCAGCAGAGTGTGAAGATCCACATGCCCAAGGGGAAGCCATGATCTCAGTGTTGCCTTCAGTGCTGTTTGTACACTGTGTGCTCGTACACTTCGTACACTGAACACTGTCAGCCCATCAAATGATGCTGGGGCTGCAGAGCTAATGGCCACTGGGAACAGGAGAGCTGAACTAGAACTTTTTGTCAGAGCAGAACCACACAGGTGACACTGAAACACCAAGGCTGCCCACAGGGCATCATGGAGGAACCCAGGAATATCCAAGGCCCTGTCAGAAAAAGGATGTGAAAGTGATTTTCTTCAGATTGCAGCCTAGGAAGCTTAAAAGGCAAAAAACCTCATAAAGCTTTTTCTGTAGAAATAAGGAGAAAAAAACAGAGGAAGAAATAAAGGACAAACTGGGGTAAGAGCAGCAACTCATCTCTGTGCATCTTCTCAGTCTGACAGGAAGATATCCTTCCCAGGGGCTTCTTATCAGACCCTCAGCTCCCTCAGGGTCACAGATGAGGGTAATTACACTCTCATAAGCACAGTTCTTGCTCATTTGCTCTTGTATACCATGGTTCCCCATTTTCTGCTCTGAATACTGGAACAGAATCAACACCCCACAGCACATGCAACAGTCTGCAGCTCCAAACTGGTTGCTGTTCAAAGGAATGATGTGTAATTCTGGCATGTACAGCTCAAAAAGTGCTTCAGGAGCCTTAGGTACTAAATAAAGGCAGGAAATGCCAGTGTTGAGGAGTCTCATACTATCCAAAGCTTCTTGTGGGCTCATCAGGGTAAATACTGCAATCCAGATTGTAGAAAAAGCCAGTACCCCCATAATAGTTTTTTCTGGTATTATAAAAATCCTGAAGTAACCACCATGGACAAGTAACACCAGCAGTGACTGGAATAGCAAAGGATATGTTCATGTCCTGAGAGCCCTGCAGTGAGCTGAGGGATTAATAATCCATCCTGGGCTGCTCAAATTTTTAGGAGTTTCCTGTGCCGCTTACAAATTGTCCCAAAAAAGTGAATCCTCAGTAGCATGTACTGGGAAAGCCTGTTGTGTCCTCCATGAACACAAGACAGCCCCATAGGAATCGTACACCAGACAGACCTCCTGCCCCTTGGGGCACGCAGAGGTTGAGGCAAAGGAGAGGATCCCCTCCTTAACCATTACCAGCCCTCCAATTCAGCAAATATTCTCCCTAAGGAGTCTGAACAACCTTCGAAGAAGCTGATCCCTGCTCTCAATAAGGCCCCAGAGTCCTTCTGCAGCCTGACTGGCTTGGAGGCTGGTCAAGAAAAACTCCCTGGGGCATTGCTGGGTCATGATAAAAAATAAAGAAAATAAATAAGTAAACAAACAAATAAATTTAATTATTGAGTAGAAGACAATTTCCGTTTTAGAATATTCCCCCCACCCCCCTTTATTTTTTCTCATTCCTAAAAGAAGTACTTAAATCATCCCAATAAATAATAAGGATACTTGCCACCCCAATTTACAGCAATTTCCATTTCAGTCCCAATACTGTCTTCAAAAATACTTTTCCCTTTATCAGTGGAATGCCCTGTTCTGCACCAAACCTTAAATAGAAAGTGCTATGCCAGCTAAATGCTGCCTTTCAATTATTACAATAAATATCTGACAGTGAGGAAAATAAGGAAAGAAGCAGGCGGGGACTGATCTGCTTTGCCACATGCTCCTGACTTGGCACCCAAAGCTGTGTCAGTCCATTAGCTCCTCTTAATTTCCTTGTTCTTTGTGACAAAGGTGACCATAATAGGTGGAGCTGCTGGAAATATCCCATAAATGGGGTGATTTACACTCAGAACTCTCACTGTAATAAAATCCCATTTAGAAAATGTCCCCGTCACCTAAGGCAAAAAGCAAGCTCCAGAGCCTGCCCTGTTTGCTCCTGTAGGGATGCGTGACCCATCAGCATCATCCAGGAGCACAGATCTGTTGCTCCTCCTGCTATTATCAGTATTATTAATGTATATGCGCTTGAGGAAGTGACAGATGTGAAAAGAAATAAGCAAAGCTACCTTGGGGAGACTTGGCACAGCAGGAGTCTGGTCACCCTTCTATACTTATAATTCAGATGCTGAAAAGCCTCCCACAAAATTGGGCTACTCTGAATTCCATGGTTCTTGGGCAAAAATGCAGCTCATTTTAACAACAAGACTTTTCACTCTTTAATAAATTTCCTATAACCAGCGAGAACAAGCTGCATAGGTATCTCCATACATTTTCACTGAATTAAGCAGACTTCTTCAGCATGCCAGGATTAATCCCGAGCTGACACCAAGCCTGGCAGTGGATACCCAGGTCCTTGCACATCTTCTAACCTCATGTTTGCCCAAAAGTACAATACAAAACCCACCAGCAAATCAGGACATGCTGCTGTGAATTCTGAGCATGCATTGAGTCCTTCTTAGGAAAACAAGGAGGGTTTGTGGTCAAGGGTTTGGTGTTTCCTTTTGGACTGGTTTGCTTAGGTAAGGTTTGTCACTGAAAGGGCTGGATTAGGAATGTTTTGCAGCTGTGCTTCCTAAAATACTTACTCAGTGTTCACTGGAGCAGTTTGCAAAGCCATCAGCACTCACTTTAATCTTCCTGAGCAGCCAGAGTGAGCAGTGAAATTAAAGACTTCAGCAAAATCCTCAACTATTTAGTGAGATTAATCTTGTCAATTATAAACACCTCTTGACTCTGTAGTCGGTTGGGATGGGGAATTTGAGACTGGTGTCCTTTTTTGATGGACCCACAAAAGCCATTTTCCCCTATTATCACAGAAGAAAAGAAAAACTTCCTGGATGATACAGTAGGGAAACCTGTAATGTTAGGGAACCTGCAGCTCTGGGGTGGTGGGAGGCACAATATTTTTGGTAGCTCTCCACTCAAGCAGGAATTACTTCAGTGAGGAAAAGCTCTCCTGGAATACAGGACACACAGGGCAAGGTCTCTGATCTCCCAAAGGCTTTTACCCTCCCCTCAGCCAAGAGTTTTTGTGGGTGTATATATGGAAAATGACATTTTCTTGGTTACAGAAGAAAACAGATGAAGAATATCCTGCCCTCTTCCCACACTATTCCAACAAAGGCTAATCCAATAACCTCAGGAACTGTTACCTGTTTTTTTAACCCTTCAATGAGATCATTTTTGTTATAGCCTTGCCAATCTACCAAGTGCCTTGGAACTTGTCTCCAAGCCAGGAGCAAGACTAATTACCAAGAGCACCAGGTCCAGAGAAATGAGTAACACTCAGACTCCAGATCAGCAGGTCAATTCAGCAAAGCACTTGAGCACACAGGACCAGATCTCATCAATGCAACAGATCCAAAATATTAGAAGCTAAGGATGTTCAGAAGTGCTTTGCCGCACAAGGGCATTGTGATCAGAGAATATTAGCTTAACCAACTCTGTAAAGCTGACACTTGGGTGCCTCCCTTCTCCCCTCACAGCCTTGTAGGACACAGTAAGTTAAGAAGTCAAAATGACACCACGGAAGAAAAAGCATTGCAGTGAATCATGACAGCAGCCCCTGGCTCTCAGCGTTGCCTGCTCTGGACAAATGAGTATCTCAACATCTCTCACAAGAAATATCCAGAACTGGGGCCGTAAGCACAGCCCGAACAGTTGTTGCCAACTATTGGGATAGCTAGAATGAGCCAAGGAAAGCAGGAATCTGGCTTGAAACCAAGCAGAGGCCCTGAAGATTGAGACATTTTAGCTAATGAGGAGGTGTAGCAGAGAGAGCAAGAAAAAGACAGAGAAGCAGTAGAATGGAAAAAAGGTAGTGGGATGTGAACCTTCACAGGAAGTCACAACAGGACAAGAGATAATAGTTATTCTGTTCTATTGTGAAGAGCCTCAGCAGGAGCAGGCAGCAGAGGTAAACTCTCCTTCGCAGCATAGTTGACCTCCCTTCTATGAAATATCCTCCTTTTTGCCAAGTTGCCTCTGTAACACTGTAGTTCATTTGTGCCTCCTTTGTAAATCATTATATCTTTGTGATGACCTGAGTCAAATAAGGAGTGTGACACTATGAAAGATCCCATTTCTCTGCGGGATGAGACTATCTAAATAACATAGTTGGGTCCCACCGTCTCTGTGTCAGTAGTGTTCCAATAGTTTTTTTAGTTGTTCTAAAATATTTATCACTTTATCACCCCCTCCTCCTATGCAAAGGATAACTACCATCACATCCCACCGTCTCTGATTATCACTGATATTCATTATCACTGATACTCTGTACTGCTTTCGACTCTTAACACCATACACACAAAACCAATTCCCCAAAACATCAGTAATCGAACCATCACATCCAAAAGTGTTTTTTCCTTCTGATAAACATATAAGATATAACTGAGTTTTACTCACACAGAGTAAATGGGAGCCCATCACTGCCATTTTAAAATCAAATTGCTATTCAGAGTTGCTAGAAAGTACCAGATGAAGAGGACAGTGACGGATGATGCACTAAGACATTCCAGCATAGAACCTTTGTTCCCCTGCTCCCCTTCCCAACCCCTGCACAGTGTGCAATAATCCACAGCAGGTCTTCGTGCAGTTTGAGTTCTCTGCTGGCTTTTACAGTATTTCTGCAACAGAAGACAAGCATGGCTTCAAGATACAGGCAAGTAGAAGAAGCATAATATTATGGAGTAATTGAAGCTGGAAAGACCTCTGCGGGTCAGTTGGTTCCACCCCTGACTCAAAGCAAGGCCAGCTTCAAAGTTACATTAGATAAGCTAGCAGTAGTGATTATTTAGGACCCCTGTGGTCTGTCTGCATAAAGTCAGCTCAGGCTGGCTTGTTTTATTCTGCCCTTAGCCTTGCTGAAGTCAGAGCACCTCTTCATACCGGAGGGCTCCATCTTCTCTCTAAGCCAAGACTCACCTCCAAAGGAACACCATTTCCTAAAGTTTAAAGAGTCCGTTCAGAGCAGGGAAAAAAAATAAAGCAGGAACAAAGGGAGGAAGACTCAGCCAAAGCCAGCAGGCAGGACCACACTGGAATCAAGGCTTTGTACAGCTCCCAGTTTGTGACACATCCTTCTCTCCCAGCAGCATCCACCTCCATAAAACACCAACATTCCAGCAAAGAAAGTCTTTCCACTGATCAGAAAGCTCCCTAGACTCAAAAAAACTCTAATATTTTTTCATCTGGCTGTAGTTTTCAGTCTCCACCAGCTCAGGGTAGAGCAGAACAAGACATTCCCAGGCAAGAAGTTCTGCATCCAACTACAATACCCCTTTCACTGCCTCACAGCAGCACTTGGTGCCTCCCCCTTTATAGGAAAGGAGCTAATCTAATTAGCACCTGCAAACAACAGAAATGAGGTCACTTGCTTCCTGTGTAAAGCTTAATTTTGTATAATTTATTTTTTACATTTTCTAATTGAATGAATACTAATTAACTGGAGTTTAATGCAGAAGATGAAGACATTAATCTCTCATTAACAAACACTGAGTCCTATTCATCCCCAAACACTTCACATCTGCAGCAGTAAGTTATCAAAGGAAAAATCTGCTATGGTTTATGCCATTTTCTGGTGGGAAAAAGGAAGAAATAAATCTGCTTTATCAGCTAATTAGCTGCAAGGTAACACATGGCTGTGCAGGCACCCAGGGATGAGATGTGTGTCCCAGTGAGTCACTAGCTGGCAAAGCCATGTGGTTTTCTTGTCTGCAGCATCGTGCATGGAGCTCCAAATGACATGGAGCAGGGAGCTGGAAAACAAACTTGGGCCACGTGTGGCATCACATGGAACTCACTGAAATGGGCAGGGGGGAGGTGAACACAGCAAGGTTTCAGAACTGGTGGGAGTATGGATCATCTCTGCCACAGGCAATGAGCCTCACTGGCGGACTGAGAAAAAGAAACTTTTCTGGGCTTAGCCTAGGTAATTTGAAGAGGCTTTATTTCTTATTCTGCAAATTATTATTTTCAGATGTTATTATTCACAACTATTATTATTCACAAAGGTTATTACTAACGATGTTTAGTGATTAAAAATACACCCCTTGGTGGATCATCCATTCATGAGGCGGAGGGCTGTTTCTCCTCCAGCATGAGGATGATGAGGGGCAGTAACTCTTTTCCCAGATGCAGCAGTTTCCCCCGATTTGTAAATCAGCTGCAGGTATTATGGCCAGCGTTCCTGAGCAGGGAAATGAGGGATGAGCCAAAGCTGCAGGCAGAGACTCTCACAGCTCACCCAGTCTCCCAAGAAGGGAGATGTGTCAGATCCCTCACTTGTTTAATTCACTTTGAATACAAACACTGGGAGATGCCGATGTATTTCAGAAAGTGGAGCATTGATGGAATGTACTAAAAATGTCCCAAAAAGTTATTCAGTGATTTTTAAGGTGTTTCTTCCCTGTCATGTCACTTATCATTTAATTATTGCCAGGTTGTCAAGCAATAACTATAAACTATAGATTTATGCACTGGAGGAAAATAACGACCTTATTCTTAAAGCAGCAGAGCTTGCTCCCCCTGAGCTGGTGGAGTTGCCATCTGCTGATAGTTCCCTTGAATATCACCTGTTCCTTTAAGTACGTTTATATAAATGAAACAGTATGTCTTCATCACTTTTCCCCCATTACGATTTATTTCAGCAAGTTTTACATTTCAATAACAGTTTCATTTCTCCAATAGAAATCTGTGGATGTGAAACCTGATTTTACGTCTGCGAGTAGATGTTACTACATCTACCACTGAAAAGTGGCAACAGCAATCAACTGTAAATCAAGAAAATAACCTAGAGAAGTAAGTCTGAGAACCAAAACAGGAGGTGACAGTGGGGACATTTAAAAGCTCAGAGAGAAAAACAAGTCTTGTGAAGTCTGTTCCATATCAACAAAAGTTCAGTGAGCTGGTGGAGAGGCAAAGAAAGGGAATCTGGAAATGCTGTAAAAAGGAAAAAAAAAACACTCAGGAAGCTGAAAAATTAAAATTCCTCTGCTGCACTTTTTTGGGGAGGAAAAAACACAGAAGTGATTCAACCAGATTCCAGTTTCACTGACAGATCTGTTGTCAAACTTCAACTCCTCAGAAATACACCCAGCAGTAACTCACAGTGGGAGCCCTGAGGGCAGATCAGGCTGGTGATGGGACTGAAAACATCCAGGTCCTGGGAGGGACTGAAAAGCTTCTTTCCCTTGGTGTGGGCACACCAAGAAACCAAACGCACTTTTAGACACCAAAACATTTTATTTGAACCCAACCTGGAAGTTTTGGAATCCGAGTGAGCCTAACATAAGTTGGAAATGGGCTTCCTTAAGGCTCACTCACTGCCAGGAGCTTCATCAGCTTCTACCAACTCCACTCATGACAGTTGTTTACTGAGCACTGTCCCTGCAGCACTTGGGCTCCTCTCACACATGACAAGCCCTCTTGCCCTAGTGGACAGTACATCTTTCAGTGAAAAAGATGAAATTTAGCATTAAACTCAAAAAAATTTATCCCTGCTTGTTCAAAATGAAGTATTCTGACCAACTGAAAACATTAATTTGAAAGGGATCTTAAAAAATGACACCAGAGAACAGCACTTCCCCTGAATGTATTTTCCTCTAAAAGAAGTCTCCCATGAAGCAGAACACCCCGTACGTGCCCAGCTCCGCTTGCTCTGTTACCAGTGCTGTGACGCGGCGCAGAACAGTGGTTTCTCCACCTCCCTCTGCTTGGCTTTAATGAAATGTGAATAGCTAAAAAAAGAGCACTAAAAAGAACATGTTAGCTCTTGCAATGTAATCCCTGTTCCTAAAATATCACATCAAAATGACTGTGCGCTGGGCCTTGCCATTCCCTGCCTGAATGCGAACACGGGCTGGTGCTTCCCTGTGTCAGGATTTCACGACACTTTTCAGGATGTTTCTGCTAAACTGAAAGGCAAGGAGGAAAATAAAAAGAAGAGGGTGTTCATAGCTATATTTTGACAAAGGCAACTCTATGCTTCAAGGACCCACTGAAGATCAGCTGCTGTGAAGACCTGTTAAGAAAAGCAATCTGAAATCCCATCATTAAATAGCCCATTTGCCACCTACAAAGCTACCAGCCCACTCTGGACTTTTGGTGATAAATGTGAAGAGTTATGATAAGAAATAGAAGTTGCAGTCTTCAAGAGACAGGAGAACCTCTAAGAAACACCTTTATTTCTGTAAGTGGATGAGTGGTGTGCAGTAGGGCCAGCAAAAGGGCTACCAAATCCCTCAGGACTGGAGAGCAAAGAGGAAAGGGACAATAAAAAGTTTGCTGGGTGCAACCGAAGGATGCACAGATATCCTCTGGTGAAAAAATAGGGGTTGGAAGGACTTTGGAACACCAAGTGAAAGAAGACCAGGGGATGAACCCAAGGCAGTGAAAATACACAAGTTGATGTGTGTGAATGGTACCTGGTGTCAGTGCTGCACCAAAAGCGGAATTATTGCAAGAGAAGAAAGAAGGTTTTCTTACATGGGGAGTATAACTCTGGGAAAATATATATTTTTAAAGACAAATTTAACAAGTGATTTTTTTTAAACAGGGCTTAATAAAGTACTTCTGCAGCTAAGGCTTCAAGAGATGAAAGGAAATTCTTAAAATCAAAGATTCAATTCAAACAAGAGAGTAAACCCAGTTTTGTGTTTTCACAGTAAGCTTTTTTCTTTCAGCAGGAGGAGTGTTGAAAAATTTTCAACAGTCTCTGCCAGTAAAATGGAATATTAAAAAAAGAATTAACAGCATATCTCTTAATCACTACACCTTGAATGTTTCTTTATTTCTTTTTTTTATAGTACATCTCTTTTCCTCTAAATTTCATCTGTCTTTTCTGCCTGGGTTGTAAACTCTTCACAGCAGGGACTATTTTCTTATAATGCATTTGTCCAGCACTTCAAATATTGTGAACAAAATGTGATGTAAGTAATATATGGTATTCCTCTCCTGAGCAAAAGATAAAACTCAGAAGCAAAACCAGATGATGATGGCTTTGTGATAGTGGAAAAAAATTCAAGAAAAACCTCACTGCAGCATGAGGTCTCCATTGTGGCTCATGAAAGTAAACGCCAAATGGGCTTGACTGTAAGAGAGATGATCTCTAAATCATTGCAGGCTATGCAATTGCTGCACATAATGCTCCTGAACAAACCAACCCAAACTCTCCTCCATCTAAAAGTGGAGTTCAAAATTTAATTGGAGTTACCGCCTTCCAAGAATAGCAGAGAGCGGCCTGCACAGGGCATCTGCTCACACAGAAGAGAGCAAAAACCTGTGGGAACAGGAGCTCGCACTTCCATCTACCTCACCTGTGATAATCCTCTACAGCAGGAGAGATAACACAGTTTTTATGGTAATGTTTCTGTCCCTGGAAATAGTATTTCCTCTAAGGCAACACATTCTGAGGAAAAACAAGGGAAACTTCACCTGTGTGCGTTTTTCGCTGTTCCCATCTCACACCCATCTCCTTGTGCCTTTCCCACCTGTCTTCATGGATGCTCTTGTGTGACGTCTCTTCCATCATAAGTGGCCAGTTTAGGTCCCTAAACTCTGTCATCATTTAAGGTAGCAAAGTACCTCCAAGAATCAGGAGAGGTACTGCTCCATCTTCCTCTGACTAGAAAGCAGCCTTACTGTGCTTTTACAAACACACATTATGCTGTCCAGTCTATCCCTTTATGTTTAAAGTGGAACACAAGTGAGACAGATTCAGAACTGTTGTATGACACTTCTTTGCAAAAGGAAATGACAGCTGTTGACATGACAGAGTTTTAAACTAAAGATGGAGGACAAAAATTATCTCCAAACACAGCACAGAAAGCTGTCATTTAGGAAGGATAAATGACTCCAAGATACCTTAAATTTGTCCTATTTTCTAATTCTGGAAAAAAATGGATGACAGCCACTCTAGAATCAGTGTTTGGAAATACAAAACAAAAGAAAAAAGCTTTATTAACACTGGAAATACAGTCTTAGCTTGGCTTTCCTTTTCAACACCCAGCTTGTTCATATCACAGCTCAATGAACTGTTAACAGCACATATTTCTTCTGTTGCAGCAGCAAGTCCAGTTACTTTGGTTTCTGCTAACTGCAGACAGATGAGATTCAGCCTTCCTGGGGAGAAAGCAGAGGGGGAGAGGGGAATGGAGCTGGAGGAAGAGGATGAGAGGCACGATGTCTCAGTAGAAAACTGACAATGTTGATGAGTTACAGATTGGACTTGGAGGTGGTTTTGAGCTGAATGCCACAGCTTTTCTGTTCTTTGTGCATAATGTGAGCCTTTCCGCATTCAGGTGTTTTTAAACCGAGCCAATCCCTCAGCATTCAACAAGGTTGGAGAACATTGTGTCACAAGCTAAATTGTGGAATACTGCTGGGTGTTTCGTGTTCTGAAACAGGCATATTTGCCTTGTCCTTTAATAGCCCAAGCCAGCCTCCTTTCTGGAGACCAGGAAATGTCCTTGTCCAGTTGTGCGTAAATAAAAGAGGCAACCACTTCCCATAGTAAAATTTCAGATTCCCCAAGTTAAAATGGAGTCGATATTCTGTAAATAAACAGGAAGTTACATTTGCAAATTACAGATGTAAGTAAAAAGTTCTGCTAAGTAAAGATGTAAGGGCAGACACTTGAATTATCTGAATTCTCTAATAATTTTATTTTGCTTATATCTTCCATCTTTTGCCACATTGTCCTGTGTTTGATGTGGTTTCGAGCAATGAGAATATGGAGAAATTACCCATCTAGTCAGGTGGAGGAAGAAGACCAAAGCAGGTGTCCTGGAGCATAGCCTTTCATATCCAGTCCTTGTCTAGGATGGTTCCAATAGAACCCGCCCTGGGGAAATCTGCTTTGTTCTAAGGAGGCCTGTTGTGGATTCAAGCTCTGGCTTAATTTCTTAAGCAGAAAGAAAATCCAAGGGGCAGAATATGAGAAAAAAATCAACAGTCTAGGGTGACTTCTTCTAGCAATAATGTAGACTTTCTTCTGTGCAAACTTAAGTCAGTTTGACAAGAAATGCTCACTGGACACAAAGGTGGAGTAAATACAGATGATTTATCTGACCTTGAGGGGACTCAGAGGTGCAGTCAACCTCCAGCTCTGATCCTTTCTTCTAAACCCTCTCTAATTTCCTGTCAAAACTTGTGCCTTCTACACCGTAATCTGGGAGTGTTAATTTTGGAGAAATATTATTTTTTAAAATAAATTTTCTATATTTGAAATATTCAAATAAATATTTGAAATTTTATTTTTAAATGAGAGCTTCGATCATAACTCACTGAACTTTCTTCTCTTTGTCAACACAGTCTGCCTTTTCCTTTCACAGGCCGATTCCTTTTTTTTTTGTCCCTAAGATGGGGAAGAGGTGGCTAATATTCTATTTTTGATCACTGAGCTGAAAGGATATGTTGCTAACACCCTAGCCCTCTGATACAGTGGCCTTTGATTGCAGTTCTGTGCAGATGATGGAGTTCAGCCTCGTGTGAGAATTGCGAGAGTTCATATTTTTTTCTAAACATTAATTCCTCACACATTTCCCACAGGAAGAGACAGAAAAAGGAAGAGACATTAGCATTCAGGAGTGAAGAAAACATGAAATCTAATGAATTTTTTCCCCTCTCGGGGGTGAAAGAACAGTTCAACATTTCTGATTAAGGACAAGAGAAAGGTGGCCTTGCGCGATGGTGCTGCCCTCCTCACATAAGAGTGTTCAACATGCTGGAGGATAATCAAGAGAATAACAACAGTATGAGCAGGCAAGAGGTTTAGACTTGTCATCTGACTTGGCTTCATGCAGTTAGGTCTCAGTAAAGATAACTTGTTAAAATCTAACTAACGTTTCAAGGCTCATTGGATTTCTCTAGGCTCCTACCTCTGTAATCACCATTTACCAAATTAGAATAGTGGGAAAATGACCCACTTCATCTCTGTGTCATATAATGAACTTTTTTGTGTGTACCAGGGAGGGTGATTGCCTCTAGGTATAATTATTATAATAAAGATCATTACAAACTCAAGTTAAAAAGAAATTGTAGTTATTGAGGCCACCAGTGTGAGTCAAATGGAACCAGTCACCGTGCTGTGCACAGATGAGCCCAATCCACTGATCTCAATCATTTTAACATCCCAGGAAAGCCAGAGCGATTATCCTGTCCAGTGTTTGCTCGTCTGTCTAATATAATTCAGATTATTGACTCTATTTGATATGAAATTTCCCTCAATGTAATCAATTCAATTAATCCCATCAATTACATACTAATCCATATGCAAAATATAGTACATCTGAGAGTGATCAGCTGGCAGGCAGAGAGCAAGACAGGCATGGATGTAAATAATAGAAATCGATAGTTTTATAAATAATATTTAAAGTGCACTAGGTGTTGCAGATGACTGTAAAAAGCAAGAACATAGATATTCAGCCCATATGCATTTTGCTACACCAAAATTAGTGACAGAGTTGCCTTTTCCAAGTTCTTAGGCTATGGCTGGTTAGGGTAGCTTAAAATGGCTTTTGGGAAAAAATTGAAGATATTTATTTGATCCATAAAGGACTTCGAGATGCACATATGAAAGGAGCTGAGTAAAGTTGATACTATCCAAGTTCTTTTGCACTTTAACACTGACGAACACCTTCTTCCTCAGCAGCAATAGGAAAACCTTTATTTCAAAACAGAGCTTTTCACAGATGAAGCGAGAGCTATGCTTTATAACAGACTTGAGGAGTTCTTCGAAACAGGCTGTAGCGTTTTATCTAATTGCAGAGACCAAGGCAACCACAGTTAAAGATAAGATTTATTACTTCTTTGTCCACTGTTTCCTGGACTAATGAGACTCTTAAACAAAAATATCAGAGAAAACTCAAAAAAAGAAACAAAAGAGAGCTTTAAAGTTGGTACGGTCAGCAAGATGCATCTTTTGTGTTGCTAACTGACCTGGCCTAAGTCCTCGGCTACACATATTCCTTAAAAATATTTCTTCTGCATAAAAATAGGGTCTCAATATAAAAAGAGGACAAAAGACACCAGAAAAGTCATGGTATAAACCAGTCACAATTCCATTAGAAGCTTGCTCTCTTGTCCCTTTCAGAGTATCTTTCCTTTAACTCTGTAATTAATATTATTAGAAAAGATCAGGGAAGTGGTATCTATACTCCAGCCTTTAATGTACTCAGAAGATACTGATGCTGCTGCTCCTCGTATTCCATCTGTTTCTCTCATGTATTTTCCATGCTGCAGTGCTGGAAATATTTGAGGTTAACATCTGAGATGTAAAGAATATGGAAAAAGGACATGTGAAAAAAGAATCCTGTCCCTGCGAGATGCGGGAGAACAGGCCAGGATACAATTCAGGCGAAGTCCAAAGGAGAGGCTCTCAAGAGACAGAAAACAAAATGAAGGCTGTGCGGTTAAAAATTTCTGTCACCTGCTTGGCTTCATTGAAAAACCCTGGGCTTCATAGACCTGCTGTAATTTTCTTTCTGATCCAAGCCCCCCAAAAAACTGTTTCCCTTCAGTTCCTTCATGTGTCCTTCAGTTTTCTGCTTACCCATGTGGATATGCTGCATTTTTGCTCACGTTTTTTTAATACATTTTACAATAAGGTCAAGAAATTAAACATTCTGGCCTGGATGGGAAGATTGTCTCAAATTCATTGTTGCAAATTGTTGTGAATTAGGGTTATACCAATGTTAATTGTCTTTTCCTTGGTTCACTGACTCTTTAAATAATTGCTCTACTCCATGGCCAGTTTTTTCCTTGCACGTCTGAGATATTTTCACCTCAACTCTTATCAGTCTCCTTCCACCCAACCAATGTAAAGAACATTGTGGCCACTAAAACCAATTAATCTTCCCAGCACTCCCCAGTGAATAAAATTAGTTACATTTTCCAGCTGGGCGGTCAAGGGTGCAAGCAGCTTTCCCAGGAATGGCTGCATTATCTGTCCTTTTCTGAAAACCTGACCTGCTTCTTGAATAGTTGGGTCATTGGAGAAATGAGGGACTTAGGCTGCAGGGAAACTCACTGTGAAGGATGGAATTGGCATATCAGGGGAAAATAATACGTATTTTTGTTACTCCCAGCACCCACCTGAGTTTGACTGAGTAGTTCTCTCTGGTGCCCAATGAACACTGCTAGGATCCATCCACATCCCACCATCAAACAGACATAGAAAGAGCCCACCTGCAAGGACCAGCTCAAAAAAGTAAACAAAGAAGATCCCTGTTATCTGTAACTCCCATTTTTATAATAATATTACTCTATCATTTTTGGCAGGACTGCACATCCTTTGCAAGATGAAGGGAAAATGAGTTCTTGAGATTTCACTCAAACAGGCTTTTCTCTTTTTTTTCAGATCCTCAATATTGGATGCAATAGTTGCTTGCAAATGAGCTGAAGGACTTGTTTGCTCCTTAAAAAATAAGTTACTCCCCATGACCTGCAGACAACTTCCCCAGCTTCTGTGTCTTGATTATATTCAAGTTTGACCCTTAAAAACTCTCCAAAGTGATTAGAGGTCATCGTGAACTAATCAGCCAAGAAATTTAAACATAAAGTTTGCTGAAATCTCTTCTTAAAGTACAGCTAGAGCATATTTCACTTTTATTGCTCTGAAATATTTACGTATATTTGAAGTACAAAGATCCAGATTCTCTGCTGGCACAAATCTAGAGGATATTTCTGCCTTTATTATGATACACAACTTGAGGGCTTGGCCCTCTATTTTATGGTCTTCCCTCTGTAATCAAAATATCTCTATTTTGCACGAATCTTCCTGTGGATGAAAGGGATGGGACATGGCTCAATACAACCCAGTGGGGATTGCAGATCGCCTGGGTATGTCATTACTTTATAATTACTTTTAGGTTTGGAAAGCTAAGTGAACTCCATGTATGAACTCTAGAAAAGGGGAATTTTGACTTTGGAGCTATTTAACCCACTGGAACTCGTTCCAGTTTCACGGAATCAAAGAAGACTCTATATATATAGAGTATATATGTATAACAGCTTTCAGGGTACATAACAGCATCTGTTGTACAGCATGCAAAAGGAAAGAAGTGCTTTTGATACTTTGTAACACCTTTGCTTTAAAAAAGGAATACTCTGCATTATCTGCCACAAATTTCTAACTCAACCATCCACTGGACCATGCTGATAAAAAAATTGTATGGGAGTGTTCACCTTTGGAAATAAGACTGCTAAACAAAGTCAGAAAAGAAATTTGACAGGGGTCGTGAAAGGTGAAAAAGTGTTGCTCCAGGTATTGCGCTGCCCCGCTCATGAGTTTATTAGCCTTAATGGGAAGGAAAACCAGAAATTAAGGTGGAATGCACTGGCCTAACAAGGATGCCTTCATGTTCTCCATCCCCCTGTGCACAGGTGGAATCAGCCCATCCATGCGAACCAGTTGTACTCCAGATGGATACACTTAAGGTGATGCTCAAGATTCTTGGGAACACATCAGCATGTGGAGCACTGTCAACCTCCAAAGGGCATTATTTATGTTGTTCATGCATTACACGGTACCCTACTAAGCTAAGAATATTTTAGGGAACTTCAGAGCCTGTGTAATTTATTTGTAGCCGAAGCCCAAAGGGAAGAGTAAGAAGATGGATGACAGTTCTTTTAGGCATTAGCATGGACTTGCTCAGTTTTTACTGAAACATCCCATGAAGCCTTCGCCTTGGCTAAACACTTGGCTTCAGGCACATGAGCTACAGGAACACAGGAATTCACAAGCTACAATCCATAAAACATTTTCTGGTATTTGCAAACGAAACCTTATAGTTCAAAAGGCCAAAATCCACAAAATCTTCAATGTGTTAGGGGAAGACAAGTGGATGAGACTGAGGCAATCATCAGGTTCTTAGATTTCTGCCAGAACGGAGAAAAAGAATTATTTCTTTTGGTTCAAAGATAGCAATTCTCATGTTTAAAATTAAATCTAGAATTTAATAATTCATTAGCCTGATCTCTGCTTCCCATCACGCCAAACAGGCAGGTGCTCACAGATCTGTTTTCAGGAAAAATGCAACTTCAAGAGGAAATGAGACAAGCAAAACACAGGAAGGACATCAGCGTATGGTGGCCACAAGCACCACCACCTCTGGCACACAGCTTGAACGTCAACAAGATCCTCTTTCTGCCAGGTCCCCACACACAGAACATTGGGTGTCCCGATGTGGCTTTTTCTCGATGTGAGTTCCTCAAGGCAAAAAGTGGTGAAGCTTGCCTAGAAATGACAGAGAGACAAGACGGGGTGGATTACAACTGTGACCAGCAAGGGCTTTTCATTTGTTTCACCCTGCGAGGTATGCCATCCCTATTAAAAGTTAAAGTTGAAAAATAGTCTTTTTCTCTTAAGCTGTCTTCGAATCTGATGACTGGAGCAGATCATGTGGCTCATGCAATGGCTGGGGGAGATGAGCTGCTGTGGTCTGGGGAAGTCCATGTGTTAATTGTTACGAGCCCCCCACGACCCAGTGCATTCATCTGAATAGGATTCCTCGTCCTATCTGTTCGAGTGCTCTGAATCTCAGCCTATCTCCTTGACAATCTTCTTTAGAATAGTGTCAGAGCCCCAGATAGAATCCTTGCTCCTTCTCTTGCCACACGTACCAGGCTGCTACCCTATACTGTTTCATAAGGACTAGGCAGAGCAACTTAATGCTCATATGTTCTTCAGAGCATCTCAGTACCTCATGAAATTACATTATATATTCACTGTATAAATAGAAACCTGAACACAATTACAGTCCAAAAGCCCCAAAGCGAAGGACCAGAATATGAAAGGGGAGGTAACCAGATCTTGCTGTGTCCAAATATCACAAAATAAATTGGTTTCACACTGGTGTATTTTATCTCTGTTTTCCAAACTTTGTTTTATTTATTTTTTTAGAGGAAAAGAACTTTTTTCACAGTTGGTCAGAAAGATGAGGGAAGGCAGGTGCACATTGCCGTTATGGGCAGGTCAAACCAGATGTGTCAGTGGTTCAACCCATCCAGGACATAACCAAACCTGGTAAAGGTGGTTTAAAGATAATTTCCCATTGCTTTTCAAGGTCATGGCATTTTAATCACAGCTATTATCAACCTTTCCTCACAGAAGCAAAAAAAAATTGGGTTGAAACAGACCTTTGGGTCATGTCATCCAACCCAGCTCAAAGCAGGGCCAATTTTGAAATCAGTTCCATCCACAGGAGAATTGAACTGGCTGAGGTGCTATAGACAGTGTGACTCATCACTATAGAGAGTCACTGAGCATTTTATTGCTGGTAAATATAAAATGTTTGCCAGGGAAATGGGTAATATTGGGGTCTGTGTGCCTGAGCATAGAGGAGGTCACACTACTGGTGGAGAACTGGGGTTTATGTCAGGCAGGATTGCACTGAAATGTCCAAAAATTTGAACACATAATTGATATTTGAAATTCCACTGCTGAAGATCATTTGGCTTCCAGTTGTTGCTGGAAACATAGGCCTCTCCTCTTGATGAGTGTAGCTCCCTGATTGGATATTAGCAGAGACAGCTATCGTTGGGCCTGTAGTTGAATGGATTGCCCTTGATTTAATAAGTAACAGGTTATTATTTCCAAAGCTACAGGACGGAAAATGACATCTGGATTCTGGAGGTAAATATTATTCATCATGTCGGACGCTTTGCTCTTCTTGCCGGTAGCCCATGCTCTGCTGAGGCTGTCATTCCTAGGGCAAATTAATGATGAGTGCAGCATTGATTTATTCAGATTTATCTGTTGCCTCTGAGTTCTGTGTTCATCAGTAGAGCAGTGAATTGGCCCAGCCTGCAGCTGGGCATTGCTGGTTCTCTGGCCTGGGTGATTGGACAGATTGATGTCAGATGGCCCCAAACCATGGGTGGCGGTGCGTCTGCAGGCTAGGAGCTCTTCCATCTTGTGCTGGCTTCTCCTGCCAATCCCTATCCAGATACATCAGGGTCAAAATAAAAGGAGATGAAAAGAGAGAAGCTGCCAGGCTGCAGTTGAGTGTCACAGGTGTGATGAGTAAAGGGCTAAATTACTTTTGCTAATACAGGCAAAGGGGTTTCCACATCTTGCTTTTTGAAAGAATAAAAAGAGTTGGAATGCATGTCCATAAATCCCACCAGAGTTTGTTTGCACTGAACATCCAGTAAACTTACTGTGCTGAATGTTTTGAGATATTTTTGTACAACCTAGCAGGTGGAAGGCTTCATGATTGTAGATCACTTTATATAGTACTTTCTGGATATACTTGTGACCTCACATTAAATTGGGGAAAATCTTTTCATGTTCATGGGTGACAAAAGTCTTTAGAATCCACCCTAACATGAGTAATACAAGAAATTCAGCAAAGAGTAGGCTGATTTTTCTGTTCTCTCAAAGAAAAAATTCCTTTGATAATATTGAATGGCTGTTACAAGTATTTTAATTCTTGCTTTCTTCACTACAATGCAAAAATTAAATGATACGTTGATTTAATGCAATTATTTCTCCTTCACTTTTTTCTTTTGAAGACCAAATTCAGGAACGAAAAAAGAAAGAAGAGGAGAAAAAGGCTAGAGAAGTAGGCAGACAGCAGGTGCAGAAGTGGAAATGAAATATTTTGCAGGACTTTTCCAATAATAATTGAAAGTATTCTGCAAATGAAACTGACATGTTTTACATTTCTTAAATTGCAAATTTTCCAGAGGTCATAGAAAATTTTTGAAGCTGGACCGATTATGAAATTAAATGCTAAGAAGTATACTGAAAGTGTCATTCTGCAAGAATATCCTGCTGCGGTGGCTGACCCTTCCAGAAGCAGCTAAATCAGTCACTTTGTTAAAGTATGTTTTGTGCTGAGTTGACTTTTGTGTCCCCTGGCAGTTTTTGTGCTCAGGCTTTGGTGCTGGGGAGAGCAGAAGTGTTCGGAGGAGAGCTTTATCCCACCCTGTTCCTTGTCTCAGCAGACAAGAAGTGTTGAGTGACTCCTTCTTGGATTTTCCACAAGCTCTACTCATGGGTGATGGTCCGGAACTACAGCTGGTTCAGGAGCTCTTTGCAGTAGTGTTTTCAGAAGGTGACCTCTGCATGTGGGACCCCTGCAATTCCTGTTTGCATTGCACAGAAACACATCCTTGTACACAGAAATGGCCCCAGACTGAAATTATTTATATCAGTGCAAGATTGTGTACTCCTCCCCCTACAAGTATTACTGTCTGTCTGTAGTAATGAATTCATTGATTTTATCATTTTTCATCAAATTAATTGTGCAACATATAAATGTCCTTTATTTGCAGTTATTAAATCTGCTATATTTAGGACAGCCATAGGAATAATTGTCGAACATGGACAGAAAAAAAATCATCCATATCCTCCTGCTGCTTGATTTAATATCCATTGTCCTTCTCCTAGTGACAGAATCTGAAAGGTAAGATCTTAAAACTCACCCAAGACAAGATGAGTTGAAACCAAGAGCAATCCCATGGGACTGGAGAAAGAAATCTGGCTCTTCCAACAGAATGAGAACATTAGGCGCAAAAGGTCAGAAGAGTGACAAAATTCTGCCTCACATTTCAGGAACAAATCCAGTTTATTTTGCTCTTCTCTTCATCCTGGGACGGGGAAGCAGGAAAAAAGATCTGAGTAAGCAGCCACAGGGACATATGCACAGTGACAGAAGGAAATGTCCCATCTGACTGAGGCCCAGTTCCACATTGTTAACGTCTTGCTATTGTTGCATAGCTGGAAGCTGAATGTTGCAAATTAAAATTACTTCCTTGGCTAGACAGAAAAATTCTTCAACTCATCAAGGCTCTGATCCTTCCCCCTGCAGAGACGGCGAGCCAGGGATGATGAGGCTGGGAGCACCTGCATATTGTCGGCCGAGGGCTGCGCAGATTGCTGTGGATGCTCCGGATATCTTTGTCCCACCCCACTGGCATCCCCACAGAGGGTTCAGTCGGTAGGGATGGGAACAATCCGAAGCTGTGAGAAGCTCTGAGAGAGGGTCCTCTGCTGACCTGTGCAGGGATACATCCCAGAGAGAGAAACCCCTAACACTATTCACTCCCAGCCTTTCCCTACCTTGCAAAGACATCAAGGTAATTTTTATTCCCGTCCTTTCAGCCTGGATGGGTTCTATTGAGTTTGGACTTTTTCTGGAGCTGGATCACATCCACCACAGACTTGTAGTCAGGAGTTGCTCAGGTTGCTCTCTCTGCACATGGAAGCAGCTGGGAAGACATTGTCAAGCTGACGGTTTTATAAACAGTTGAAAAGAAGATAGTGATTTTCTACCTAAAAGGAAGAAGGGCTAAACATGAGGTGAGTCTGAAACCAGTCCCATCAGTGATGAACAACATGAGTATGATACAGGAGCAGAAGACCATAACCAGCATCCTCAGCTGCTTTGGTTCTGTCACAGAAGGAACAGACATCCTCAGTACCTCTGTAAATCAGACCTCCCACGTGTTCCAAGATAATGACTCAGATCAAATGCTATGCAAAGAATGAGGGACTGGGAGATGAGCAGAACAAGAAGAGTGAAAAGGTGGATTGAGTTTCATTTCTCTGTGTTTCCCTTTTTGCTGCCCGAGCATTGCACTTTCTTCCTGTTAGACTTCAGAAATGTATTCCAGAAATACACCAGCTTTAAGGAAGACCTGCGAGAGACTGGCCCTGCTCCAGTGATCACAATACTTCCTGGGAGGCCAGGGAAATGACATTCCACTTGCAAGCATCTCTACGACTTGAGGCCTTTAATCATTTTATGGCCTTACGTGTGGTTTTAGTGAAAGCTCATCTTTGGTGCTGTGGCTGGTGAGCTTCACTCTCCCAAGAGTGTTCCCTGTGGAACACACAGAAGGGGCTTAAAAGATTTTGTGTCTCCAAGAGAAGACAGCAAGGCTGATGTTCCATTTTGGATTAGTCAGAAGCTCATCATTCCCAGGCTATTGCTCCTCTCAAAGATAAAAGATTCTTTCTGGAAGTTAATAAAGTCCTCCTTCAATTGAAAGCACTGCAGGCTGGTGGTCAAAAACAACCATAGACCCCATCCCCTTTCAAATAATCTCCATTCCACATTCCCCTCTCTGTACCAATGAAGTCAATATACAGCAACATGGTAAACATCCCCCTGACAACCCTCAGAGCCGATAAAAAGGTGTACAGGACCTGTACTGATCTTTTAGAGAGGGAATAAATAAATAAAAGCATCCTTATGCCTGTGAAATGAAAATTCCAGATATTCATCCCACCATTTCCATTATCATTTTTTCTGTAACAGCTGTTTAATTAATTGCTTGAGTAATTTCCCAATACATCTTCTTTACATACAAGATTACAGAATAATGGTTTGCTTTTGAGTAGCGTGACAATTTAAGATCTGCTTGCCATGCCTCACGGAATAGAGTTACTCAACAGGAAATAAAAGTTTTGGCTGTTTTTAGCAGTGGTGGGTTTTTTTGTTTTTCTTTAAAAAAGGAAAAATTCTCTTCCTACACAGGTTTTGTTGCTGTTTTTACAGGCATGACTGAATGATGCTTCCAAAGCAGCAAGAAGGGAAAAAGCTCCTTTTGAAGGTGACTCAAATCATGGGGAGAAAAAATAGTGGAATGAATAGGATGGGTTCTATTGAGGAATAAAGAGTCATATAGCACCAGTGGAAAAAAATTATTCCTGTTCCTCATGTTTATTTCCTGGCTGGTAAACCTTGTCGTGGAAACAGGAGGCTGTGTAAACAAGAAGGGTCCTGCTCTGGTGGGTTTTTCACCGCAGAACGTGCCTTCTGCTTCCTAACACAGAAACTTTTTCTTTGGATCACTACATCATCAGCCATGTCACTGCTGCTGATAAGCTTTTGGTCAATTGATATTTTACTTTCATGGACATAGCTGCATTCAGGCAGCAG
Organism: Edolisoma coerulescens; assembly: GCA_013397115.1. Lineage (NCBI taxonomy): Eukaryota > Metazoa > Chordata > Aves > Passeriformes > Campephagidae > Edolisoma > Edolisoma coerulescens. The sequence continues at coordinate 740,857 of VWZW01003808.1, read as the reverse complement.
CTGCAACCATGGGCAGGGGCCTCTTGCCTGGAAATTCCAGCCCGGAGAAACACTAGACAAGCCTAGTCCCAGGTAGTAATATGATTTTGATTTTCTATATAGCCCAAAGCTTTGTAAATATGAGGCTTTTGATGTGCCTGGATTAAGGATAAGTCCATGGTTTTTTTTGCTTAGTCATTAAGAGAGCCAGAAACCTGAAGAGGCAACTCACCTGCATTGCCTTGTGGACATGTTCCCTCTTCTTTCTTGGCTACAGAAGAAATATTGACTACTTGAGTTTTCAACTCTGAGGCTTAAAAATTGAGCTATCTGGAGAACTGTGGAGGCTTTCACTCTGACCAGCAGCGCAGCAGATCTAACAAAATTTTCCTTGGCTCTTAATGCTTCAGGCCATGTCCCAGGATGGCATCACCTATATTACTAACCATGAGTGAAGTTATAGGCTGGCTGAACAGGAAAATTTGTGGCTCTGGACAGATTTAGGAGATACTTTTCACAGTCGAAAAAATCCTGAATAAAATATCTCATGTAAGACTTTTCAGTGAGGTTGTTGTTGTTGGAACATAGCCCAAGGTCCCATGGCAAAGATTGTTTTCTGGCTAAGGTTTCTCTTGAATCCCGTCCTCCACTCCAAGCAACAACGGCGAAGTGCAGCACTCTTCATCTTGGGGTCCGGGCTTTTTAAGGACAGATGTGTTTTTCCATAAGTAAGTTCCTTTTTAAGAACCTTGCTGAATTTGGTCGTTAAATACCAAAAATCAATGGCTCACACACAGAGAGCAACATTAAGCATGGCCTTATGTGATTTCCTAGGGATTTGCTTCTTCGGACAACTAGAGGAAGAAATGACTTCACTATGATACCTCACAGTTGATATCTTACTGCTCCTTACTCATAAGTCTTACTGTAAATTTTTGGTTGCTAAAGATCTAGTAAAAGTGTTAAAAACATTCTTGAATACACCATGGCTGTGGGATTATTTTTCTCACCACTCCAAGGGCAGCTCATATTAAATTCATAAAAAGAACTATTTCCCTTTCTACTAAGTGTAAAAAGGAAAAATATTACCATTCGCTTTTGTAACAATTTCTTTCTAAATATCTTCACTTAATAAGGTATTTTCCTGCAATATAGTGTGGTATGTATTCTGTGTTTTATAAAGCATCTCCTGGGAAAAATGACAAAGGAAACACAATTTTTTGGAATCATCCTTTTTTCTTAAAAAAATGAAAAGGAAATAAGGGTCATTCCAGCAGGCAAACTGACTTCTACACTTTCTTATTGGTCTTTTTATGATAACCATGTCTCAACAAATAACCTGAGCTACTTGAATATGTTTATGTATTTATATTTGTCCTTTTAGTTACTGTGTGTGGATCCATGTAGACGTGACATATAATGGACAAGTAATGCATCCAACATCTATATCCACGCACAGAGGATGGAAACCTATCAAAAATACTGGAGAGGATAGTCACAGCAGAGAGGCGTACCTTCATTCACAACTTTCAAAGCTTGCCAGGAGGGTTTGAGTATTTTGCCTGCTCTATACTTCATACACCCCTGGACACAGAGTATAACAAGGAGCCTGCTCTCTGTGCAGGAGGCACTGCTTGGGTGATTGGAATCAATCGCACACATACAGGCATAGATCCCAAAGGTCCACACCTTCACCTTCTTCCGGTGGGTTTGTATCTCCATTATTTTTGTTACGGCACTTCCTAGGACTGCTGATGGTCCCTCTCTGAATTGCATGTGGTAAAGTCCCAAGCTGGAACAACTCTTCCCTCTGCTTGTCTCCACAGGATAAAGTAAAGTGTATGGAACATTAACTGGCTGGTGACTGTCACCAGCAGATCCCATTTTAAGCCGTTGGGTCCGTGTCTAAAGTTGTAACTTATAGCCTTGGCAGGTACCCAGGCTTGCTGGTTGTTCTGCTAGATATTGATCCTGCGGACATTAATTATCAATTACAAATGGTTTATTTCTGGCAACACTCGTGACTACATAATCTCCACATTTATTTCGCTGAGTTATTGATGCATCATTACACATTTCATGGAAAACTGCATTTTATAGATGGTAGGGAAGAAGAGCCACAAAAACTCCACATCAATTAGAAAACGCCCTCAAAGAGCAATAGCACGGTATTTCTTTGATTTGCTGCAAACACAAAGACAGAAAAGAGGTTCCACGTACCCCTGCCCACTAGGGAACTGTTAAAGCACTTACAGCATAAATCATCACACTGGTAGTAAAACCTACAGTGTTGCAGGTGCTCCACAGTCCAGTTTGCATCAATGAAAAGGCTAAAGAGCCTGCCACACCATGAGACAGTCATTTGCTAAGGAATGCCTTGGAAGAGGCAACGCCCTCTATAAGGAGGCACCTGGAGTCATCACTCAGATACTTATATTCTCTAAAATCTCTCATCCATGAAAGGGAAGACTAATATCTTGGTTAAGGTGAAAAGATTATTACTAATTCCTCTTTTTACCGTATAAATGTACCAAAGCTTGTAGTGGTTTTGCATATTTGGTTGCAAAGGGTGTCAGTAGGTTTTTTGTTGCCAAAGGCCTAACCCTTGTCCCCTTCTTCAGTGTAATGCAATGATGGTGCAAGGTTAATATCCTTCATTGCTAGTAAACACCACTTTCATAAAAAGCTTCACATCTTCTAGCAAAGAGCTTTGGTTACTGCACCAAACCATGTCCACTGGCTATGCTTCTGCACGCTGACCATTAAATGTACCTGTGGTGACAAGCCTTAAAAAGATAAGACAAAAAGGGACAGAGTTATTGAAATCCAAACAACTGTAATACTGTAGATGCAGCAACTCCTCAGTGGCCATTCTTATTTGCTTCATTAATTGCTGTCTGATTAAAAATCATTATGAGGCTGGAAAGAAGTTGAAACAGAAAAACAAAACCTGGTGTGGTGGGAGAGCTAGACCTTTCTATATCACACTGAAAGTATAAAGAGATTCGAATCTCAAAATCAGAGGTAAGTCCACTCTATAAACAGAGAGAAATAACAATGCTTAGACATAGATCTTCCACAGTTCAAAAGGTTAAAGTAAAGAAATCAATAGACTCCTGTAAACAGAACTAGGAAAAGAGTGGAAATTTAGTGTACGCTAAGCTGCCATGGAAGTTTAAACTGAAGTTTAGATATTTTCTTCTGCGTCCCTGGAGAACCTACCTGGAGATATAATGAATGGTGTGGAGGGGAGAACTTGTGTAATGGAATCTTGGGTTACTCTTCGTGATCCTGCAGCTTGTGGCTCTTTCCATCACACAGGTTTGCCTCTATCTTGGACCTTGAGATGAAATTCTCAATTCTTTTCTTTTCTCAGGCAATGAGCAACAGAAAAAGAAGAAATGACCTCAAGCTACACCAGGGAAGGTCCAGGATGGATATCAGGGAAAATTTCTTCACTGAAAGGGTGGTTAAACATTGGAACGGGCTGCCTGGGGAGCTGTTTGGAGTCACCATCACTGAAAGTATTCAAAAAAATTCTGGATATGGCACTTCGTGCCATGGTCTCCTTGGGAGTGTGGTGATGAATCAAAGGTTGGGCTCGATGATCTCAGAGATCTTTTCTAACCTGAATGATCCGTGATTTTGTGCTTCTGGGTGGAATATAGATATAGTTTTAGGGACAGCATATTAATGTAAATAGATATGTGGAAACATCAAAAGTTTAATAATCCCAGTACAAAAATTCTTAGACAAAGAGTTCTGCAGTTGACCTCTTAGCAAAGCTATTAAATTTAATTGCACTACAATTACATAGTCATACACCTCACTGATACCTAGCTATCTACACACAGAGCGCAGGACTAAACAATGCACTCAGTACATGGGGCTTTGGCTCAGGCGATACAAGCATCCTTCAGCCAGTTTTACTGCTGCCTTCCCATCAAGACTTTATCCCAGCCACAGACATGCCCAGGAATGCACTTGGAGGTTCAGCGCCAATGCAAAGAGGGTCAAGCTGCTTTGCAGAAGAGGGATAAGGAGCAAGAGACGATGTGATGGCAGTATTTGCTATAAGAAAAGCTAATACAGCTCTCAGTCTTTGCAGGATTAGGCCAAAGCAAACAGCGCTTGTCGCCCTCCTGGACAGGTCAGATGTGCCTGCACTTTCCTGTGGGAAGCTGCTGTCTCCTGAATCATTGTCATCCCTAAAGCAAGTGAGGGTAGAAATGTGGTTTTGTGCATCCAGACGGTGTGTCCCAAGGACTGGTGTCATGCTAAATGCTCCAAGTGTCTTCAGATACCAGATGATTTGTGAGAGAGCAGCCCCAGGAAGGTGGAAATTAGCAGCAGTTTTAGTAAGTGTCAGCACGGCAGAGCAAGAAAATGCCCCCGGTGACCCTTGATCTCATACAGAGGGCATAGCAAGTCAAAATCCCAGGCTCCCTCCGGGCTTTCATACTATGTTTCTAAACAAACAATTTTATGTAAATCAAGGAAATGGCTGAAAGCAACTGCTTTGCTAGGCAACTCCCTGAGCTCATCAATTATAGAATGTGAATACATGTGAAATTTGTGCGGAGCTCCCCTTCCTTGTGGGAGCTAGCAGGAAATCTGCTGCTGCTGCATTAAGTTGAAACAGAGGTTTTGCCTTATCTCCTGTGACCACCCAGTGCTTTTTCTTTGCTTCCTGCTTTTCGCAGTGGCCAGTCTGTGATGAGTTAGTGGAAAACGACCACCACTCCCAAGCCATTTTTCACTGGACTAATTGTGCAGTTCTTTGAAAGAAATTACTTCCTTTTCCCTGTGGGAATCCACAAAAGCCTTGAAACTCTTATGTCTTTTATTTTGACATGTGTTAAGACAGGTAGAGCAAACGCAGCCGGCAACTCAGAGCACCCTTTGGGTTTCTGTATTTTTGGCATCTGGATTATTTTGCCATCGGGACCCACTGCTTGCTGCAAGTGTTGTTAGTATCCCTTAAATCTTTCCCAAATTTTCAGTCCCCCAAAAATTGCATTTGTTCCTTCAGTGAAAGAATAAAATTCTGCTGAGTGTTACAGGCCATGCTGGGAACTGGCTCACTCCTTATTCCATCTGACATGAGTCAAAAGAAACACTAAAGAAAATAACATGAAAATTAGAACTCAGCCTGCTTTTGTACCCACAGTGGGCAAGGACAAAAAAATGTGCAGTTACAAAAGCAAATGAAAGAGGGGTAGGTTTTCTCCATGCTGTTCGTTTGAATAAATCCCAAATACAAGGACGTCGTGGAGTGGTGCTTTCATTCCAAAAAGCATTTTTGACTGTCAAAAACGTGATACTGGGGTTTTAGGGGGAAATGAGAGGTTCGCAGCTGCAAGGCAATGGTATTGATAAAATGAGAGGAGGAGTGAGTAAGAGCTGAGGGAAGGCTCCTTCTGCCTTTGTAGGGCACTCAGCTAAAGGCAGTGATTGCAGAGTTTAGCTTGAGTCGTCCACTGTCCGCTCTTCTCGCCTTGACACAGAAGGAAACAACAACTGGAAGTTAAACTTTTCTCCATTTTGGTCCCAGTAATCACCTAACATACTGTTTTTTCCCTTTGTGTCTTACAACCTGATTTTTTGATCACAAAGTCTTTCTTTTTTCCCTTGGTCCACCCTTCCTTTAAGCTTAATGAAAGTCGTAACTCAAGTAGCTTTTCTCCCCAATGCCTCTCTATTCAGTCTGAGAAACCCCCTTTGCAGCCTGAATCCCAATCGAAATTCCAAACCTGTTACACTTAGAAGATTTCAGTTTCTTTGTGACTCAGAGTTTGAAAAAATACCTTAAACTGATCATTTGCGGCTGATTCTTCTTGAAATAGCTCTCTGACTACCCATCACAAAATTCCGTGCATGGAAGCGAATCTTACTATTTTTTCCTACCAGTGCTCTGGAGAGCCTCATGTCAGGTACAAATTTGGTAGCTTTTAAATATCTCACAAAGCCATTTCTTCAATTTGGCTGGCAAATATCAGCTCTGCTCTCTAGGAGCTCTTCATGCAGCCCAGCGTCTCAGAAAGGGGATCGGGGAGTTACAAAAAGGAAGAGATCGTGTGATCTGGGTATTTTATATGACTCTGGAGTCTGCAGGCAACTGGCTTCACAGAAGCAATTAGGATCCTACTTGTGCTGGGCTTTATTACACACATAAGCTCCTGTGTGCTGCAAATACTTGGAGAAATGTTCCATATTCTTTTGTTTATCATTAATTTATGTGTGCGTTTTCTATGTTTATATATGAAGACCATTAAGAGCGTAAACAGGCATGGGCACAGAGGTTTTGTCAACACGACACTTGCACACAGGAGTATTAGGCTAAAAGATTTATATATGCATGCCATGTAAAGTTCTGTACCACAAGTTGGTATGACTGCAAAGACAATCCTCATTATAACCATATATATGCAGCCTTAATGAGATGATTATAAGTCCTTCCAACCTCTACTTTTTGCAGGGCTGGGATGAGGATGTCGCAGATCTGATGCCTGGAGCTATACAGGGCTTCTGCACATTTATCGACAGGGACGAGGAAAGAGCTGAGGGCCAGTATGCAGAAATGGGGTGTGCTTGTACACTAATGCAAATTGTTTCTGTCTGGAAACGATGCCTTATTCTTGCAAAATAAGAAACAAGACAAGTTTTGAAAAAGCACATAAAAGAATGAGCCCAAAATACTGATTTTACCCAAAACCTAAAAAAAGAGCGTTCAGCCCTCCATAAGAGAGCGTGAGAGGAGGTGCCGTGATAGAGAGGGCAGAGCTTCAGCACGTAAGTCTCTATTTTTTCCAAGCACTTGGTTTTTCAGGTGTTATAGCACTTTTTACGTGAATCTGCCCCTGGGAGCCTGATGATTGTTCAGTGGACAAAAGCACCACCCCTATAAGCACAGATTACTCCAACTCTCTTTAGGATACAAGGGGGATTTAAGACACAGGTCTTTCGGGAAGCCACAAATAGATGGGGGTCATATTATTGGTGGTCTACTAAGAACGTGCACCTCCTGGGCAATGTAGTGTTCTACAATATTTACTCTGTGATACAGATTGAGAAGTCAAAAATTGTTTATGATGCAGGTGCACACATGATGTACTGGGAATTTAGCGCTTTCTGCAGTAATCTCTGGGTGTTTCTGTGTTGATCAAGTATACATGACTCTAGTACTGGGGAGAGAAAAACATCTTCCCTCTTCACAGGAAGACTGACAATTCTGTGAAAAACTGATGGAGAATCCAGAGCCTACAGTGTGCCGGTCCTGATGGGGTTAGAAATCACCGACTTCTTGTGTCACCAATAGTTGGTCTGGTCCTGAATAAATTGTTGGTCAGAGAAGTGACCTTGATTAATTAGGTTTTCAGCTGAGCCAGGTGCTCAAGCCAAACAGGATTTTTCAGGTATGAACACTTTGTACTATTTTACAACACCCAGTCATTTGTGATTTTGTTTGGAGGCAAACAAATACCCAAAAAATAATAATCTCTGTTGATGGCAAATGCGCTGAGCAATAAAGGGAAAAAATCACCTTCCTGTTTTAATTCAATACCCTGCCCTTCATCTGTCCCTTCCCTCTCCTTTTTTCCTTCACTCCACCTCTCCCTTGATATATTAGAAGCAAAATAAATCACCTGCAGCAAGAAATGCACAGAACAAACAGGTAGTTTTAGCGGAGTGGTGCTTCGTTACATGAGCAGAGTACTTACTGGAACATAATCCGGATTTACTCACCAGCTCCGCAGTTCTGAGTTCCACTGCAGGAATGACTGGCCACAGACACCAGGAACAGTGATGTCTTTGCAAAATATAACACAGTTTCAGTGCAATTGCAGATAAATTGTCCACGGTGTTAATGTTGATGCTGGGTGCTCCTCTGCTTTTATCTTTTGAACCCAACAGACGTTGAGGGTAGATAACAGAGTGATACTTAGGATAAACAATCATTAAGGAATGGAGCTGAAGCGATGTACTCCACCCTAGTATTTGCTTCCTTTTTTGTTTTTTTCTCCTCTTGACCCAGAGGAACAGGTGATAAAACAGCTGCTGGGGAAGTGGACAAGCGGGCTCTCAATATACCACTTTTCCAGCATTGCTCGTAAGATTTCAGGCCTGTGGTGTTCAAAGCAGGCTTTCAGTGCTCTCTGGCTTCCTCGTTCGCTATTTCCTTAGTCTCTTCTTTGCCATGGGAGAAAAAACCTTCCTTCTTCCTCTCGAAAACAACAATAATGATAAAATTTTCTTGTCCTTAATATTGCTTAAGAATCCAGGGACTGGTGCCCAGTACTTATCCCTCCTCCAAATGGCACTGTCAAAAAGCATTGGTTTCCACATTGACTAAATATCTTCTAGCAGAAGGTGTTGTGTAGCTCTCCTGTTCAATCCATATTAATTAAATTCTTATCAACTTGCTAAAATTTCCTTTTAGAAATGCTTCGGCTTGGATTTTTTAACAAAAACACGCAGTTTGTACATACTGAGAAATTTCCATAAGAAATGTTAAACTTAGTTTTTGTAATAAGGGAAGCGAAAGAGCAGCATTGTAATTTGCTCTTCTGAAACCTGGGTGTTTCAGTTGGTTCAACCTAAGTAATGTCTTTTTAATGTTTTATTTATTGCCCTCCTGGACCTCATTCAACACCAAGCTCTGTATCTCCTGTAACCCTGGCATATGGAAATTTGGCTCTGGCCATCTCCTTGCCCCACAGCACTGGCCTTGATGGTTGAAGCAACTTTCCCACTGCAAGGCTTTGTCTATTGGGATGGAGGTGGGTGAGAATTTTTGATGCCACTTGCCTGAGGTACCTCCCCTGCACTTTGCAGCTGCTCTGACATTGACTCATCTCTTGTCCCTGCTCTGGTCAGTGCCACCCTCACTGTTGCTTCACTGCAAAGTTCTAAGTTATCTGAAGTTGTAAAAATTCTGCGAAAGCCCCAAAATTTTCTGACACGTTAAAAATAGGCTAGCACCCCCAGCTAAGAAACTTTTCCGTATTTCGAACTCTGTGTCAAACTGAAACACAAACCAGGAGTGTTTTATGGTGATTTCAAGACCTAGACCTGTGTTTATAGAGATTTTGACTTTCTCTTTTTAATCAATGGATGATAGCAAGGTTTTACTGATGGTGGAGCTTACTTCAAAGCACAGAATGAGGTCATGACTGACGGAATACCCCTTGCTGTGTCTTCATCCTTTTTCCCAGAATCACCTGAACTACTCTGCTGACACCACAAAAGGTGTCTTAAGCATTCCCAAAGACTCTGAATGAGGGACTGTACCCAAATGCAGACTTTGGTTTTTGAATGAACTTCAAAAGGACAACATATATTCCATAGCCACTATATTGTACATGGACAGACATGGCACATTATTTGGTACGTCTTTATCAAAGACAATGGTAATTACAAGTTCCAAAAGCTGTCATGCCGTTATCACTCTTTGCTTCTTTATTTGTCGCAGCAAGAATGTACCACAGCGACAATACCCAAATTATGTCCTCCCTATGTGTCCTGCTGGATGCTCCTTGAGGAGTCTTGTTACTAGGCAGCAGAAGGAATGCAAGGTTTTGGTGGAAAATTGGCAACCTAAGAAAACCATTAATTCCAGGTGGGCTATAAAAGAAGCGTGTTATTACTGTGTATAAAGAGGAAGTCAGTGGCTTTGGACAATTTACTATCACTGGCTCAAGCCTTCAATTGACCCATCACTCACTCAGGGTCTGCCAGAAGAAGGAAAAGGAATCCCTTTTTTTATGATAGATTGAACACTTCATGACAAAAAGAAGGCTAAATTGTGCTCTGGACTATGGAGAGACAAATAGTGCTCAAAGATCCCTCTCAGTGATTTGGTCCCTCAGATCCCATCCCATGGAAATGGAACAAAAGAGGCTCCTGCTGACCTCCCTGTTCACTCTCTCTGCTAGCTTTATATCACCGCCCAGATATGTCTGCTTTACCATTCCAGACCTATTCCTTTTCCCAGCAGAATGACTGCTGCCTCTCAAACAAATTCACTCTATTTTCTTCAGTGGTTGTACTTGGCATCCTCTCCCATATCTTCGCTTGGGCTTTCCTTTAACTCTCCATTCTATCTTTCTCAGAATATATTCTCCATGGTGTTAAGGATGGATTTACTTCTGAGCAGGGAAAAATAAAAACTCATGAAAATCCTTCACAGTTCTAATTAGAGTTGAGTAATGTGTGTAGACAGCCAGACTTATCTGTACCAGTAAATGGAGTATTTGGGAATCCAAGTGCCCTTTGTTTTATTACTCAGTTGAGAAGTATGGAATTTCTCTTTAATTATTACGAGGAAAAACGCAAGAAAGGAACAACTGCGATACCACGCTGCGATGGGCATGTGGAGCTCAAATAGAGGATCTGGGGATCCGCCAGTCCTGGCTTATTTGTTCTCATTTTTGTCTGAATTCAGAAAAGCCCCTTTCATTTTTTTGCCCCTGACTCTTTGCATGTGACAGGCAAGAAAAATGCACTTTTATCTTTCATGGCAAATATTGGAAGTATTTTAGGAGGTAGCAAGTTTCTCAGGAATCTTGGCAGTAGTGCCCAGATACAAAGATGAGGGATGAAAAAGAGGAGAAGGCACTTAGCACCCCAGAGGTGGATTCTTTTCTTTCCCAGAGAATTCCCATAAGACCATTTCTCTACCTCAATTTTCCACCTCTCAAGTGGGCATTACAGGAAATACTTTGATTACTTTGGTGTATGTAACCAAGACTATAACTGTGATGGAACGCTGAAGCTTTGAAATTTAGGTGCTGTGTCACCCATGAAGTCGTTTTCTTCGTCAATTAAAATGTTTTTTGGCAATGGAAGAAAGCACATGAGAGTGGATCTGAAAGGAAGGGTGCTAATAAGTTAAAAGGAGTCCTCCCATCTTTCCAGAATGGAATGCTCCTTTAGCTGTATTGGCTGATTGCTGCTGGATACAGAAATTAGTTGCTAATATCTACACTTGTGTTATCCTGTTAATAAGAAATCACAAATCAATTTAAGACAAAGATTTTTTTTTAATTTTTGTGTTATTTTACTCCTTGTTTTTCAATTTCTACACTTTATATAGATTTTCATCTAGATCTGACAGCTTATTAGCAGGCTTGAAACACACAAATTTGCATTTTTTTTACAGCCCAAAATGAGAAAAATTGCACATAGTTCAACAATACCTGCATTTCTTCTCTATTTCTACTGGCAGGTATTTAAATCTTATCTTCAGTGTCTCCACAGTCAACGTTTGGGCAAATCCAATTCCTAACTTTATGTGGTTGAGCACTTACAGATTCACACTTAGGGGGAAGAAAACACGTCACCATAGCTGGGTTTTGTTGGCCTAGATCACATGCAGATATTTAAATAGCTGGTGGAGTGGAGCAGTGGTCCTGCAACATCCAGGAGGTGAATATTCTGCTCTCCTGACCTGCCTGGATACAGAAATTTAAAGAAAGTGGTAAGAAAAACAGGACTGTGTTTGCAGCAGATATAAACCATGTTTGCACCAGATATTTCCCAAGCTTTCCAAAGACCAAAGAAACGTTGGACAGTTGAAATGCCGAGCTGTAGAGTGAGCACAGCCTAGGGAATGATAAACACTCATCTGATAATTTAGATGTAGAAGGCAAAATGAGAAACAAAATCTCCATTGCAGCAAGGCTAGGGGAGCAAAGCCTGTGTGATGCTGTTTGCTCCCTGAGTGCAGCAAGGGGAGACAGCGAGGGCCTAAATTCCCTGTACCAGGATGTCGTATATTTTTGAAGTAAGGACAGGTTCCCTTCATGGAAGGGGATGTCACAGCTGGACAAAAAACCTCAGCAGATTAGAATCTTCATCTTCCCCACTCTCAGTCTTTTTATTTCCTGACTGATAAATTATTTTTCCAGCACAGCAGCCTTCACTTTTTCCCTAGTCCCTTACTAGTCCCATGGGTATTTTCATCTGCGTGTCTGATTTTTTGGAAATCCAGCTGATTCTTTAGGCAGGTGAAATCATATATGCATGAGAGCACAGCAAATAACTGGAAGTAAGAAAACTCAAAGTAAATTTCTTTGAGCACGTTGTAAAGCTTGTTTGTTTTCCTAACTGCCTCGAAGTTAGAAAAACGCAAAGTGCTCTGCCCTTTCACATCATGCTTTGTAACCACTTCTCCTGTTATTATCAGGTTTTTGTTTTCTAAGATGAGAAACGCTATGAAGGTGAGGCAAATATGTGGCTTTGTCTGCCTTGTAGGCCCCAAAATAAGAAGCCAAGGCAAACCTCCTGTGTCCTCTGCCGGAGGCAGGAATGCCCCAAAGGTAAAGACAGGAACTGAATAATCCAACAGAATAGGAAGTAACAGGGAGATTTTTTTAAGGTATAAGAGTTCTTTTATTGCATTGTTTAAGCTCCTTGAGAACTGAGAATAGACTCCTGAAATGTAAGTTCTTCCTTATTTATCTTTTTAATTATGCTCATTTTTTTTTTCTTGGAAGCACAGGATGGCAGTCTCTGAGAGTCAAAAACTTGGACAAAACAGATGAGAATCCAGCTCTTCTTTTTCACAGAGCCAGCCTTGCATTTCACATCACCAGAAAATTGACAATCACATTTATACAATAATATATATCTCATTGATACAAGTAGCTCATTAATGGCTCTTAATTGAGATTAGAATCAATGGCTAAGCAGCCACTCAGAGAGGATAATGGGTGTGAGGTGAGTGACTTCTTCACAGTCTTTGAGGGATTTCAGAGTGCCTGGATTTTCAGAAGAGTCTGGGGAAATTAAATGCAAAACACCTGCTGTATCTCACTGAGAATAGGATATTTGTGTTAGCTAAGAAAACAAATCTCAATTTTAGTACTGCTGCATTTTAGTTCTTTATCCAAAAGGCAAGGCTAATTCTTCCTTTCCCAGATCAGAGGCTCTTGGTCCCTTAAGTTCTGTTAATTATGTAGATGTGAGTTTACTTGGGCTAGTTAAGTAAGGTACTGCCGGAAAATGCAGGACACGCAAAAGGGAAGACTGTGCCTTCTGTGTTTTCCCAAAAGAACAAGGCAAAAGAAAAGCCTTGGAATCCAGTCCTTTGGTACAGCAGAACTCATGATATAAAAGGATCTCCCTATTCCAGGAGACACTTTTGTGAAAAATGCTGCCCTGACACTCACCTGGAATATTTATGCAGATTTATAAACAGAAGAATATCTGCCACTCTGTGCCTAAATATTGTAGAGACCCATATTTAGCAGAGAGGAAAGGTTATACCCTTTTCCAGTGAAAATTTTTAAAGGGAAAATTTCTCAACAAAACAGTGAACTTTATGCTGAGGCATGGTGTGAAACTCTTCCCGGGGAAATAAAAACCGGAGTGAGATTGCCGTGCTGGGGCCGGGGTGCAGACATCATCCCTGTGAAAGCAGCTTAGAAAGTCAACACGGAAAGGTGTTCCTTATGACCCTGAAACCAATTAGGATTTGAGTGGTTGGAGGATGGAGGCATTAAAGTCATGCAAGAAGGCTGCCAAGCCAGGCTGGTGTTGGGCAGTGTAGGGGAAAAGACAGTATCCTGATGTCCCAACACAGAGACCACCTCCAGCAGGAGAGCAGCAGCACCCCAGCATGTGACAGCCACTTACCACAAACTTTTAATTAAGGAAAAAAATCCCTTCTCTATACGGAGCCATTTGGCAGTCCAGTGGCAGGATAGGGCTCTGAAGAGCCGCAACGCGGGCGGTGACTCAGTCAAGACTGCACAGGGACTCGGAAAATGGGGCTGATATTTCCCTGTTAAAAATCCTCCAGGAGGAGATTGTAACACCAGGACAAACCTTTAGAATGCACCAAAAAAATGTTTATGCTGTTCCATTTAAGTGAGCGCTGTGGGAGGGCTGGCGACCTCAACTAGTGATTCCAATGGCAGAAGATATTTACAAAAATTAAAGTTATCGATTGCAGCCGTTCTTTTCAATCAGCCTATTAATGCTCATTTTATGAAACAGGACAAATAAATCACAGCGTAAAATCTTTGAAAATCCTCTGTGAATGCTGTAATAATGCTTTAATATATTAATCCCCTTAATCCTGTCAGACACCCAAATAATTTCTGTAAAGGCTGACAGTAAATCTCAATACTTACAGCAGAAAGAGCAGCAGACATGTTTCTTTAGGTGGTTTTTAACTCTTTGTCAGTCTCCTCACTTTAAAATACTCCTGATCTGATGGTGAGAGAACTGCATTTTTTTGGAACCATGGGAAAGATTTTCAGCTAGTTTTGTGTTAGATTTTTCTTTAATTTACATCATATGAAATCAAAGCTACTGCTGGCTGTCAACGTGAGGTTGAGGGTCAGCATTTTACATCTTCTTTTCTTGCATCTCCCTCCTTTGTGCTGTGCTTCATCTGCCTGCATTTTGCCCTTTTCACCTTCTCCTGGCCCTTGCCATGCACTCGAGTTTCCCAACGTTTTCCCATGGATGGTGATGCATATCCCTCTCTCCCAGCCTCTAATTGCATTCCATGCTCCTGTGGGCTTTACATGCTCTGCAGGCTGACTGTGGGGTTAGATGTATAAATGCTCTGTCATAATACCCAGGTATGTCTTTGCCCAAGTGTTCGAATGTAGAGAATAACTTTGAAAAGGGAAAAATCAGAAACTGAAATATTAGAAACATAATGGCAGTTCTCCTTTGAAACGTGACGCCTCTACTCTCAGGCATGTTCTCAGCAGTCTCTAATTTAGGTGGAGCTGAAGGGTTTTGGCAGTAGGACTTCATTTTTCTACCTTCACATTTCCTTTAACTCGTAAAGAAAGTGACATTCTAGGTAAAATGTAATAACCAATAATGAATCATTTAAAGTGCAATATTATCTCTTCAGCACACATTTCCACTGCACCTTTCCTAATTATTTGATTAAATATGAGCCTTAATAAGTGCAGTGTTTGCTGAAGTGATCACGGTGCATTCATTTTCCTTGTACTGAACAGAAGACAAGGTATTTGGGGGTCCTGTGTAGTTAGGTGCCTTTTTGATAGAGGAGGCAAGAACAATGAGGGCTTCGGAGTATCAGAACAGCCCATGTATTAACTCCAACTCTGTTTTGGATGTCGCTTACAGCAATGCAAATAGTAATTTCAGTAAATAGCAGGCCTGTTTGGAACACAACATCAGAAACTCCGTGTTCCTCCCTGCCATCTCTGGCACCACTAGTGTCCCGTTACCTTCCTGGACAGCTTGTTTAAAATCAGATTTTTCCATTATGGTTAAACCAATGGCAATTTAGACCCTGTCTCAGTATTCTCGGAATCATAGCATCAGAGAGTGGTTTGCGTAGGAAATTTCATCTCATTCCAGCCCGCTGCCGTGGGCAGGGACACCTTCCACAAGATCAGGTTGCTTCAAGCGCCATCCAACCTGACCTTGGACACTTCCAGGGATAGGGCAGCCACAGCACCCCTGCCAAGGCCTGTGCACCCTCATCGTGATAAATTTCTTCTCTATGGCTAATCTAAATAGATTCTCTTTTAGGTTTAAATGGTTACTCCTTAGACTATCACAATAGGGGTCTGCTAAAAAGTTGGTTCCCATCTGTCTCATAGCCACCTTCAGGCACTAGAAAGTTTTGGAAAATCTCTCTGGACCCTTCTCTTTTCCAGGCTGAGCAGCCTCAGCTCTTATACATTGAGGTAAAATACTTTCTCCCTGGCTGCAGCTTTCACTGGTGGAGCAGTGGTGAAGGAAGAGAAGGTAAATTCCCAGTCTGGAGCTGCAAAAGGAAAAAATGGACAAACTTTATGTTTACAACTGGAAATGCACTACTGTATGAGCCTGTGTCCATGTGCTGCTGTTCTCCCCTTTCCTGTCTCTTTGTCACATTTGTTCTGGGTCCCTCACAGAACTTCCTTTTGGCTTCAACTCGGAACTCCTGTGATGAGCAATGGAAAACACCAACAGAGGAAATTTCAGAGGTCTAGGGATGTACTGGGATCCACCCACAGAGCACCACCCACATGGGAGAATGGAAACATAGTGAAGAGAGACACAGAGGTGCCTGTGAAATTCTGTAGCATCATTTTTTATTTTCTGCTTTGGTGTACATTGTGTGCAAAGTTGTACAGCTTAGAGGTTTTCATGTAAAGATGAATGTTTTTCCTAACTAGGCAGAAGAATTGTTTTTCGACAAAGCTTAAACTCTGAGTCATCACCAAAATACAAAGCTACCACTCTGGGAGGCAGCTCCCAAGACAGCATCACCATCTCAGCTCTCTGCTGCCCCAGGCAGAGCCTCTCCGGGGTATGTATCACCCCACTCTCCCCAGCAGAGATAAGTCTTGGCAAGGAAATCGCTAATTCATGCATACACAACTCACATCAGCTTCCACGGGACATTAGGTTTTGTATTAAAATAAGTAAAAATTTGAAACTTCCTTTTTTAATAGATTAGAGATAACTACTGTTAAATGCTGCTCCACGTGTGTGTGAGTGGCAAACAAGGATGCAGAGTATAAAATATGCTTCTTTAGGTGCATTGTTTCCTCCAAGATTTGCACTGCAAGTGCCTTCAATAGATGGCATCAGGAATGCCTGACACAGACTGGCTTGGTTAGAGACACTCAAGGATGGAGGAGTCACCTGGAGAACTGTAAATGACCAATTTGTCAGTATTTTCCTGTTGATCAAATAAGGATGAGAAATCAGGGTGTTCTCGGGTCTGGGACTGAAAGGGAAAAAATATCTCTTTGGTACCATAAAATATCTCTCTAATTTGTAGAGGAAAGTCAACAGAACACAGGATTTAAGGCAGAGAAAATAACATATAAAACACAGGCAGAGCAGACCTGGGGAGTACAGTCACCTAGTTATTTTACATGGAAATTCTGCTGCTCCTGATGCTTGTATTCACTGGGCTACCAATGAATGAAATAAATTATATTTGTGGTTAAAATGATAAAAGATAAAATATGGAGTCTTTAGCCCTTTTGTGATGGGTTTAAAATCTGAGGCAGGTTTGCAATGATTTTTGACAGGTCAGTTCTGTAGCTCACGTTTATTATGCTGAAAATCTGCGCTGCCAGGCATATTCCAACATAAAAGCAACTATATCCAGAACGGAAATCAAGGGGGAAAAAGCTTTCTATCAGTAAATGTTCTCATGCTTTCCTACCCTAAGATATAAAAAATCAATAAACCAATCAATCAAGATTCCCTACAAAGTACAGAGGCGAGGGCAGCTACTAGTGCCAGTTTTGTGGTATTTGCTTTGAGGGCTGCTGAGACCTGATGAATGACAGTGAGAGTCCCCTGGTCAGCCCCAGCCCCCTGGAGCAGGTTCAACACAACCCTGTCTTACCTGTGTCTTCCCTCACAAATGTGAGAGCATGAGTAGTTAATTTCTTTGGAGAGCGTTTTTATTTCTTTGCTGTGGAGGCATTGGATGAGGTTCATCTATTTTATCAAACAATGGCTCACCAGAAAACGCTGTTTACCCAACTGGCACAAGGTATTGCTGTCTGAGCTCTTCTTTCTGATGGAAAAACTAAATCAGAAAAGTTGTTTTCTTGCCTGGAGTGAGCTGACTCATTTTTCATCATTCTCACCAGGGAAGCCAGGAGAGAACTGGTTGTCAGGACTGTGCTCTGCTGGGCAGCCTCTCCAAACTGGGGTTGTGGAATACGTGGGGCGAACCTCCTGAGAATGTTTCCTCTGGTGTTCCGCGCATTGCCAGGATGCGACTCTCCAGAAATGGCTCCCATTTCATCTTTTCACCTGGGGATATGTGGTATTTGTGATATCCACAATTTTAAAGTGTAGTTTCTTCATAGAGACACCCCAAATCTTCCATGAAAAAGACTAAATCTTTGTCTTTATGCCTGTTGAAATTCTGTGGGTTTTTCAACCCATTGCAGATTTCCAAGCCCCACAGCCACACTACTGAGAATGGAAGAAAACTCTACTCATGAAATCATATGATCTTTCAGTGGAAAAGTATTTACGTTATAGAGATTATTGGTTCTGTGGTATATTTACAAAATTTTAACATGCATCTGGGGTTATATTTTTACTTCAGTAATTATATGCTTCATGGTGTCCTAAGGAAAAGAAATGCTAAGATTAATTCAAATAAATATTAGGGCCTTGACACAAATTGCATTGCAATGAGTTGGTTTTCTAAGAGCAAAAATTTCCCCAGCTCTTTGGTATGTCATGAAGGTATAATGAATGCAGATGCTGTTGATGACAGTCATTAAAATTTCGCAAAAAAGAAATTGCTCCACCCTTGGTTATTTGAAGCCCATTGCATAGGGAACCTGTGAACGCCTTTCTTAGTGACACTGTTAGTATTCGGATACTGAGAAGAAAGTTTTTGAACATCTTTTCCCTTCCCAGAAAACTCTACCATTTTGTGGTAGCAAGTTTTCTGGCTTCCAGGATGATGATAAAAGCCATTTAACCACCTCTGACTTGTGAAGTGTCTCCAAAAATGAAGTCTGTGTGTGACAGTGGGGTCAGGACCTGGAATGAAAGGATTAATGACGGTGATTGACAATGGTGACTAAGAACGGAATTGCACCTATACTCGTGAGAGAATTCAGGCCTCCATTTTGCTGGCTTCTAAATAAAGTGTTTCTGGAGAGTTTGCAATATAAATAAGAAAGACTGACAAAACTAGTGAGAACTATTTTAAGGACAGAGGACTGAAGAAGTGAAGGATTTTTATTAACCTTGAAGCATGTTGGGGTTCTGCTGGCAGACCAGCACCTTTTGGGGCTGGTTGCTCCATCAGCAGTGGATCGCAGTCAGCCAGGGGTGCCATGTGGACTCCACAAGGAAAGGGAGAGGTAATGGGGAATTTGGGAAACTCACTTTGGCACTGCCCTTGGAAGAGTCTTGTAGGATATTTCTCCATAACTGTAGTGGTATAAGCAGACCAGAAACTGGAGGCCAAGTTGGCTGGAAGCAGCGGCAGTAATAATTTGTCTCTGACAGAGTACTTCATTTTCATTTAATTGGATAACGTGAGTTACAAATTTGCGATTTGCTAATTTGTTGCACTAGAATATGATTAGAAGATGTTTTGAGACTGAGTGATGAGGAATTTTTATAAAATATATCTGAACTGGGGCCATTCTTACACCAAGGATTTTGTTACAGTACTTCAAGCTCATTGTGACTCAAATGATGTTACAAATGTGGAAGTGAGATAAATTTAAATGAATTCCTATTGAACTAATCCAACGAGAAACTTTAAAGTGTTGTGGGATATATGTAAATGAATATGTAAATTAAATGTTTTTGGTTATAAAAGGACGTGTCTGAGGAATGGCTCTTTGGAGGTTCTTTGAATCAGCATAAAGGATGCTGATCATTTGGAGCTTTTACATATCTTTTTCTTCCAGGCCAAAGAGGCTATGAATATAAAAGTGCTAACAGCATATTACCAAGTTGTTTGCAAGAGTTCTCATAATAGAAGCATTAGCTGTATAGCTTAATTTCTGCTTAAATAAACCTGCAGCTTTATGTAGTAACTAACTCTGGTTGGCTGGAACTGGTTCTATCTAAAATAACCAGTGTAATTAAACCTTGTCTTATATCAGTTTAGTCTAACAGTTCACAAATGGTTTGAGAGAGAAAAAAGTTGTTTTAGGGGTGATAGATAGGAAGTAGCTAAGGGAAGGTAACAGAGGAAAGTGTGAAGTGGTCAGAAGGGTGGCTAGAGAAAATAACTTTTGCAGCAGTGTTTTGAACAGCAATTGCATGGATTACAGCTTTCCAAGCAGAAAGAAAACTGTCAATCACGATACAAGATGTTGAGTGGGCTTGCTTTGGGTTTGCTCTGTAGACTATCTAAGTATAGAACAAAAATCTGTCAGATTTTTTTACCAATAGGTGACAATGTCAAAACTCTCACACGTCTTAGGGAAAAGACTCTTTCTTGTTATTCTTCATGTAAGTCTCAAAAAAAGTCCTTGTGCTGTCTGCGCAGCTCAGTCACCTTTAGAGCAGCTGTTCCACATGTGATGGGACAGTGCTGAGCTCTCCCTGCCCTTGGTTGCTGTTTGTGGGTGCCAACCTGTTCCTTTGTGAATCCCGGGTCAGGTTTGTCTTCGGGAACTTCCAGCTGTTGAGGAATCTTTTCAGTGCAGTGTCAGCTCCGGGATGAACTCGTGTTTGGAGCCCAAGGCAAGAGGTTGTGACCTTGTAATTACTTAAAGAATGCAGGTGCATATCTCAAAACAATGTCAAGACCACAGGAATAAATATAAGATAAGTCTTCACAGCAAGAACTTGAGATAAGAGAGGAATTTGAAAGAGGAAGGCGCTTATTTCATGCCTAAAGGAAGTGACCTTTTGGTTAGCACACCAAACAAGTATTCCCACTGTGGAGACTATGGGAAAGGAAAGGCAACCACATGCCAGCCAAGTTGCAGGAATATTTGCAACCACCCTGTGGATACGCAGAAGTTGGACTGTATGAAGGTGGTACCTCCAAGAGGACGACTCTGGGACCCCATCACCTAGAGGACTGGGGTGAAGAAGGACTACTGGGATGTATGGGATCCACAGGTGCAGGATGTCAATGAATTGTGAAAGCCTAGTGTGTTTTAACTAGAACCTGGTTGGTGCTGCTGGCTGGCCACTGCCACCACCACAGTGAGTGCTCCTGGTGGCCCAGAGTGCCACACGTGCTGTTGTGTGGTGGTTTTGTGGCCTGGTGCACATTTCTCCTCCCCTTTTGTCCGAGATACCTGTGACTGCAGGAGAAGTTACACAGCAAAGCCTGGTTGATGCCTGTTGTTTCCTTGTGTAACAGCTTCAGTGGGTTCTGATGGAGAAATATTTCTCCGTGACTAGCTCTTGAACGCCTTGCTTACAACAAGAGAAGACCAGCAGGCATGGTGCTTCAGGGCTTTTGGGAAAGCAGGATTAATTTTTGCAGCTCTAGTCCCTAAGGGTAAGTGAGCTTTTATTCTTACCACTGTTTAGTTTTTCACTCTGATGAAGAGGATTGCTCTGGGTCACGAGAAGTGGAAAAAGCAACTCAAGTTTTTTGTATTTCCATACAATATGGGGTTTTTTTGTCCTTTGAGGAACACTCTTCCATGAAGCTTGACATTTTGAAATAACAACATCTGATTTAACTTCTGATGTATTTAACTGCAATCTAATTTTCATTACTTTGTCCAGTAAGAACTGGCTCGAAGGATCCTTGATAAAACGTGGGAGGGATCCCTGCTTCCATATGCAAGGAATAAATAAATCTGCTTCCACGAGTTTGCACTAATATCTGTGGCGACTGCAGCTCACGTATAATGAAGTCAAATCCTTTTCTGTCAAAAGATCAATACCACAAGAGTGAAAAGGGGAGCCAGGAATGGGGGACGGAGACTGCATCAGCCCCTGACAATGAAATACTTTTTGAATAAAATGAGCTTTAAAAATAAAGTGTAGGACAATTACTGAAAATTATTGGACTGATGTGAAGACTACGGATATGAAGACCCTCTCAATACAAAATGTCCCCTCCCTCCCCTTCCAAAATCCAACTCCTGCTAGGAGCTCCTAGGAGAGATATTTAGAGCCTATTAGAATGGCAATAAACCAGCTGTTAATCAGCATGCTAATCTGGGGTGACACCACAGGGACCAGTGGTGCTACCCGCATATGTTAGAAACTGAGGAAACTGAGCTGGCAGCCTGGGTCTGATTTCCTCAGCCTGCAGGACCACGAATCTCAGGCATTTTCTGGTGACTAGGAGGCATCCAGGGAGAGTGAAACAAGCCTGGGATGTGGATATAGAGGTTTTGTGATTCATTTGTAGCAAGCTACCCAGAGAAGTGGTGTAATCCCCGTCCGTGAAGTGTTCAAAAAACGTGTGCGTGTGGTGCTTGGGGACATGGTATTGTGGTGGACTTGGCCGTGCTGGCGGAACAGTTGGACTCCATGGTCTTGGGGGTCTTTTCCAACCTAAACTATTTTCTGATTTATGATGAGATTTGAAAAGTGATGTGTTTTCTCACTCTCAGTATAGGCAGTATACAGTTTGAAGACAAAGAGGTGACCAGGGCCAGGAGGCAGCTCAGCTGCTGCTCTGGAGGTGTTGGTGTGTGTCCTGTGCCCATCAGGTGATAGATTAAACAAGACATGGGACCTGGGGTGCAGGGCCACATCTCCTGCCCGGCAGGGATCCTGCTAGTCTCTGCAGAGGCACCACCCCACGCACTGCACTTGCCACCAATCTTAATATTTTACCATACAC
The DNA here is from genome assembly GCA_013397115.1 of Edolisoma coerulescens. Lineage (NCBI taxonomy): Eukaryota > Metazoa > Chordata > Aves > Passeriformes > Campephagidae > Edolisoma > Edolisoma coerulescens. The sequence continues at coordinate 718,620 of VWZW01003808.1, read as the reverse complement.
AAGCTCGTATATTAAAACCTTTATTGGAAATGAGCTTAAGCAGTTGTCACAATATCTCGAATCAGAGCAGAGAATTAATGTTAACAAGCATGACAAGACTCAGATAAGTCTGTCGTTATTTCTCCTCTTCTTTAGAATGGGAAAAGGTTAAAAAAATGCCTGAGAGCCTCCTTTTGCTGAGACAAGAGAACTAAAGGTGTATTGATTTCAGCTTGCCCCTGCCCTTTCTTTTGAGCACCATGAGCTTTGTTTCTTGCTTGCACTGCAAAAGTGATTATTCTACATAAATACAGACAGTTTTCCCTGTTTTCATGTTAGCTGATATAGCAAGTCTCGTTGTCATATGCTCCCGGATTATAGAGGGGGGCTGAAGTTGCCAACCTTGAGCACTCGTGAGTGAATTGCTTCTGGAAATCAAAATATGTGTTCAAAAATGTCTGTTTTTTCTTCATGAAGAAAGGGAAAGATCCAGACATTTTTTGCTGTACCTTTTCAGAATCTGAAATGCATCACAGAGACTAAATTTTAAATTTTTTCTTCTCAGTGAAAAGGTTGAGATGCTTGCATTAACTTCCTATGTTTTCTGTGCCTTATCACATGGCTCTGAAGGTTGTAGTTTTGAAATTAAAAATTGTCAAAGAGTGTGGGACAACAGAAATATGAGCTGCTGTCACTGCATCAACTCAGCTGTATCTTGATTTTCTTTGGGTATCAGAAGTAAAAGAGTAGGGTAATTCTCCTACCTCCTCAGGAATATTTTACCCTGAAGTAAATTTTGAGAAGTTTGCTGAAAATATGAAAACCCACAGTGTTTGCATGGTTTTTGCTCCCTACTACTGCACCCCTAAAACTGAAAGTAGAATGAAATGCTCTGTCAGTGTAAGGGATGGGTAAGACTGTAAGACAGGTCCAAGAGCAGCCAGGTCTGTGCAGGAGAGAGGTTTGAAAGCTGGACACACCAAACACTGCTCTGCCTCTCCCCCTGCCTGGATAGGAGTCCAATGGTTCTTCATCCCTGGGGTCTTAATGGAAACAGAGGCTGTCAAGACAGGCACAGCTTTGCTGGATATATTCTTGACTGGAGTTTCACAAGGACTCTGTTGGAGGCATCCGGGAGCCTGAGCTGTGGCTCTGTGGAGCACATTCATCCCAGGGCAGCTGGCTGATCCAGGAGGGAGTCCTTGCTAGGCTGTCTCTCAAGAAGGAAATGTAATTTCTTTGGGTATGTGTCAGTTTGGACGAATTGGAAAGGAGACTGTGGAACTTGCTTGCAGCTCCCCAAATGCCTTCCAGAATATTCCTGGTGTGTTTTCCAGCTATGAAAACTGAAATCACTTTTAATAGAGTTTAAATCAGTCTAACAAGTTTCATACCTTGATCTCAATCCCATCTGTTCTTCTGTTGTGACTCTCCTTGGGGATCATCTTCTGGTGGTATCTCCCAGTGCCTCTTGGATCAGTGTTTGGGGGCTGAGAAGTCCACTGATCTCCTGTACAGCACTGACCATCAGCCATGGGAGCACCTTCCTTCGAAAGCTGCAACACAAGGGAGACTAAACCATATTTCTGTCAGAGCACAGTCCCACAGCAGAAGGGCTTGGTGGAGGAGTCACTGTCCAAGTGGGAATTGGCCTTCTTGCCTTTCCTCCTAGCTGAGGGCAGCCTGAGCATGTTGGAGAGTATCTCTGGGAAATCATCCTCCCCAGTCCGGGCTGGAACGGTCTGTAGCTGAAAAAAAGTCATGTTCCCAGAATGGACAATCCAGGAACTTTAAGTACTGTTTAATTCTCCTCAGTAATCACCCTCAATGAATCAGGTGGGAAATACTTAACAAGCTTAAAACACCAAAGAAACTGCACGATTCTCTTAAATGGAAACCCATGAGAGTGGTCGCTGCCAATTTATTTCGAGGGAGACTGGGAAAGAGATAACAGCAATTTTATAACATTGCAAAGCCATGGCTTTGTAGTGGAGGCAAACATAATAACATTCATGGACAAAGTCCTGCTCATTTTCTTTTTTTCCATTCTAATATTGTAATCCTTTCCATCAGTTGAAGGATGAACAAGAGGCCAACATCCCATCTGCTGAATGTTAAGATGAGCTATGCAAAATAGGAGTGAGCTGGAAACCCAGTGGACTTGCCTGAGATGCAGAGACGCAGCAAATGCACATATGCTGCAGTTCCAACTATGTAATTTTACTGCTATATGTAAAACACCATTTGTGGTGCAGAGACTTCTGCTAGGAGGGAGGTGCACAATCAACCCAGAAAACTGTCAACTGAAGTGCTATAAAATTATGTCTAAGTATCTTCATCACTCATTGCTCGAAGAAAGCACCTAATGTCTTGGAATGTTGCAGAAAGAGCTAATGTGGAAATACGAAGCCAAAACCAACACTGGGGTAAGTGGCTGCAACTTTCATGCCTCTATGAGTAGGCTTCAGTCCGAACTCCATGGATTTCACAGTGGAAAAGGGATGTATCACCACTGAATTTAGAGGTGCTTCAGTGCAGCACCACTCAAAAATATAGTGAGGGGGCTGCTGTGTGTTTTCCATATGATTTCATTTTGGCTGTAGTATTTTGCTTAAAGACAAATTTTATGGAAAACAGAAGGCCAGGGGTCATGGAATTTTGTCCTCCCCCAGCAGGGCTGTAATTCACAAAGTTATTTGGAACTAGTCCCATAAACTTCACCTTCACATTTTTTGGCAGCTTGAAGGCACGAGCTGTCTCCCACACACAAGGACCCACAACTCCAGTGACATTCACATCCCATTCCTGTGAAAGTTTGGCTGGCAAGGAGAGGGAAAGACCTGTGCTTTCCTGTGTTGATTGATGCCACTCATTGCCGCCAAGTGACTTGGTGCAATGTCAGTGAGCCTGGGAGGCGCTGAGGTACAAAATTGGTACCACACCATGCTGCAGTTCAGCCCTGGGGTACAAAGATGAAGTCAGTCCTGCTTTTTGCTTCCCTGCCTCAAAGAACTCATCAGAATTATTTCCTGATGATGCAAGTGGGAAGAAAAAAGCATCCAAGAAATCTATTCCCTCTGGGCTGGGGTAATGGCTGAAACCCACTAGTTTTTGCTGTGGGATGCCTATGTGAGCAGCGCAGGACGCCCCGTCCCGCAGGTCTCCCTTTTCCCAAAGCTGGCAGATAGGAGCAGGCAACTAGGAGCTGTTCTATGGCCAGCAGGAATGCTCATGCCAAGGAAGGAGCTCATTAGTGGCTGCAGCAGTGGGGAACTTGCTGTTTGAGTGCTTTGCTCTTCTTGGCGCTCGAGGGAGCAGCAGGACCTTTGGAGAGGTTTGGCAGCAGCTCAGTCCTCATAGGAGGGATAACTCTCGGGTGGTGCATTGACCACAACCAAGGGAAAAACACTCTGGAGCTTGCAGGCAGCTTGCATTTCTGCTGTGAGTGTAAGCACAGAGCAGAGAAGAAAGCAGGAAGAAGATGCTCTTTTTCCTCCCAGTAATAGCGCCTGTATTTATTGAGTTTCATCACTGTAATTGGTGGAAGTGAGGCAGAGACAGAAATACCACGAGAGGGATGAGAAGGAATAAGAATGGTGAGTTTTGTCCTTTTATACAGGGATGTTTGGAATGTGTGCTGTTTTGTATGATTTACTGCTGGAAAGATGTAGAAAAAGCAGTGTAGCTTGGGCTTGGACTCAGCCCCCTAATCATTAAAGACCTTCAGGGCTCTAGAAGGAGTGGTTGTGCTTTAGATCCTTGTGTAAAAATGACACAGGTAGAAGAGCTTAGGTGGAGGTGAGAGTCCCATGAATCCAGGACTGGAGACACAGGGGACAGAGATGAGGAGCAAGGCAGAAAGGGCTCCTCATTTGGTAGGGTCTGCTCACACTGAGTCACACTGAGTGGATGCTCAGTGCATGTTATGGTAGAAGTTGCTCCTCCTGCCTCAGTTCTGGACCCATTGCTGTGCCCCGGACTGAAGCCTGCACTCAAATTAAGCTCAAGACAAATTAATTCACTGAGGTAAGTGGAGGCGCTGCAGATTAAAGATCAGATTTCTAGTAAAGTGCACAACTCCTTTGCTTCCCATCCTCTCTGGAGCTCACAAATTTTAACTTTTGCTGGGCAAGCTGCTTCCACTTCATTATTAAATATAGAGGCTAATGACCCTGAGACTGCAGCCACTATCCGTTTTCTCCACTGTGTATTTTCCATCTTCTCTCTCTTCATTTGTATAGCAGTCTCCACAGGACAGAGTCTGTACTCTCAGTAGCACAGGGGAAACATCAGAGCCAAGCCTGTAATCAAATTGCGATAATCTGTCCTCGTTGTAATTAGACTGCCTTTGCTCCCTTGGAAGCCACAGGGCTGGGAGCCCGGGGCGAGTAGGGTGTGCTAAGCCCAGAGAATAGACCCCGAAGTGTGCCAATTCAAACTCTCATTTATTACGGGGAATTAAGATAGCAGCTCGAGAAGCTGCTCCTGAACAGAGTACACAAAATGTTCACAGTTCCTCCCACGAAAAATTGACAATAATTTGTGTAGGATGTAAAGGAAAGGATTGTTCCTTCATAAGAGGTGGGAGGAATTGAAGTTCTGAGCACTGTGCAGGAGGCTGGAGGCTGAATCCGGGGTTAAAATCCATCTTTTAAGCTCGCCACAGTGAATTTTCTAGCACATTCTCTTTCCCAAGTGATATGAGGACAGTAATGAGACAAAATATGCCATTCTTATTCTAGTCCATTGCAGTTTTGCTCTGCCTGCCACTAGTCACGGGGAAGAAAGGCCATTTTGTTCACTGAATATACCCAGAAAGTAACTTAGGCTGAAATCAAAATGGTCTTTCTGCACTGGAATACAGAATAACCTGACCTTCTTTCCTTGATTCTCTCCTTTAGTGGAGCAAAATGCTACTATTTGAATTAGAAATGCTGTCCAGATGCAACATGGAAACCTTCTTGCCATCTGCTCCACCTTGATTCAGTGTAAATCCCAGCAGCGTTAACTCAGGCCATAAAACATGAAAACATCAGCACATTCACCTCCTGATGGGCAATCTGGCATAGGGGTTGAACCCATTCCTTCCCCACCAGCTTATTTATTGGGATCAAATTGGGTTTTTTTATTCCCCTGTTTTGCAAACCATCTGTAATTTCCATCCTCCTTCTCATAAGGTTTAACCCAAAGCTAAAATTCAGCATGAATTGATGCAGGAAATGCTGTTGCATAGTCCCTTGCACAGTGCTGCGGGAATAAACACTCGGCAGACCAATTTCACCTCAATGTAGAGTGGGGTCCGTTAAATTTTGCCCAGTTTTTATTTTGATCCCTTTCATGAAGCACTTTCAGCAGTTTTGGGGTGTTTTTGTGCTTTTCATGGTAATATTCAACACTTTATTGTTACTTCAGTTTGAGGGAGGGGAAGTACAATTTTTGCATGAAGTCTGAGAAGGAGACAGATGCCAATCCTGGCTTGTGCTTGCCCTGTGCTGTAGCCACTTCATTGGCCACCCCTCTAAGTGAATGCTATGCATGTACATGTAGCAAATTAAGGATGCCTTTAATACTCCTACAGCATGTGTTTCAAAAAGCCATGAAAGATAGATAGGTAGAGTCCCTTGGCACCCTCTCTAATTCATGTTTTTGTGTCTTTAATCTTTGGCTGGATGGTGTTTTAATTGACAGAATGTAAATTCCTTTCTGTGGTAATCCTTCTGGCACGGGGAGATGTGGACAGATGCTCTCAGTTCACCAGAGAGTGAGGGGGAGCAGGCAGGAGGGGCTGCTGCCCTCGTATTTACTCAAAAATTCCCTGATTATTTACTTTTCTACACTTCAGCTTGTGCTGTGCCACTGAAGTTCACCAGGATCGCGTCTCTGCCTCTGTTTCCAGGATTGCTGCGATAGAGCAGCAACTTTTACTCTGGGACTTTTGAGGTCTTCCCAAGATGACTCTCAAGCAAACACAGGAAAGAATGCTGAATGTCTTTGTGAGAAAAGGAGGAAACCATATCTTGCTTTTCACTGAAGAATGGACACTCTTCTGCAGCAGCTTTTAGCTGAGGAAAATGACTCCCTGTTTTTTCTTGCCATCGGGATAAGAATACCTGTCCCTACTGCCTTAGTCCATGGGAGGATGCTCAGTGAAAGAAGGGTCAGCAATTCCCAGCACTGCAGCTGTGAAAAGGAGGCAGGAATAGCCAGAGTGCCCTCAGCCTTTCCTCCATTTCTGCATCCAGGCCTGTCCTCTGGTCATTTGGAACCAGGTTCACTTGGTGTTCCTAATGCTCGGAAAACCGGTGGAGATCTTACAAGAGAAGTAGTTCTCAGGAGATATGTTGACCAGATTTTGCTGTGCTCCTGGACCAGCTGAACCAGCAGACATGCCTGAGAATGTAATGAGCTTTAATAAACAATTTAAAAGAAAAATTAGGCAGGCTTTTCAAGGCTGCATGAAGAGTGGTGTTCAGATAATTTTTAAATTAATTGTCATTTGCAGTAGTTTGGTCTACCCAGCTTGTGTAAGCTCATTTCTGCCTGAAACCAGTTTTTTCTTTTTTGCACTTCCCCATAATAACAGAAACCCCAAACATTTTAGTTATTTGTCATACCAGAAGTTGCCCTACTGAATATAATCAGAGTTTTGGTATAGAGAGAAATGAATAGCAACTGGAAAAGAATTTCATCTAATGATAGAGGAGTTAATGGGGGTTTATTTAAATATCTCGGTATTTACCAGTTTGGGGCTATGAATAATATTTCCAAGACTTTTGGACAGATAAATTGTGACATTTCCAACCTCCCTTGTTCTGCCTAGTCTATTTTTTAGTGTTTGTTGGGGTTCTTTTGGTTTTTTTAAATATCCCTGTCAGACACTGCCCTCATTCCCCACACTGGAAAAGGCAGAAAAGCCAAGGGAAACGCTTTCACTAAAACAATTGGTTTCTTCCCGGCACTGCTGGGTCTGCTACATGATTAGATTTCTCTTAAGTCCCTTGAACTGTTATTTTCCCAGATAATTGCATTTTCTGTGGCTCTCCCCACAAGCCAGAGGCTCACAGCTCGTGGCAGTGAGGCTGCTCAGGAAGAGGCTCTGTGGTGCTGCAGCCCCTGCTCTGCCCTTACAGAGATCTGCTCAGTGACAGAGGACAACTACAACTTGCATGTCGCTGCTTTTTATTTCTGCATCATTTACTTGTCCTAGTTTCAAAACTTTGACTACTTCACAAGTTGCTGCTGAAAAACAAGTTCCATATGTATTACCCTTCATCTGCATTAAACACAGAATAAAAAAAGAAACTTTTCCGTCTGAAGCTGTGTCGTCTGAATTAACTTGCAGAGTGCCTGACTGGAAATGCAGGGTTTCTGCAGGTCCTTTCTCTTTCTCTCTCTGAAACGTCTTTGTGACATGCTGCTGGCTGCCAATGAGGACAGGACACCTGTGCCATCACACCTCTTTTCAGGGAACCGTTGGAGCCAATCAACTCAAAATCCTCTCTCAGTATGTTGTGAAAGAAAGAGCTGAACTTCCAAGCATGAAACTCACGGTTGAAAGTCTCACAACATCCAGTAAGGATTTATTTTATCTAACACAATCACTCAAGGATCAGAAGGTTTGTCCGTTATTTCTTTAGCTGCCTGTCTTCATGTCTAAATCTTTCTTTGTTTTGTGCATCCCAGTGTCCTGCCTGTTCCTGGGCTGAGGTCCCATTCTGGAGCCCTCAGGTTTGCCCTCTCTGTCTTCCTCAGAGCAGTGCTCTCTCATGGTACCCGGCAGGTGCTGGTTGCACCTTTAGCCCTCCAGAACCTCCCACAGGTGGAGATGAGCTGCCTGTGCCCTCTGGACTAGCAATGGGAGAGAGTGGAAGAGCACATGGCTCTCTCTCCCTCATGAATATCCTCTGCCCTGCTTAACTGCTTCAGTGAGAGAGATTGTCACTCTCAGCAGAAACACAGGCATTTCTGACAGAAAGGCATAATTTCTCTTTAGATACACTCAGCAAGTGTCAGGGAGCCAGATATACTACTCTTATGAGGCTCAAAATTGTCCATAATTGCATCAATGGACCACCAGTGTCATGGGGCAAAATCTGCTTAACTATAACTCAGTTCTAATCTGAGTCTGGTCTAGGGAAATTTCCTTAAGGACCCATTTGAGTGACCCCCTGCTATTTTCCCAGTCTTCAGACAGCAGGAATGTGAGCAGACACATGCGATTAATGGCACTGGCTGGGGACAGATCAGGTCCAGTGTGAGTCAAGGAACTGAAAATTTCATCCCCTGGAAACTCATGCTGAAATTGCCATGTGTTGTGTAATTCCAGCCTTCCACGCAGCACTTTGCAGGCACATTACTTTTTCTGTAGATCAGCTTCTGGGTTTTTAGCTGGGTATCCTCATGCTGCCTTTGCTACACACCTTGCCATCTAAAAATGTCATCTGCTATTCTGATCCCAAACCAGTCCCAACCAAAGATTGAAAAAAGAATTGAAGAGCTGTCTAATTTCAGAAAGCAGCGATGGATCCCTGAGGTTAGGCTGACTTTGAAAGGTTGGAAATGCAGGGAATATAATGCTTTTCTTCCCACAAAGCAGCCTTTGAAAGAAGCATTTCCTCCATGCACTGGGAGACTTTTCCTGCTGATCTTATGAGGGTTCAAGTGTCGGACCATGGGATAATTTATGTTGGAAAAGCCCTCTAAGATCATCGCGTTCAAACATGAATCCAGCATCGACAAGACCACCACTAACCCATGTACCCAAATGCCATATCCACAGGTTTTTGAACACTTCTAAGAATGGTGACTCCACCACTGCCCTGGGCAACCTGTGCCAGGACTTGACAATCCTTTTGATGAAGAATTCTTCCTTAATATCCAATCTAACATGCCCTGGTGTAACTTGAGGCCGTTTCTTTTCCCATCACTGACACCTGGGAGAATGAGCATTTTTTGGCACGGTCAAAGGCACTAAGTACCCAGTAGACTTGTTGGGGGTGGGGGTCCCATCAGCTCATCAGTGCAGCCGATTACAGCAATTCCAAAAAGCTTTTGGTTTGTAGCTTGACTTGTCCAGTCAATAAAACTATATATTTCACATTCCAGTCAAGCAGAAATGTTTGATTCAAGCCTAGAAGACTTTCTGTTTCACTCACAGTTACTCAAGGACGCTTCATGCATATTTTTTACACAATATTTTTAAATTTTTCCTCTTAGGACAGTACTTTTCAAACAATTTGTATTTCTGAAAGCATCCATCCACCTCTACTCACATCCAGCAAAGCCCAGGGCAGAAAGAGCTGTGAGCAAAAGTCTAATGGACAAGTTTTGGGAGCAGTAGTTGAATCTCTCACTGGATTTGCTACAATGCTCAGTTCTCCAGTCTGCTGTTCCTGGTATTGAGAGCAAAGGGAAACTCCAGAGGAAATGGCAGGGAAGCTGTCCTGTGTCCCAGTTGCTCTGAGAAGCTCTTGCCACACACCCTGAAAGGGAACTGTGATATATGAAGAGTGATTTAGTATCTTAATATTTATTGGACCAAGTACTGCTGAATATAAGCCCTCACTGATCATGGACTTTACAGCATGGGTTTATTTGTATAATTTTGGGAGACTTCAATGGCTTTTGCATTTTCATTTCATAATGATGAGTTACCTGAAATCATTCCTGCCTCTCAGAACAGATTCCTCCAGCTTTGACTCCTGCTAGGATGTTTCATTTTGTGTTGAAAATTGCAATAGCAAATTTTCCTGAGCCATTGATATGCCACACTAGAGTTTGTTATTACTCACAGTCCCAGCACACTGGGGCTGTGTGAAAGGTTTTGTAAATAAATGACACGGACAGGAACTCATTTGATGCTGTCATAGGTAGTGAATATTCCCAGACAAGCAGGCAGACAGAAATGCAGTAGCAGGAAGTATGACCTTCCCAACGCTGAGGCGTTCTCATTTTGTACTGTGTCTTGCTAATTAATTAGAATTTTTAGTGGAGAAAGCAGAATTTCAGTGGCTGATAATGGCACAATGTGTTTGTCTACGTGTTGCTAAAACTGTTTGCTCTTCTTATACATCTCTAATGAACCAGGACACAACTTCTGCTTGTGGTCTCTTAAATTCTGTTTCTGACCGCAGTCTGCTCTTCTCCAGGCTGAACATTATATTTATATCTTCTTATTAATATTGTTAATACATTAAGAGCTTCTATTAAATATCAGGTTGTGTATAGGTAGGATGCTCAGGATTAATTCAAAGGTGTTTCAATGATAAATCCACCCTTAAATATGGTGGTTGCTCTAAACCCCCTCTTTCAATAACCTGTGTAACTCTGGGTTTATTGAATGGAAAATGAGGGCTGCTCTCTTGTAGCAAATTTGTGTATACATTGAAAAGAAATTCTGTACTATCCTAAAACTCATACTCAGCTCTCATTAAAATCAGACTATAGCCATTTACCTCTAAGCTTTCAGGTGTATGTAGCAGAAGGAAATTAAAAATATCCTTGCTTTGCCCAAGTGTCTATGTTGGTGTCTAATCATAGTCGTTCATTTACATATGAGCAAAGTGACACATGAAGAGGTGAATTTTCTCACTATCAAATGAATATCTAAGTTAGGCTGGAGCTATTGATTTCCAGTTTTAACCTTGATGTGTCGTATGTCAAGTTTCTCCCCAGAGGGAAGGGCTGTGGGATCAGGGAGCAGCCAAGGGGCTACAAGGCTGCGGACTTCTCCAGCTCTGCACCACTGTAGGAAGGACGCTTTCAGCCTGGGGTTGTCTCTAAACTGTTTATTTCAGGTCTTGTGTGCCCACATTTGTGGTAGGAATCACTCAGTCAATTTCTCCTGGGCAGTTAGCTGTTCCAATTATTTTTAAAGGAATTTTGTGCACAGCTCAGTTCTGTATCCTTTCCTCTGCTCAGGGGTCTCCTGACTCTTCTTAGTGGTTTCAGCATTAGTTTATATGCAGACAGAGAGCAGATTTAGTGCTCCTTCCCTAAGTTTTTGATTTTTTGTCAGAGTGTTTTTTCATAGCCCAAGTGGTTGTTCCAGCTGGATGCTGCTTATTGTTTACTATTCAGCACAGTAAAAATGAAATTTTATTTTTAGTTTCTGTCACTCTGTGCCTTTATATTTTAAGATAAATCCGTTTCTGCTGTCTCTCATTTTCTTAGCTACAAAAATCTGGCTTTCATTTCCAGCTCCCAACTGTTATTTCATTCATGTATTAACTCAGTCTTTAAGATCTCTTGCTTTTATTTATCAGCCATTTCCATAAGTGGTTTTTATTTCATTGAGCCTCAGCAGAACCTCTGGCACATGCTCTGTCACAACCCTCAGATTGCAAGGGGCCTGTTGATCCTTAGAATCACAGGATTATGGAATACTCTGAGTGGGAAGGGAGCCACAAGGACCAACCAATCCAGCTCCTGGCCCTGCACAGACACCCCAACAATCCTACCCTGTGTCTGGGAGCTGTATTCAAACGCTCCTGGAGCTCTGGCAGCCTCGGGGTAGTGGCCTTTCCCTGGGGAGCCTGGGCAGTGCCCAGCACCCTCTGGGGGAAGAACCTTGCCCTGATCTCCAGCCTGAGCCTCCCCTGGCACAGCTCCAGCCGTTCCCTGGCTCCTGTCCCTGCCACAGGCAGCAGAGAGCAGAGCTTCCCCTCCGGAAGAGCTGCAGCCCCTGGTGAGGTCTGACCTCATTCTGCTATACTCCAGCTGAACAAACCCAGTCACCTCAGCCTTTATTACCTACAAATAATCTTGATTTATATCCAGAATGATCTTAATGCCTTCAACAAGACCAGTTTCTCTCAAGGAAACTGAGTCATTCAGAGCTGGAGTGTGTGGACACTGTTGCTCATGCTGGGAGGGAAAGGAGGGAAGGGAACACAGAATCTTTCTACCAGCCTGAAATCTGCCCAGTAGAAGTTGCCTCTTCTGTCTTCATTTCCACCTAAGCATATATCAGAGGGATAAACAAAAGACTGGAGAGTTTCAATATACACAAACCCCTTTTAGATACTTTTTTCTCTCCAGAGCTCCATTCTGCAAATTATTATGATTTAATAATGTAGCACCATCCTTTCTTTTTTGGCCTGCTCTTTTGCCCAGTAATGCTGCAGGCAAGATTTAGACAAAAGAGGGAAGAAGAACAGTAAAACAACAATGAGCTTGTTAGACCTCATGAGCCACAGGGATGGAAAACTGCATGAGAAATTTGATTTCTTGTATGTCTCAGAAGAAGGCTGCAGGAAAGGTCAGCCAGATGGGACCAGCAAGAAGAAAAAAAAGATGTCCTGGAGCCAGGCACTAATAGATGGTTCACTGAAAGCTTTGTAAATATTTTCAAATTTAGCCTTAACTTTTTTAGTTATTTATTGAAGAGCCTGGATCAGTGAAGCTGCAGCTGATTGCACTGTGGGCAGTCGTATACAGCTGTATCCAGCTTTACAAGTGAAGCTTATCCTGCCTGTAATAGCTTTTCTAACCTGACTGAAAAGCTTTTCTCCTTTTTCCATCCTCTTTTTTATATTTTATTTTTTATTGTATTTCATGGAGGGGGGGACTATCCGTATCTTGTACCATTCTAACGTTGTCATGGGAAACTTGTTCCAAAAAGGCAATTTTTCTCCCCCTTTTTCCCTCTTTCCTGCAGTCTCAGATGTATTTACACAGCCTGTGGCCTCCTCTCTGCACCTGCACCTCTGCCAGCAGGGCACATTAGTAACACTAAGTCAGAGCCACCCATACTGGCCCAGCAGTTGTGAGCGAAACAAAATTATCCCAACTGAGACTTAAGGAAAGTGAGTTGTTTATCCAACTCCTTCTGGGTTCCACTGAGAAATTGTCTGGCTTAATGCAGCTGTTGCAACTATTGGGGACCTCAGACCCTTCATGGTGCCCTGTGTTTTTCAAGGATTGAGCTTGCTTTAGATGAAAATAAGTTCTAGGTGACATTTTTCCTTTCCTTACTGCAGCCCTGTGAGTTACAGGCTGTCCAATTGCCATTTTGGTAGCTCTCGGCATGGAAAATAAAAAACTGGTCTGGGTGTCACAAGTTTTCTTTCTGGATTCCCCACTGATGATTAGGGACAAGCCACCTCATCTCTCCATGCCTCAGTTTTCCTGTATGTAAAATGGGGAGAATTCCTCTTCCTGACCCCCTCCAGCAGCCACAGCTGGGAGGCACCTGATAGAAAAAAACGGGGGTTATGATCATTGTTGCTGCTGTGCAGGCACTGGGTTTTCTGTGTTCAGGCACTGTCAGGTTAATTCTTGATGGCTGTGTTGTCACCAGTTTCAAATTCCACACTTCGAGCCTTTTCTCTTGTGCTCTGCAGCCTGGCAGAAATATCCCTTCAGACAGCCAAGCCAAGGGCTCATCAACTCATTTAAAACCTAACTCAAGTTCTTTTATACTTTTTTCCCTCCCTGCCTAATCTCAGTTTATTTTTGCTTTATGGGCTTATCCATGAGCTTCACAAGGGGCTTGTTTTCTTGCCTGGCTCTGTGTTTGGCTCTGGTGAAAGGCACTATATTAAATCTGTAATAAAGTGTGTGTAAGCGATTCCTGTCACACTCTGCACCAGGGAGCACAGACCATTATGCAAATGGTCACTGCAAGCTTCCTATAAACTACAGACACTCAAAGGGCACTGCCTTTTTATTGCCACCAGCCAGCACAGACATGGGAAAGGGATAGGGAGGATGTGGAAAGGAAGGTGTTTTCTATCAGGTTCTTGCATTTCGTTCCTCTCAACAAGTGAAAATACCCTCAAGAGGCAAAGCAAGGGGTTATTATCTCAGTTTAATACTGGCTATGATGGCCTAAACTCAGTGAAACCTTTTGTCACCCAGTCCGCTGGATTTAGGAGGTTATAGGAGAAAATGTGTCAGCCTCCTTATCCAGGCAAGCAGCCAGTGTTGTGTGGGCTTCAGTGGGGGTTTCCATCCCTGCAAGTGCAAACTCTACTCTGGATTCTGGTGCTGCAGGACTGTAAGGTGGAGAGCAAAGTCAGAAAAAGCCACAGGTGTTATCCCTTCCCCACAGCCAGGTAAATATGACCTGCCATGAGGCTTCAATGGAGTGGTCCAGATATTGCATAGATCTGCTTTTAGCTACTCTTCAAAAAATATTGCCAAAGCCATGCTAAACAGATTCCTGATGCACAGTCCTTAATATCCACAGTGGCTTCCAAACTGTCTCATCCAGGCAGGAAAGACAACCACATCATGGGACCCAGGGAATTGCTTAAATCTTCTCACGTTCAGTGTGATGCACACCCACAACAAATCCCTCAGTAATGGCCTATGATTAGACACATAAGTGATTGTCCACTGATGAATTCCAAATAATGGACACATTTGAGAAAATGGCAATCTGCTGGCATATAGCTTGTAAACAGAAAAAGACAGAAAATTCGTCAGCTAAATGATTCATTATGGCTTCTTCTGACTTTTTCACGGGAAAACTAAACTGTGCACAGCTCCACCAGGCAGTTTCTGAGCTTTGCATTTCCTCCCTGTGATTGTCATGCATATCATATCATATCATATCATAATCTTGTTACATTTGATATTAATGGCAAAGTTTTGCTCAGGTATTGAAAATCCATATGGCCTCTATTATATTTACAGGGTGATGTCCTGGGTTGCAGTGTATTCTATTACCACTTCCATGAACTGTTGAAACCAGGTGGGGTGGTGTTCCTTGCCTCCTCGCTCCGGACTATCTTCTCTTGGTGGCCCATCAGGGCCTTGCCCCATGACTCACAGATAAACTCTCTCCAGACTATCTCCTGTTAATGGGCCATCTAGTCTCACTGCCTGACTGACAAAATTACATCATCCCATTGTGAGATGCTCCGCCCAGAGAGAAAAACCAAGCATCCCATCCTGGATATAAGCCAAGATTTCGAACACCACAGGTAGCCTTTTCCACTGGATTCCCAGAGGACGAGAGCTACCCCTCGACCTTCAGGTGAAGACCAGACCCTTTCTACTGGATCACTGCTTCAACAGAACCATCATTCCAGGAGGACTGCAGCTATCTAATCAGACTGCTACCAACACCCTGACCGACAGGGTCAGGTTGTATCCTGACTCTGTCAATTCAAACCAGTGTTTTGTGCCTTTATTTTTAATTCTCTATTAAATTGTTATTCTGACTTGGTGTCTCCCCCTGGTTTGTTTTCAAACCACCACAGGTGACAAAGTAGTAAGTCACAGAAACAGCCTGCATTTCCCTCCAAGCCTGGGCAGGATGTTTGTTGGGAGAGTCTGGCTTTTAATTAGTTGCATTTTAGGCTTTTGGAGGGTGAATGTGAGGGTGGGTGTTGCTCTGCATATGTTACTGTGGCACAAAGCCTGAGAGGAACTGTTCAAGTGTGGCTCTGGTTGATTTGTTGCTTGTTGACAAAGCAGATGAAAGAAACTCCATGAGGACTCCTCGCTCTGGTGGGGCTGCCCTGTTTGAGGGGGATGTGCAAGGGGAAGGGAAGGAAAAGGATTCTTCCTGCTGCACTGCTGGATGGGGGAACATTACTGAGCTGCTGAAATGGTTTCAGGAAACAAGGCTGTGACCCTGGAAATACTCAGGAGCTGTGGAGACCAGCCAGGAGCCAGGGTAGTGCAGCAGACAGGGTGCAGATGGTTGTCAGTGGCATCTTGGTAATACACCTGCCAAGCAATGGACAGAATGTGAAGTTTAGGCTGTCAAGAGTGGGGATAAAATGAGGATGATAGTGAGAGTTTGAGCAAAGGTCTAGATGTGAGAAGGGGAAAAATAACCCAGACCCTGAGATTTATATGCAGCTTGGTATAGCTGTGTGTGACCTGGGAGGGGAGGGAAAAGGGGGAGTTTGGGGATGACTGACAGGGACTGGACCTCAGCAATGAGAAGGAAATTGCTGTTATGAACAGGAGGCAGAGATTGAAGGGTGCAGACAGTCTTGGGGAACAAGGTCACGGATACACGAGGCGTGGCTAAAGCTCCAGCTCCCAGGGAGAGTGAGCAGTGAAAAGGAGCAGTGTGGCTGTGTCCTTGTGACCCCCAAGCATGGCAGGGGAGGTGCCTGCTGCTGCTTTCCTTACAAAGCCGTGGGCGGCAGTCCCCACACTTCTGTGTCTCACATCTGTGTTTATCCTTTCCTCTCTTCAATTTGAATCCCAGGAAGTCACCCCTGCCCCACAGAGCCTGCAAAAATGCTGAGTTCCACCACTCTGGTCACGGCTGAGTGATCCCTTACTGCCCCACTCTTCCTTTCCCATGCAGATGGGGTTTTGTGCCACATGGGATAGGAACTTACTGGCACCTGTCACTTAGGCTTTGCTCTCATTTCCAGCCAGAAGATTTCTCATCACGATGAGGACTTACGAATCTGAAAAACTTTGCAAAGACTCTGTTTCTTGGGGCATGGAGTGGAAATGGGCTCTCCTCCTTCAGGATGTGATGGCCTTTTCCAGGGGACAGTTTAATCTTTTAGAGACAGATGAGTATGAGACTGGGTAATCTGGTAATACAAGCAGAAGATGAGGAGACATGGAGAGAATTTCAATAAAGCAATTGAAAGTAAAGAACCTGGAGCTGCTGTGGTTTTCCTTTGGAGTCTCTGCTTGGAGAACCTGAGGTGGTGCTCACCCAGGGCAGGTGAAAATGTGTTGGTTCAAAGGCAAAAACTGCTTTATAATAGAGTAGCCAGTCCATTCTCTCCTTCAGTTGCACACTGATGTGCCTTTACAGCTCAGTTGCTTCCCCCCACCCTAATTCCCCCATTTTTCTTGCTTTTCAGTAACTCTGTGCCCTCCCAGCTCTCAGGCACTTTACTCTTGGTTTTCTTTCCTTCATGTTCTCACCTTGTTCTGCAGTCTGGAGCAGGGCCTTCCTTTCCTTGGCAAGAGCTCACTGGGACCTGTCCTAAGAGTTTGTGTTGGTTGTCAGTAAAAGCAGGAATTTCATCTGGGCTGTGAGAGGCAAAGGCAGAGGATGAGGGGAAGCACAGCCCTGATTTCTGCTTCCATTGCTGTTACCTCTCAGTAGCTATCAGGGCAGAGGCACTTGAAAGCCACCTGAAAGGGTGTCCCTCTGAGAGAACACATCACTCAGTGCTCCTGTGCTGTCACACTCTCCTACCTGCTGTAGCCCTCAGGGCAGGGAGATGTTCCACTGAGAGCCCAAGAGCCACCACATGGATAAGTCATGGAAGAGTCACTTTGCCATGTCCAACACAAAATCCCTCAGCAGAAGAGCCATTGTCTTGTAACCCCCACAGCAAAGTTGAGCCCTTAGGGCTGTTTTTATTCTAGTAGAGATGTCACGTCTGACAGTTGCTATCACCCTATGATTAGACCAGCAATCAGCCCCAGCTTCTTTTGATAAAATATGAGCCCTGACTGATTAACAGAGTAGCCTTTGGCCTCAGGTTAATAACAGATTTCACTGCACAGCTACAGAGTAATTATTATTTAAAAAGGTCTTAGTGGAAGTTTGATATTCTCCTACAGGCTTCTGTCCATCTGAATGCAGAATTGGAAAGTAACAATTACAGGCATGAACACCAGCTCAGCTGGAGGTCTCCTACTCCTGATATATCAGTATTCTTGGTGCATATGTCACATCTCTGCATAGATGGACAAAAGTATCAGGTTTGCTTCTTCTTATGACACCTCAGTGTATTAATCAACCCAAGTATGAAGTTTTCTCAGTCCCTCAGTTGTTGGAGCTATCAAGTCATCCTGTGTATCAGTTTCCTCCCTCTGTTGGTTGTTTCACAGCGAAGTCCCCTGATGGGTCTGCCTTCCAAGTGTATCTCATTCCCTTAGTTTTGATTGCTATGGAGGTATTAATCTCCAAACATAATCTTGCCTCTTTCTTATTTAATTATCTGTCAGTTTTCTGGGTGAGTCTTTTGCTTTGGTGGCAGAGGCAGCAAAGACTTATGAGAGGTGCTGCTCTATAAATACAGAGATCAATCAGCTGCTGACCACTCACTGCTGCCCATGGACCACAGCTCAGGAACTGCAGATCTGACCTGTTTACGACTCACCAAAACACCCCAGAGCCTCAAGCTGCCGTACAGCAATCTCACATTTCTCCAGCTTGGTACAGAAGTGCTGCTGCTGTCATGTCTCGGAGGGTGACCTGGGAAAAGTCCCTCTAAGGATGAGGCTTGTAAAGGGATGGATCTGAGATTCTGTTAAACACCATATGGCTTGAGTGACTTATGTGTCTGAGTGACTTACGTGTCCAAGTGACATAGTCACAGTGATGTATTGAATTAGTGGCTTAATCTCAGCTGAAAGTTAATCTTACTTGCCTAAATCTTGCCTCTTACAGCACTTAGCAGAGAAATGCTCAAGTGATGCTTTAAAGAGTTTTTTGGGAGACCAACAGGAAGGTTGCAGTGAAACAGGGAACTGGAATCCCCAGACCACGTGTCATCCTTCTTTTCCTCATTAAAAAAAAAAGAAAAATGGAGCAGCAGTGCCTATTTGACCAGTTGTGGGTATCTCAGAATCCAGATCCAAAGAGGAGAAAATGGTCCTGCTGGCAGAGAAGGTATGGCAATTTCTTCTCCTCCATGCTGAAAGAACCTCATTGAATGTGCTCCTTTACCTGCAGACCTCTGCATCGAGCATATGTTTTTGCCAATTAAAGAGTTTCCTGCAGCTGTAGTTGATCCACACAAATGGAAATAGAGGAGAGGTGTGGAGGAAGGAATCATTAAATCAGCAGAACAAAGGCATGAGGGCAAGTTAAAAGACCTGATCTGAATAAAAGAAGCTTCTCAAAATACCAGCTCCTTTGTCCTGTCTGTCCTTCATCCATCCAATTCTTCTGAATGCTGTAGAGAGGCTTTGTCATTCTCAATGACATGGCGGGAGGAACCAGTCCCCCAGCACGCTGCCTAAAATAGCAGCAGACAAGGGACAAAGTGCTCAGAGGTGCAGCTTAGTCTATGAATGCTCAGAATTTCAGGGCCAGATCTGGATTATTCTGTCCTCACACACAAAGAGCTTCTTCATCCTGGGAGCTCTGTGGGCTGAGTTCTACAAATGGCCCCATTCAGGGCGGCCCCTCCGTCATTGCCTATTTCAGGTGAGGTGATGTGTGTTGGGCAGGTCAGGTACCAACACCACAGTAGTGCTACAAGTCAGGCCCAAATTTCTAGGATGTCTTTAGAAAGCCTTTTGTCCCCCTGATGAGATTGTTATCCATTTTTGCTCATCTCTGACAGTCTGCTCACTCTTTAGACAGTCACTCCACATCCTTGCTCCTTTCCAGGTTCTTGTTCAAGGTTCATTGCCGCGGTGTTTGAGCAGCTTCCACTGTGTGAGTACTGAGATCATTGCAGCTGTACATTTATATTATCAGAATTTCCCCTACAACTGCTTCTTCCTTCCATCCTTTCCTCTCCTATTTATCTAATAATTCACCTCCTGGGGCTGAGAGATGTGACCTGCGTGAGGAACCCAGCCTGAAACTGCTGGTTCAAGAATTCTGATTGAGTTACTTTCCTATAACTATGTATATCAAACCCCCAAAACTTGTGTCTAGGCATTGCAACATGCCCTGACTTGCAGTGTCAGCAGCCTTAAATTCTGGTACAGGACTTTCCGTCGTCACAAAACATCAGCACCAGAGGCCTTTCTATTTGCCATTAGTATTTACAGGGGTCTCCTTCCACATGAAAAAGCAACCCCAAGCAAGGCAATCATATTGCTCCCGTAGACTTTCTCCACTCCATTATCCAGCACGTGCTTTAGTGCATCTAAAGCACAGTTCAGGTGTGTGTGGATAGAGTGAAATCAGGCTGCTGAAGTCACTGTGTTTCAGATGGATAGATCAGACCGTGGAAAACCAGGTCTTCGTGCTGCATTCCTGCAAAAAATGAGATGGAGTTATTTCTTCAGCCCAGTGGAAGATCATAGAATGGCCTGGGTTGGAAAGGACATTAAAGCCCATCTCATTCCAACCCCCTGCCACGAGCAGGGACACATCCCACTATCCCAGGTTGCTCCAAGCCCCATCCAGCCTGGCCTTGGACACATCAAGGGCTGGGGCAGCCACAGCTTTTCTGGGCAACCTGTGCCAGGGCCTCCCCAACCTCACAGGGAAGAATTTCTTCCCAATATCCAATCTAAATCTCCTCTCTTTCAATTCGAAGCCATTCCCCCTTGTCCTGTCACTCCAGACCCTTATAATAGTCTTTATTCATCTTTTAGCTCCCTTCAGGCACTGGAAGGCCACAATTAGGTCACCCCAAAGCTTCTCCTCTCCAGGCTGAACAATCCCAGCTCTCCCAGCCTTTCCTCACAGAGAGCTGCTCCATCCCTCTGATCAACTTGGTGGCCTCCTCTGGACTCACTCCAACAGGTCAATAAGATACAAAGTTCAAATCCCACAGATTCCCTTTATTTTAGAAACTGTGGCTTCTGCTAGAGTTGAGGGTTTTTTGCCAATCCATGAGCAGAGCCCAGCAGGCTTGTAACCATCACTGTTTCCTGACCAGCAAAAGGGTCAACTGGACCTTGCTGTGGAGGGACACTGTGTCTGCATAAGCCATTTCAAAGCCTCTGAGCATTTATCATCAATCCTGTCTCCCAGCTAATGAGCAGCTAAAGTGATTTTCTATTGCTTGTAATTCACCAAAATTGTTCCAACTGTTGGAAGAGGCAGAATTGACAGGCTAATGTGGCTGCCTGCCTGACTGTCTCAATAGCTCATCGAAGGGTGAGCTGATTGCTGCCTCTGTGATCAGTAGAGGTGCTTCAGACAACATCATTTCGGTAATACATCAACAATCTGAAAGCTGAAAACAAAAGCCAGAGGAGAGCAATCATCAGTCACAATGCAATGCTTAAGGCTAAAATAGGTCAGGGCAGAATATTAAAGAGTACAAAGAAGAAAAAGTATTCCCCTCTATTCCCTGTTTTTTTTCTCTCTGTCTCTGTGTCAGCCTCCAGGCAGGGTCCTGGTGGTTCTGGACCTTTCTTTCCCTGAGCAG
This sequence comes from Edolisoma coerulescens, assembly GCA_013397115.1. Classification (NCBI taxonomy): domain Eukaryota; kingdom Metazoa; phylum Chordata; class Aves; order Passeriformes; family Campephagidae; genus Edolisoma; species Edolisoma coerulescens. The sequence continues at coordinate 697,633 of VWZW01003808.1, read as the reverse complement.
TCTGGATGAAGGTCAAACTGAGAATAGAACAGGCCAGTTTGGTAGTCCTGATTTGGTTTGTTGTTGTCCTGGTAGGTTTGTTGCTGGCTCTTGGAAGACTGAACGGTGGAAAGATCAGCCACTGAGTACAGACAAGTGCACTGGAGAAGACTCAGCCTGAGACAAGTTCTCCACATGTCAGTGTCAGTGTTTGCTGTTCACTCCCCTTCCGTCAGTCCCAGACAATGTGGTAGCTTCAGGAATTAATATTCTCAGAGATGCAAACCAAAGGTCCCCTTAGATTTGTATCCTAAGTCAGCCTATACTGCTAAAACTTCCAAAGATAAACCTGGTTTAAGAGGCCTGAGATTTTGTGTTTACAGATATATGAGTACATTACTTATGTGCATATATTGCCCACATACATACATGGCTGCCCAGAGAACTTGCGGATTTCTTTGGGAAAAAAACCTAAAAAGCCTGTATTCAAGTTCTCACTTGGTTGTAGGAGCTGAAATTTTCTGAGAACTCCTTAAATGATTGGACTCTAGGAAAAAAAAAAGCACTGGGAAAACTGATACTACGGGGAAGTCTAACTGTAGGTTTTAGCATTCTGGATCTAACTCCTTTTCCTCCTAATTCCTTTTCTTGCTGAGGACATGACTGAGCAAGCAAACCTATTTTTTGAATTGGTGCTCCACCACAAACTCAGCAGAGCAGGAGATGCCTTTTCATCTGTCCCCTTGCAGGCATAGGTGGCTTTCCTGGGAGTGGCAGTGTCTGCCAGTGTGTCTTTCAGGGTCACTGGAACTCAAAAGCTTTCTCGCATCAAGCCCAGACCTCAGGGAAGTAATTTTTACATGGAGCTTTTGCATACAGCCCTCTATATCTGAGCCAGACAGCTTGAAAGCTTCAAATACAACAGCAATTCTTCTATGTCCAGTCCACTCTCTCATCATTGTTAAGCTCAACCACAGATGAAATTTGAAGGGATTTATCCGTCACTGTCATCAGAGCCAGCCTCTAAAGAGAACTCTGAGTATTTACCCCATGCTGTGTTTATTTATTCACCAAAAAATGTCTTTGGAGTACAAATTAGGTTTTGAACCTAATTTTCTGTGTGTGCTTGGTTGGGTGTGTAAAACCTGCGTCTATGTGAGCTGACCACAGGGCTGTCTTAGCAATTGCTGCCTTGCCCTCAATAGCGGGGATAATTACACTAATTTATTCTGATAGAATGATGGCTCTGCCGTCAAACTTTGGAGATGATTGAGAGACAAACCTTGTGCTTTTTGAAACCAGAGGTCCTGGATTCAATTTTTACCATTGTGACCCAAAAGCAGGCATCATGCTGTGACTTACAATGGGTAAAAATAGCCAGGAACATGCAGGATCAGATTTCCTGTCACAGGAACACGAATTACTTGTTCTACACAGATGCTGGGGTCTTTAGATGCCATATGGTTGATATGTACTAACATAATGTACAGCATGAAGAGACTGCAGCAAAGGTGGGATTTGAACCCGTGTCTCCTGAATCCCAGGAGAAAGTGCTGACTGTGGAATAACTTAAATAGCTCCACTAATTGCTTTTCTGGGAATTGTTTGCACCAGTCCTGATTTTAGCGATGGTTGAGGGCACTCAGGAGATTCCTTGGGGGACTTATTTTTGTGCTAATCTTTCTCATCTTTTAATGCAGAGGATGGCTGGAGGAGGAGCTGGATTGCAGTGGAATCACTGATTTAAGGAACCTACCTTGCTCTGTTGACTACTGAATGAACATAAAGATTTTGCTCTCACTAGCCTGGAGCAAAGAGGCAAAGTTGCCAACATCTTCCTCATTTATTCACAGAATAAAGCCCTCTCATGGTAATTAACCACATCTCCATCTACTTTGGCTGTCTTGCCTTTCAAACTGCTTGCTTTTCTATAGCTGTGTTAATAAAATGTCTCTAACCAAAGAGAGAGAGGCAGAAAAGGCAGGAAGCTCATCTCCAAAGGAGATTTAAGTAGAAAGGATGCGTAGATTTAAACAAGTGTCCCCACATCCAATAGTGACACATTAAATCACTGAAGTTTCAATAACTCATACAGTATCTCCATGGAGATGTGCACCGTATGGAGTTAATTAGTAGAACAACAAAACAATCAATTAGTTCCTTAATTAGTTTTACCAAGAAATGATAACAAACACAAACAGTTTATTGAAACAAATACTCAGACCACAATGATGGTTTAATGGCCTCAGTGAAACTGGCTCCAAGCTGAGCCCCTCAGTGTTGCTGGGATTGATTTTGGAGATATTGAGGGTAAATGTTTGCTTTGGTCCAGCCAAAATTTTTTATAAGTGTAATCAATTATTTACAGTATTAGAACAGAGAGAGGAGATTGCTGAGAGGTTTACATTTTAAAACATATGAAAAAAGAGGGGAAAGAAAACCTTAAGTAATAAGGTTGCATCAAGACAGTATTTCACCTGGAAGCAATGTAGGGGGATTAAAACAACAGGGATTTGCTCCAGTATCATTTGATCCCAGAAATAAATTGACTTTCTGTATCTTATCCAGATTGGTATTTTTGGTATACACATTACTTGGAGAAGACTGAATCGGGAATGCACAGATCATCCATTAACTCAGACATATTCAAAACAAAGTGGTGCTGGGAAGAGGGATATTGGCAATAAAGTAGTTGGATACAGATCATGGAGGTCAGAATGTACAGGGAAAATTGGTTGGGTTTCTGTGCTGATCTGTATCAAAGGTATTTGTATGAGATTTTTTTTTGCATGAAGGGAGACATCTCTACAAATCACACTTGACTGGTACTGATATCAAGAAGGACTCAAGAGCTCTGGAGAATGCACTACCTATACCACCAAGAAAAGTAAATATCAGAATTAGAGCTTTTGCTGCACTCAGGGCTTTGATTAATTGCTTGTTAACAAGATGTCCAAAGTACAACGATTTATCTGAGTTTGATCAGGCAGATTATGGGATACAACATTTTAATAAATTCATTGTGACTATAGATATATGTTAAAATGACAAATAAACTGAGCTGCTATAGATGTTTTAGATCCAATAAAGTTATTTTTAGCATGTGTTTATGTCATGGATTAACCTGTTATTTACCCAGTTGCATTTTTATGAACTAATAATTTTCTTTAAAAATAATGCCCCGACTTTAGAATGGTGTTTTATTACTACCATCTTCCCCATAATTCTTCTTTTCCCAAGAAATGGATCTTTTTGTTTAAAAAATAAATAAAATAATCCTATTTTTGCAGCTTTGGAGGAGGCTCAGTCCTTGCAGCCAGAGGCTGTATGGGAATGATGCACAAGATGCAGATTGTGAGCAGCCATACCCAGAGGGGACACATCTGGCAATGTTCTGCGGGGGAAACTCCTCTGAACACTCTGTCCCATCTGGGACATGACAGCAGGGGACCAGGTACTGAAAAGTGCTGGCAGAGAGAAATGCAAACTCTTGTGTAAGTCACCAAAGCCACTGTCAAGCTTCAGCCTTGGTTTCTCTGACCACTGAAGGATGTGTGGATATTGTCCTGTTGGACAGGACAGGATATGTCCTGTTGGATCAGGGAGCAAAATGGAGCATCTCTTTATGCCCTGGGTTTAGGAGCTCCCTTTCCCACCTGAGCAGGCTGTAGGTGGTTTCCAAGGCAGCCTTTTTTCAGGAAATCGGTTCAGGACTGAGTCCCAGCCTCGTGAGGAGGAGGTGGCTCTATTGTTTATGGCTGCTGTCCTTGAAGAGGCTGATTTAAGAAAAAAACAATCCCTGCTTTCCAGCTCTCAGTACCTATGACTTTTTACAGCACCTTCACTTTGCTCTGCTCCCATTTTTGGAGGCCATATTAAATAGCTATTCTAACCTTGTGGATACAGCTTATTATTTTGCTAAGGAAGAGGAATAAAATGTCATTTTCAGGTCTGTGTAAACCAATTCTCAGCTTTGTCCTGCAGGACATCATGAGGTGTTCCAGATACACAGCCGCTGTCTCCAGCACCCCAGCAGCTCCAGCTGGGGGCTGAGGAGCTGAGGATAAATCACTGCTTGCAGCCAGACTGGTGGTTAGAATGTAAATGTCTAAACTTTGGAGAAGTGACCTCTGTTAAGTGGTTTAATGCAGTCTGTTGCCAGGAGCTCATGAATTCTGTATTACAGCAAGTAGTTCCATGAGATTGCAACTATCTTACTAATAAAACAACTTCAACATATTTATCACAATAACTCAGACACAGAGAAAGTATAACTATCTTTGATATTGTGAAATGAACTGGCTGCCTATAGGCATCCTCTTTGCTTTATTGATTTAACCCTTCACAGGTGTCTGTCAGGGACTGGTGCAAACCTGGTGCAGCAGAAGAGCTTTAAAAGGATTAAGCAATGATGCCGTGTGTCTGTACAACATCTTTTGTTCAATAGGATTCAGAATGTTTTACAGGTGCTACCAGCAGACCTGCAGGTTGGATGTGAGAAGCGTTGCTTCATCAACTGCCAAAATGCAGCTGTTTGTGAATCTGAGGTACAGCAAACCAGATTTCTTGCACTTTGCAGTGTGTTTAGGGGAGGGAGCGAAGGAAAAACTCTCTCCAGCTGAAGCACTCTGAATAATTTCAGGGGGCAGGATGCTGATTCTCTTGTTTGACTGAGGCCATCAGGCCCAAAACAATGCTTGGGATCACCTTGTGCTTTCCAGATTGTGCTGGCCAGAGGGTCTCAGGTGGGTTGTAACTGGTTTAAGGTGCCAAAAGGGGAGAATAATGCCCAGAGAAGCTGTGGATGTTCCATCCCTGGATGTGTTCAAGGCCAGGTTGGATGGGGCTTTGAACAACCCGGTCTAGTGGAAGGTGTCCCTGCCCATGGCAGGCATGAACTTTTAGGTCCCTGCAACCCGAATGATCCTGTGATTCTGTGATTCTATGGCAAGTGACCTCCTGAGAATGCAGTAATGCCTGTCTGGTCTGCATGGATGTGCTACTAAAAATTTGTCACCAGTGACCTTGGTTTTCAGTCCACTCCATCACTCCCCATGACACATATCAGGCTCTTTTGGGTTGTTTTTAGAGGGTCACAGACCCAGTGGACACTTGCTGAACACAGACACCACTCCCTGTGCCTCAGATCACGTGCCTGTTACCAACACTGACCCTGTCTGACTTGTGGTATCTCGTGTGACCAGAGACCACAGTGGTACTGGATGGATTTTAAAGCCCATGGATGCTGTCAGGTAGAGCTGATTTCTCCATTCCTAAGGGATTTAGGACAGGGAAACTTAAAAGTTATTATGGACTAGCTAAAATCTCTTGTGAGTGATCAGGTCTATGTGATAAAGATTGTTATGTTCTGGAGTGATAAAGGCCCAATTTCACAGGCTATACACACTGGTTTTCTTGAGATAGATAATATTCCTACCACACATATCTCCCCATCTTCTTTTTTTTGGTTAAGATCTCCCTTCTTTTTAAAACGAAGTAATGTGTTGGAGTTGCTGAGGCAGTAGCACTTTTTATGGTCATTTTACCCCCAGAAAAGGTCTTCCAATATTTCAAGCACTGGCAAAGTTTGGAGAGAAGAAAAAACGTTTTTTGAGTTTCTTTTCCTTTGAAATATGGACTGGATAGAGAGGAGAAGGTCAGTGCTGCAGTGGCTGAGACAGCAGGGGAGGAGAAAAATGTCAGGGCTGCTTTTTATTGTTTTTATGATCCTACTTAGACCCAATAAAATGTGTCAATTTCAGATATAAACAACTTGAGAGAAAATGTGGTAACATTATTGCGCTGTGGGCTGTCCTGCTCAGCCACATTTCTCCCCACAGCTTCACTCTGTGGTGCGTGCACAGACCTTCCCTCCAGTTTAGGGGAATCATTCTCAGAGTGTCTGTGGTGCTTGGTGCACGGTTTAACTAATCTGTATTTATTTGTAGTGGGAGAATATTTTCAGCTGGGGAATCCCTGTGAAATCGAGATTTCACTGCGTGTTGAACTTCACGCCCTCTGAATAACCAGGGTCCTGTTCCAGTGGTGCTCTGCAGGCAGGTGGCTCTTCAGGTAGAGTCTGTGCTCAGGATGTGGGGGGCACCAATCCTGCTACACATAAGGCACTTCTGTACTTCTGAAAAATGGGAGCCACCCTCAGCACACCTTTGTTTTTGCTCCCTGAGTGTCTTTGCTCCCTCCCGGAGGGATCACAGAATCACAGAATCACAGAATGGTTTGGGTTGGAAGGGATCTTAAAGCCCTACTCATTCCAACCCCTTGCCTTGGGAAGGGACATCTTCCAGTAGCCCAGGCTGCTCAGAGCTCCATCTTAGCCTGCCTTGCTTCAGAGCAAGCAAAAAACTCTCTCTCCATGTTAACCTCGAATTCACACGTGAGCAGAATTCCCTGCTGACAGGGAAACACATCCCAAAATCCAACCTGTGTGCATGATTTCAGAACGACTTTTATTAACCTTTGCCATCTCTGGCTTAAAGGCCTCCAGCTGCCCCCAGGCTTTGCTGTACCCTGGTCACTGCAGTGCTGCCCCAGAGGGGTGGGAGGGGCAATGCCAGGGGGAACCTGCTGAGATAACAGGGGGATTAAATCTCTCTCATTTGCCTGTTTCCCAGAGCCTGCCCACAGATGTGCATTTACTCAGCCACCCTTTCCAAGGCAGATGCTGTCGCAGGACACTACAGCCATGTTACAAAGGGAAACAGCTTCCTGTTAAGAGATGGAACTGTAATTAAACTGCCTGGTAGGGGATTCCAAATCCACCTGACCTCACCACAACCTGCAAGTAGAGACTTCTGGGTCTCAGAACTTGTCTCTTCCTTGCCTGTTTTTAAATTTTTTCCCAAGTCTCTTAGACTGATGAAACCTCAATCATCTTAATCTCAGAGCTACACAAACTGAGGCAGCTGTCTGAGGACACGACTGCTCTTGCCCATTTCGATCAGACACTTTCTATCTAATTTTTTCAAATATTTCTACAACGCACTTTATTTTTTAATGTCCAACATTTTTTTTTTTCCCCCGGAGCTGCAATCTTCTAAACCACTGACAACAAAAGTCCTTTTGCTGTCTCTGGTCCACGCTGTTTTCCCAGCTCAGGGACATCTGCAAAAAGAAGCAGTCCCACTGCAGACTGATCTCTCTTTGCATAAATACAGTGGTTATGGAAAGGTGTTCATTCCATTTTCTACAACCTGTCATGTTGACTTTATAATGAACCAGTTACTCAGCTCTGGAAAGCAGACAGAAACCTCTCCTGACAGCCCCTGTCAAAGGAATAGGCAGGAAGAAGGAGAAAAGAATTGCTGGATATGAACTCCTGATACTTAAATGGACAGTGGCAGGAACTGAGGAAAGATGCAGGTTTTGAACAGGATTTAAAGGCTTGATCAATCACCTCAATGATGGAAATGCTGCCATCAAATAAGAATAAAAAGAACTATAACTGGTTTTATACCATGAGTTATTTTCTTCGCTGGCACAAGCAATGAGAAGGTGGTGTTTTGGAAAGGGAATCAAGCAGCAGGTAATCAGTCTATTTACATACTCCAAGCCAAAGTGAATGCAAAAACCCTGAGGAAACAGCAGAAAGGAATGTTAGGAAAACTGATATAGTCTCTCGTGTTACTGGCTGCACAAGCCAGGCTGTTTGATGGATATACATTTATATTGCTTCTCTCCTCTTTCAGCCACGGCCTCATCTAGCATCTGTCATCCTACCTGTCCCTGGTGACAGACAGCCCTGCAGAGAGTGCCCTGCGGATTCTACACCTCAGGATTGTCTTTCCCAGGCTGTACCACTTTGGATTTCTCTATGGACAGGGCATGGTGGTTCCAGGGAGCTGTGCTGGCAGGATGGGCAGCTGCTCACCCCTGGCACATCCCGAGTTTGATGGAGTTTTCCAGGAGCAGAACATGCTCTCTATGCATGGTTATAAAAATGTGTGTGCAACAGGAGGTGGTAGAGCCTACCCCAAGAGTTTTGGTTTAGTTTTCTAAGGAATTGAGATGTCTGTGATAGTCCAGGCACCTACCAGACCCCACATAACAATTTCCAAACCTCTTGGCTTGTGTCAAGCAAACTTGGCAAATGGGTCAAGGTCTCAAAAAATTTAAATTCCTGTGGATATCAGGAAAACAGATAGATGGAGAAGAAGAGGAGCCCTAATAATAACCTCAGGCTGTAGTGTTAGCTCAGTTCTTAATAGACATCAGAAATTTTAAAGGGTCACTGAGTCCTAAGACAAAAATCCTTAAATTATCCAGTTTCCTTGGTTCTGCTGCTCAGGGAGTTGCTTCTTTAATCTGGCATTGTTTCTGAAACTTAAAACCCTTAGGAGAGCTTCCAGGCAGTCTCATTCATGCTAAACACATTTTTTTTCTCCCCCCTGATGATACAGTTAGAGCTGAAATCCCTCGAAAATAAAAACTAAAAAGATGATGACATTTGATGTGATAAATCCTAATGCTAAGTGGCAGAGGCAGCTGCAGCCTTCCTGATGACAATCACCAACCTCAAACTGAGCTGACGACCAGCATCAAGCAGGACAACCGCCAGATGATTGTCTTCTGTAATTTTACTGAGGAGCACAAACAGGAGGGGAGGTGTGTGTGCATCTCTTCCTGCACTCAGGAAAGCTTCTGCTCTGTTGTGATGGGTCCAGGACCTCTGCTCAGTTATTTTAAGGCCGAGGTCAAAGATCAGGCCATGCCCAGATGCCAGCAGGCTGACAATGGAGCCAATTCAGCACCTCCTGTCCAAGGTTTGTGTAGCCAGCATCCTTCCCCACTGCCTTTGACTTTCCAAGTGAATAAACAGTAACTGTTTGCAGATGAAGGCGGCCTTGAAATTCCTGGCTAGCCCGAGAGGGCGACACTTTCCCTTTTTCCCACCACGCATGTTAGTTGCACATCCAAGAGTGATTGGCAAACCCCAGGATGGGATTTATTGTCATAAGAGTGTGAAGGGGAGAGATCTGCAGTTGACAGGAGATCACACAGGAGGATCTGATCAACTGAAATGCAGGATTGTGGATGGAGCACTCCTATCCCTAAGTTTGAGTCCCATCTTCTAAGCCTAATTAGCTTTATTCTAACCTGCCCTTTCCTGGTTACTGTGGAGAAGTGACCTGGGGGTGGTTGTGCTCCCGCTGATACTACAGTGCTGGGTGCAAGCACTAAGGCTTGTGTTGGGCAGTGAGGTAAGGAGAGAGGAAAAAAACCCCTAGGAAATCCTTGTTCCATGTTACTGGTCTCTTCCATGTAATATTTCCCTATAGATTGTGGGAGCCTCCTCATGAAGGACATGGGACGGGGACACCAAGAAGGCACTGGAGGACTGGAAGTATCTTGCATGAACACTACAGTGGACAATAGGGGTGAACTCAACATTTATCCCAAGTTTCCACCAGCCATATGAAGTTGACTAACTCCAGCATGCCAAAGAAAAGGGATTTGGGGCACAAACAGGGCTGTGAGTAGGGACCATGCTCTCGTGGCACACGGTGTATGTTGAAGGAGAAGCGAGGTTGTCCTGGAGTGCTCATCCACCCCAGCAGGGTTTGGGGTGCTTATTACTGTGGCTCTACTCAATTGCTGGATGGATGTTTGGCATTACTGTGCTTGTCCCAGGGACAGGGGCTGAGCCGTGGATGGCTCCCCGGGACAGGGTGGAGGTTGAGTGGGCAGCAGGTCCTGGCGGGACGTGGTGAAACTTCACCTACTTTGACGTGCACCTTCTTCCACATCAAACAGTGAGGCAGCAAAGGGAAAGTGTGCTTGGAATAAATATAGCACTGATCCTGGGAGTGCTTCAAAGGAGCCCGAGAGCTGGGTGCCTGAATCCTATAAATAACTCAGGCTTGAACACCTTGCTGCCCCTAAGATGCCTTTTGAAAGTATGAGTCCAAGGCCGACACCCCCTGGAAGAAAGTCAGAGGAGAATTACAGGGGGCAGCTGAAGGAAGGGAGCTGTGGGAAGGACTCTTTGACTTCTTGGAAAGGAAAAGGCATTTGCCAGCACATTAATCCAGGCTGATCAGTTCTCCTGGGCTGAGAAGGAGCTATTGCTGGTGTGCAAAGCTGGTGTGTACAGACAAGAGTGCTTTCAAACATTTTTTAAAGAGCCCTGAAGAGAAATGTGATTTTTCTGTGAAACTCCTGAGAGTTTTTAAGCACTGATTCGTTTGGGCAAATTGTGAGTGAGTGCCCTCCTGTGAGCACACACGGAACGACTGTTTAATTGGCCCACACCTGGTGTTGATTATGATGCTTCTGGTTTTTTTCACTTCCTAACTCCCTCCACTGTATCTCATTTTGATCAGCTTCCCTGCTGTACCCCACAGCTTGGCTTTGGCATGCCCAGTGTAAAGCACAGAGTGCTGGAAAAATTACGTGCAAATCTCCCCACCTTGAAGTAACCAAGCATTAAAAAGCAGAGGTATGAGCTGTTCAGCCTGGCTGAGAAGTTTGGATTTGGCTCTGAGAGGGGCAGAGGAGTTGGCTGTATCTAAAGCTGTATTTTTTAACAGCTTCTCTCCGTTCACTGTTGGATGCACAACAGTATTTAAGTGAAAACAAATTCATTGCTGGCCATTACTGGTGACTGTGGCAGGCAAACGCCTGGCACAGTTGCTGGACTGAGGCATCAAGGCTGAACCTTAGCACTGCAGACCTGTTTTGCCTACAATTAATTGCCTCCCAGGCAGCTAATTGGGCCTTCAAGTGCCTTGGCCATGGTCTGGACCAGTTCTGTTGGTGTAAATGCAGAGGGTGCTTATTAATTTATTTGTTTCAGTCAGATCTCTGGGTGCTCACCTGAGAATCAAAACCCTTCTCATGTCTAAAATGGGAAGTTCCAATTCAGGATTTGTATTTATGGGGCTCCCATCTGTCTCTGTGTCTGCAGAGGCAGGAAGAATAGACTTACACTTGACATCCCCTGCATATGAACAGAAAGGGGGGAAAGAAGCACCAGCAGCTTCTTCAAATGTTGTAAATTCTTTTTTTTACTTCCCAAGGCTGTAGAGCTAATATAATCTAGCTTTGAATCTGAATAGAAACTGAAAAGCAGGAGAATTTGGGAAGGGGTGGTACTCATGCAAGGCATTAGCTCTTAAATTATAGCCTTGCTATGAAAAGCAGTTGTGTCTGTGTGAGTGTGCTGGGAGAGGTTACAGTGGGGAGGTGTGGGCAGGAAAATGCTTTTGATTTAATACGCAGATTTTTCTCAGTCCTTTGGAGACAACTTTTGCAAGAAAACAAGAAAATTACAAGGCTGGATTCTGCATAATATTCCAGGATTATGCAAATGAACAAACAAAAGCCCCCAACCCAACACCAGAGCTCTGAGTGGGTACCCAAAAACCCTTCTCAGGGGCAGCTGTGTTTTTTTCAAATCTGAAGCCTTTCTCTCCACACAGCTCCAATCTTTATCAAAAAAATGAAACATCTGGAAGTGTATGTGTGTTTGTGCTTGTAAAGAGATCCTCTGCTCCAAGCCTGTGTCTCTTCTGAGCTCGTTAACCGGCTGCAGATTCTAAATCAGGGCTGTGAGTGGAGCTGAGATGTGGGGAAGAAACCCACCTGGTAAGAAAGACTATTTTTCTTAAAGCCCTCAAAGTTTACTCAGCTGGTGAAACAACAAGCCTTATTTCTTGAGTTTAATTGTTAAAAAGAGAGAGAGCAATAAAAGAAAAAAAGGGAGCGGAGGCGAGGAGGGAAGGAAAGAAAGGATGAAGGATTGCCTCAGTCTGCTTTGTTGCTTGTTGGATAGCTCAGAGAATGGAAGAACAGCGCCTGTATTCGTAAAAGACAGCCCTGTGCCCCGGGGGCATCTCTTCAGCATCCCAGCACGGGTCATTCACTGCACACAGTCCCCTGTCTGTATCCACAGTGAGTTTGGTGGCCCTATTTCCAATCCCACAGCTGGGGTACAACCTCTCCAAGTGAAATTTGCCATGATATGAGACAGAAATGCTGCGGGGACAGCAATTTGGTGACCTGTCTGCTGCCAGTTCATCAGCCAAAGCCACCAAGTCAAACTGCTCAGAGAACAAAGCAGCAGTTCTGTGGTCCTCCCCTATGTCCATTCTCACTCTCCTGGTCCTCCTGCCCCAGTGCAGATGGAAACTCTGATACTTACTACTCCAAGCATTGACTTTTTCTTCTGTTGTGACTGTTTTCTTTTGCCTCATTCATTTTGTTTAAGACTGAGGAAAAGTCCTGTTCCAGCCTAGTAATAGCCTACAGCCATGAGCCAGTGAATTGAGATTTCCAGGGAGATGAAAAAACAGTGCAGAAGAAAATATGTGAGGAATTGCAATGACAAGGTTTCTGCTGGTAGCTTGTGATAGAGAAATGAAGTCCCAGGCCAACGGGCTTTGGCAGCTGAGAAATGCTAGTGCTGCCATGGTGTATCTGGCAGACAGGCAGACAGAGGGGATGAGTTGGTGGGGGAATGGGGTATGGAAAACACTTGCAAGAGGCTGTACAATAGAAGGAAATATAAATTTTGAAGCAAACACTTGAGTCAGCCTCCTGCGCAGCATAGGTGTGGTATTATACACAGTTTTCTCTCCCTCTTTAACCAGGAGAGCCCTACAATGCAAATAGGGGAGAATGTTTTCATCTGGTCTGGGAAATGCACAGGTCCCGAGGTGTTTGGCTCCATCACGTCAGTGGCAGTGGAGAGTGCAGAACAAGCTGCAGTACCTGTTCAAGGGGATTTGCTCAGCCTGCAGAGCAGGTTGTGCTGTGCGCTGTTCTCTGCTGGGGAGAGCTCACAGGAGCATCTGTGTGTTTTGAAAACTTGTCTTCACACATCTTAGAGAAGTGCAATGCTCTGCCAGGCTCCAGCAAACTGAAGGTCAGGAAAGTCCCCGGTGGACAACAGTGATAAAATCCTGCTCTCGCAGACAGGCAGTGCCGGGCAAGATTGGGCTGGGGGATTAAAACCTCATTTCTGTTCCGTCTCTTTTGGCAATCCCATTTCCCCACTCACAAATCGCCTTTGTTCCCTGCCTGTCCCTGGCATCTGGAATTATCTGTGCACAGATACCAGCAACATTTTGGCAGCCTCTCTCCTGCTCCCATGTTTAGCCCCACCATCCTGGAGAGGGATTTCTCCCCATCTTTTGGATGTGTAGCAGAAACAGCTGAATCACAGCTCATGTTAGGTGCTCATAGGGCTGATTGAAGATGGGTGATCAATACAATGCTGCATCCACATATACCACCATCCTCAGGGCAGAGCATTTCTTCTCTTGCTCTGTGGCTTAGAGGTGGAAGTGCTGCCTCTGAGTAGGATTGAAGTTATTTTTCCCTCTGTGGAATTCATGCTTTTCGTGGAGGTGGTCAGAAAGAAGAACCAGAACAAGGGTTGTTGATGCAGACAAAAAATACAACTGATTTTAAGCTGACCCACAAACCTGTGTCTCCTAGAATCTTTTCTTATAAATGCCTTAGGCCAGATCTGACCCTGTGGCCAAGCCAAAGGACCCTCAGCTTGTTATCAAACTGAGCTCACAGCACTTGATATGCAGCAAATCCTCAGTGGTGATCACTCCCAGTCTCTGTGTTTCTCCTGTCTGTGAGAAGCAACCATGTCTCTGTCTTTTCCTCAGCTGTGTGTGGTGTATTTTGGGCACCAGGAGCAATTTGTGAAGAGCAGTGGCTGTAATAAATACGTTGCCATGATGATTTATTGAAGACCCACCAGCACCCAATTATGTAAATCCGATTATCTGTCGAGGAGGCTTTGCTGAAACAGCTTGTAGTTCTAACACTTTATTTAATTTTTTTTTCTTTTTTTTTTTCTTTGAATTGGGAAAATTTAGTTTAAAGCAACTTTTTAGTCTTAAGCATCAGGTTCCCAGAGCTGAATAGAGCTGGCTCACTGGCATGTGGCTCTGGAAGGTGGTTTGTATTTTTTTTAATGATAATACCTTTATCTCTTTCCCTTCATACACAGTCTGAGGTGGTGGGAGGCTATTGATCTATACCTTGATGCTGTGGCACGTTGGAATGGATGCAGGTGGGAATATCACCCCCATTGCTGACAACAGGCTCCAGCAGCAGTCCTGGGGTGGTTCTTTGGCACAGATAAACTTGCTCTGCTGCTGTTACAAGGGTTTTGCAATATTGACAGAGTGAAATTATGTATTGCCACAGGTAAACTGATGGGGACCTTCAGCTGTGCTCACAGTGGTGGCTGGACGTGCCAAGCTGTTTAATGAGGAGCAAAGCAGCAAAGCCAAAGAGCACAGAAATGGTTTTAATTACAAAATAATAATCATAATAAAAATATATTTAGGGAAAAAATTAAAGCTCTTCTGCTGCAAAATTCCTAGCTTCAGGCAATGCCATAGAGCTGTGCAGGTGCAGAACTAAATAACTGGTTTCTTCCTGAGCGTGTAAGGGAACATGGCATCCACAGGCCTCCCTCTGAAACCATGTGGGATCTTCACCCCATCGCTCCTACAAACTGGAGATGAAAGTGTGAGCTCACCGCCCCATTTTCCACCTTCACAGCTGCTAAGCAGATCCCAACCAAGCTCCTTTGTGCTTCAGTCTCAGGTAGGACCTTTTGTCCAGGCTTTGCCAGAGGCAGATTTGGACTGACAGAGGTGGCATTTGTATTTTGGAGAATGAAGGGCACTGCGGGATGTGGAGAGGGAGGAAACTAAGCCTGCACCCACCTCTCCCCTCTAGAGCAGCACCTCATGCAATAATGGCCTGAGGTTTGAGGCGGGTGCTTTCCTGGAGGTGACACATCCCCAGCAGTCCATGAGGTGTGCCAGCATGCCACCAGGATAAATCCCTGAGCCCCACTGCAGGCAGCGAAGGGGCGAGGGATGGCAGAGAGCCAGGAGCCAGCCCAGGCCACATGCACAGACCCAGCCAAAGAGGCTCTTTTTCGGGGAAGGGGAGCTGTAGCCTAAACTAGCTAACTGGATGCTTGGCTTTCAGGAATTTATGCTCTCAGGAGACAGCCTTCCTGACACGCAGGTGGGTGTGCACGTGAGATAAGGCTGGCGGCCAATTTTACATTAGTGTTTTATTTTATTTGACTTTTCCCAAGCAGAGGGAAGGCGTTAGACATCCTCCCCGTTCCTGCTAGCTGTTTCTCGGGAAATCTGTGAGCCGTGCTGACAGCCGGCACCCGTGCGAGCCCTCCGACACATTTCGGGAGGCGCTCCAGGCAAAAGGCGCTGGGTTATTCCAGCCCAGGGAGGTTATCCGTGCTGCCACTCAGGGCTGCACCGAGCCATAAGCACTATTATTATGCTAATGTTGAGGAAATGGCCTGCAGCCCTTTCCCCTCCTCCCCATTTCCCCTTCTGTGCGGATTTACATCCCGTGTGAGCAGGGAAAACAGAAAGGGTTTATTGTTTGTGAGCGTTAAAAGCAGATGTTTCGGCCAAGGTGGGAGAAAACAGAGGCTCAATTAACAAGTAGCAAAGGGACAAAGATAACGGCAGGCAGGGGAAACCTGCAGTCATTCGGCTTGTTCCGGGATGGCTGAACACGTACCCCAGCCTGCTCCAGCCACCGCAGGGATGTACTCCCCATTCCTGCTTAATTAGAGGCTGTGCTAATGCCTATCCCTTCATCCCCCTCTCCGCAGCTCGGCAAGAACGGAGGGTGGAGCAGCTGATGTCGAAGTGCCAGGGGACAGAGAGAGAGAGAGAGAGAGGGCTGCATGTGCTGCCAGCAGCCCCATCTCATCAATCGAATCAGGAACACACCGGTGTGGTCTCCCACTGCAGTCCCTGTTCAGGCAGGGATGGGGAAGGGATGAGGGATAACCCTGGGAGATCTGCCAGGAGCCCCCAAGGAGCGGGCAGCGTGTCCTGCCCGTCTCAAAAAAGGATTTTCTCTTGCTGCTGCTGACAGCAGGAGCTGGACTTGGCTTCCTCAGCTCTCTCCTCTGCTCCTCGCCCTGTGATAAATCTTTCAGGCTGTCGAATCCTGCTCACCTGGTCGTGCCTGCTCTGGGATGAGACCTGCTGCTCTTTCCTAATCCCAGTCAGGGCTATTCGCACTCATCTGGGAGACCTGAGTTGCTCAAGATTTTTTAGAGTATTTTAAAAGATAATAACAAACACAGCATTTTTACTAAAAATATTAAAGAAGTGTATTTTTCATTAAAAACACGTCTTTTCCTAAAATATTCAGTCTCTTCCCCAACCCCTTGAATCGTAAACATTTTCCAAATGCACACTGACATACTTGGTTTATTAGCACCTGTGTTTCCAGTAAATGTTTTCATTAAAACATTGCGCCATAAGTTTCTGAGGGGAAAAAAAAAAGAAAATCAAAGAAAAAATGAACTTATTTTTAACCTTTCAGGATGAAAACAGTTTGGAATTGCTGTGTGAAATTAATTTCAGGATTTTTAATCAGCTTTAACCAGGTGGAGGAGGGAAGAGAAGCAACTGAAGGACACCAGAAAATGGCAATAGACTTGTCAGACTGAATCAGACTGACTGTGGCTACCAGCTAGTGGCTGTGGCTAATGCCAGATACTTCAAAAGAAGACTTAAGCACAACACAACAAACATCAGAGAAGCACAGAATATCCTGAGCTGCAAGGGACCCAGTGCAGGAGAATCCATCTCCCCCCCACTCCCTCTGATTCTCTACTTCACACTGCTTTCTAGGAGAATTGTGCGAAGTGTCTTCCAAGGGTTTGTAGCTTTTACTGCTCTAATTCCAGGCATTCTCCTTATCCAAGTGAGTGGCCAGTCTCCCAGCAAACTTGTTAAACTCTTATTCTCAGAGCTTTCCACTGACAGTGAAACAGGCAGGGAAGAAATAGACACTTTTATCAGTTTGGAATTTCCTGCTTCTTAAAATCCCATCAGCTGCCTCTTTGTTCTCCTGTCACGGGACCCGCAGAGCAGAGATCCCAGCCCACCCGCTCCAGCCTGAACCTCATTTCATACAATCTTCCCATATTCCTTTTGCATTTGACCCTGCACAGAACAGAGTCTTTTCTCCATGTTGGACTTTCCTCAGATCCCTTTAAGGACCTCCAGTTTTTCAGTGTCCTTTCTCAGCACTGCACACAATACTCCAGAGGTTCAAACCATGGATGCTAAGGATGTTACACAGGAATGTCTATTGAAATCCTTCTGCATCAGATTCCAGGGCCTTATTCCCTGGGCTGTTTGTTTATAATGATTCTGAGTGAAGAGCTGAGGTCTTACACTGGACATTTGCAGTGGTTCTCACCTGAGAGACCACAACCCCTGCTCCTTATCCATGGACTTGAGCCTCTCTGCAGCAGAGGGGAGAGAGATTTTCTGCCTCGACTGGTACAAATTTCCATGAGTGATGTGACTGTAGGCAAAGATGCCATTTGACATTCGCTCCCTGCAGGCTGATACCTGAAAAGAGATGTTCTGGTCCTGCCTGAGACAGACCAGAAAAACACCATGAAGGCTTCTGAGTGAGATGAGCTCCTTGGTCCAGTTTCTGCTGGAACAGACTCCCAGCAGTGCTTTCACCAGCAGGAAGGGTTCAGGGCTGTGCTGTTTACTCTCCAAGCTGCTGAGGGCTGGAAGTGAAGAAGTGGAAGATACCAGGCAGATCAAAGTATGTGGAACAGATTAATGACAGTTTTGAATAAGAAAGAGCTTTAAAGAACAGAGTAAATGCTGGGGAGTGTGTGGAGAGAGTTCTAAAAGAGATAAAGCAGGCCCTTTAATAAACTAGAAAAGGGATAAAATCAATGATGGCTGAGTTAGAAATAACACAGAGGAGCCACTGAACTCTTTTCAAACTAGCCCTCTGCAGAAACGTACGAAAAAGCTGGGACAAACAATTAGGAAGCAATGAAGATCTTGTCAATAGAGCTGTTGATAAGGAACAGACAAAATGGATACTTAAATAAAATACAATGTAATTCCTTTTTTACTGATCATTCCTCCCAGTGCTCATCCAGCTCTCCGGATCAAACCTTCCTTTCAGCAGCCAGCTCCCATTTTTGTTGATGTTTGCTCTTTGCTTAGACTGCTCAGCAGGGCTTTTGGTCAGGAGGATTAGACTGAAAAGTTATTTCTCTGATTTTCTTTGATATTTTCAAAGATGGAAACACCCTCGTGCTCTCGAGGGTCCATAAATGTCCGAGCCAGTTTAATGAAGTATTGGCTCGAGCCATTTATAATTTCACTTATCTTTCCTGGCATTAAAATGCCCTGCAGAACTCACCTCATTCTCCCAAGATGGAGATTCTGGTTTTACACATATGTCTGATTTGGAAAGCTTACAGTTTCATGGGTTTCATGTAGTAAGAACTCAGTCTTAATAATCATCACCCACTGAAGTCAATGGGAGAGTTTGCACTGAAGGAAATGACAGGCAGTCTGGCATTTGCAGAATCAGTTTTTAAAATAAGTATTTTATAACAGAGTTCACCCTTTACGGGCACAACAGAACATCTAGGTGAGCAACAGTCTGGACATATGGTTTATTGACTTGGCCAAAACATGCAAAATCACCAGGGCATTTTCAGAGAAACTGGGAAAT
The DNA here is from genome assembly GCA_013397115.1 of Edolisoma coerulescens. NCBI lineage: Eukaryota > Metazoa > Chordata > Aves > Passeriformes > Campephagidae > Edolisoma > Edolisoma coerulescens. The sequence goes on along the minus strand of VWZW01003808.1, from coordinate 679,105 downwards.
TTTTTTGCTTTTTTGGCTGGATGGTTAAGTTTTTCACTTCTGATCTGTGAGATCAAAATTAGTTCCTGTGGGTGGTACTGTCCTTAAAAGGAGGAAACGAGAGAGACTGGCAATTACTTTTGCATCTACCCAACTTCTGTTCCAATGAATGGGCAGGGAAACTGCTGGAGTCTCAGCCCTGCCATGACCTCTTACATGATTGTAGGCAAACGATGTCCCATCAGATTTTTGGGTGCAAAGCAGCACTTGGTTACTCAGGAGAAGGATCCAAAGCAATGTGAGGAGAGGGGCAAGTTTTTCCTGGAAATCAGCGTGGAAGGAGACCACATTTATTTAGGTTTCTGTGAGAAACGGGAGATGCACCCACAGGTAACTCTCCAAAACCTGATCAGCGTTGAGCGGAATGGAAATGGAAAGTGGCCAGGCAGGCAACAGAGGAAGGGCAGGAGCAGCAGAGTCGCACAGCGAGCAGGGCTGAAAACACTGCCTAGCAGAGTGACGAAAGAGATCGATATTAGCACCATTTTTACTCCACATCAATCTCAATGACCGGGAGGAAGGTGTAAATAAGGTGTTGATTCCGGCTGCAGATCATACTCCAGGGGACTGATTGCAAACGCTGCAGACAAATAACACAAATGCCCTGAGTGCTCGGCAGTCGGGGTTAATGGGGAGCTGGAAGCCCCCCTGTTGTGACTGGATTTTCTTCGGTAGCCTGTTTTTCTTTCACTTATGCTGGTGCGAATCACAAGAGAAGTGAATTGAGTTGAGTTCTGTAACAATAAACAGGCTTGCCACAGACCTGCATAAACTTACTAAATTCTATGTGATAATTAAGTCATTTACCATTAGTTTCTGGCCTGGGTTTAAATGAACAAAGAATGAAGACCGTGCACTGTATCTCGGGATGAAAAACCTGAAACAGAGGAAGAAGACCCCGTTCAAGCTTCTGCCTTTTCCACTTCCACTACAGAATAGTTCTCAAATGAAGGCGAGAACAGGCAGAGAGCTGTGGGTGGTTTCCAACAATGAATCATAAACAAGGATGGAAAAATAATAAAACAAGAGTACCCACTCCCTCCATCTTCCCTTGTGGTGGATGTGGACAACACCATAATCAGATTCCCACCTAAAAAAAATATTTCTCAAAATTGGTATTCAATATTTCAGTGTTTATTAATAGCAAGGAAATTTGACAGGAAATAGTGCCTGTGATTTGTTAGCAATATTTATCTACTTTGTTCCTACACAGCAAATCTGAGAGATATTTCACAGTCTTTTTTATAATGGTGATGCTAGAGATATAAACTGCATTATTAGAAAAAAAAGCATAATAGCAATACAAAAAAGGCTGATTATTAATAAAACACTGTCAGATTAACTAACAGCAAAGTAAAGCCTATCTAGTAAGTGCTTGAGAGATAATTCTTCATTCCAAAGTGGTATTTTAGAGTTATGCACTAGTAAAAAAATGCTTTAAACTTTCTATGAGATTAAAACTGAATAGTTTTTTTTGATTTTTCTTTTCAAATTGCTGGTAAAAACTCAAGCTAAAAGTAATCACTAAATAATAGACAGCAGTGTTGAAATCGCATTACGGGCAAGATCACATTTCAAAGCAAGGGTGCTTTTCATGTTTTTGAGTGGCAAATGGCATCTGAAACAGCAGTGTTTCATTGGCTGAACAGCTTTTTATTTAAGTGCTGAAAATTTCACATGCTAGCTGGGGCCCGGTCCACAGCATAGTGAGGGCAAGGGTTCCCCTTGGCTGTCACAGAGATAGGAATTGATTTCAAGGCACAGCAAAATAAAGTCTGTAGCACTCACTGTCTCAGAACACAAGTCCAAAGAGCTGATTTGGTCACAAATGTGCTTCTGGCAGACCTGTTCCTCCTTTCTTCACACAAAACCCCAACCCAGGACACCTCAGTGTGATGTAGGAATGGGAGCCAGACAGAAGAAATCCTGAGGGGTGTGTTAAAAACAATGGTTTGTAAGATAAGGAGAGGGAAGAAATCTGAGCCCCCGCAGTTCACAATGTGGATACCCCAAATCAAACACTTTAACATTAATATTATGAAGCATCCATGTGAACAAATATTGACTCTTCCTGTGAATTCAGGTGTATCTGCACAGGTAACTATAGCTGTGCTACACAGGAAAATTGCAGCTTATACATATATGACCCCTCAGTGAAATAACAGATAACTCACACAGGGAAAAATGCAAAGCACATCCTTGTTCTGGGCTGCAACCAGAAGTTACAATAATACAAATAATAATATTAAAGAATAAAAAGAATAATTTGTGTGCCAAAGGTTTGGGACAGTTGAAATAACTATAATAGATAATTTTGGGTTATAACTGAATGAAGCAAACCTGGAGATATTTATTGGCAAACACTTCCCATGGGAGCACTTTTCTGCATGAAAGAGCTGATGGGGGAAACCTGGATTTAGGGGCTGACACCAATGAAAGTAGAGGATATAAGAGAGGGGGCAATTTCCCTGCCAGAGCAAGAGGATGACCAGGTGAGCACTGATCTGGGATAAAAGAGAAGGAAACGTGCCTTTTTCAAATTCCCACACATGTAAGAGTGCTGCAAAATTTAAACAAATTTCTTGGTACCAAAAGTAATGAATTTTCACACACAAGCTGTCAGTGCTCCTGACTGGTTTGGGCTTCTTAGAGCTTGTAGGGTAAACTGTTCCCCCAAATCAAGAGACTCTCTCCTCCTACTCCCATCAAAACCAGCCACCAGAACCCCACAGTGTTTATACGCTGGTTGATCTTTTTCATTTGGAGAAGGATATAATTCTTAAAGGTATTTATTTGGTTCTCTTGTGACATTCCTGGTTTATAAACCACCTCAGAAAGCCTATTTTGGATTTAAGAAATGTTTTTATTATAGATGGACATCTCCTACCACAGGTTCAACCCTTTTTCTTAAAAACACACATCAGATGTTTATATGTCCTACATTCCTTCTCAAAACATGGTCTTGTTACATCACAAACATCCAGGCTTGGGACAAAAATTGTCGTCAGACACTGTGGCAAGGGACATATCCTGTCCTTTGCCCTGTGGCAGGAGAATGGGGGCATTTTCCACATTGGGAGATGGGGAAATTTGAAAACCCTGTCAGCCCTTACCACAATTGTCCCCTCTGGCAGTTCCAGAAAAAGAATCTTGACTACAACTTGATTTGGAAACTATTTAGGCACAATCTCAGGAGATCCAGTATCAATGGACTGCAAGAGATGGAGTTAGAGGAAAAATACAACAGCGGGGCAGGTAGAGGAAGATGAGAGTGGAGAGAGGAGTCTCTGTTTTGCCTGGTATTCCATATTTCTTGACGCTGGAGTTTCAGCAAGGAGGCATTAATAATAAATAAAAGAATGATGACGGTTATCAACACTGACCCTTTCCCTCTTTCAAGTACATTTCAAGTTCTTTTTATTGATTATACACAAACTTCCTCACGTGCAGGCTAGGCTGTGCCTCCTTTCAAGGAAGTCTGTGGCTTGAGCAACCCAGGCCAGAAACTGCACATTTCCCCCCATTCTCCACTCTCATTTCTAAGAAAGAGAAAAAAAAACCCTCCTTTTGAGATTCTGGGAAAAATGGCACCAAAAATACATGTTTTTATCTTTTCAATTTGTTGGTTCACTACAGGGCTTTTGATCTCGTTTTAACATGAGATAAATCACCTTGAACAACACTTTTATGATGCTGTTCCTGCAACAAATGTGAGCCCATCATCTTTGTGCCTGGCTCAGGGACCTGGCCATGAGACTTCACTTTCAGAACTAATGGTTAATAACCAGATTATCCTTGCTAAAGAGAAGGCAAACATCTTTTATTGCATATCCTGCTATTCTGCACCACATGCAGGCACTATCCCTGTTCTTTCATGTATAATTTTAAATTAGACAGAATCTCTAAGGAAAGAATGATGAAGGTCCAAGCCAACTCCTAAGGTGGTAGAACAAAGCCATGAAATGTTTTGCTCCTCCTCTGGCTTTAATTTCAAGGGGTAAGATGATGGTATGGAGCCTACTTCATTTTTAATATGAATGAAATGCCAAGAAAAGTGCAAGACTGAGAAGCTGTAAGGAAGTTCTTTTATGTGACCTGGTCTCTTCCCCTCAAGAGGCAGGGCAAAGCAAGCCGATAGACTTCTGAGTGGTGGGTGGTAAAATGAATCTCATTTCTCAAGTCATGAACTTTGAAAATGAACTTTCTAAACATCACAGAGCAGAAAAAGCCTAGGATTTTATTATTTTATAGCCTTGTTGAATGGATACTTGCAGATGGAGGGGAAAGGTGAGTGTGTAAAAAGAAATAATGGATTACAGCACCACACATCCCAAATATTTGCAGTTGCTTCTCATATCATGTGTTTGATACTTGGCACAGCGAATTCTCCCCTACAGCCACAACCCTGCCTGTACTTACATCACCTCCCATGTGGATGCTGGGATTAAGACAGTAGCCTTACTCCTCCCAGGCAGGCTTTTGTTTCCCTCAGGCTGGGTGTGTGTCTCTATCAGAGACATGGCGCAGTAGATGTGTCACACATTGTAACGTCGGGGCTACTGTTGAGATGAAATACCGTAGTCTGCCCTGAACCCTTCCCCAACAGGAACCTGTTGCTGAGCTAACAGAGCTCCTGTGGCATCAGAGGGACAGGCACAACGCAGCCCTGATGCTTGTTCAGAGAAATCCAATATTACAGAATTTATATCTGCAAAATTCATATTGTATTCTTCCCCCTTAGATGCCTTCCCATATTTCAGGCCCATGGAATCGATGGAACCAAGGGGCAGTTTGTTGTAGCACCCTGTAGGATGATATTAAATTCTTGCTTTATTGCTAGTATCAGCAACTTTTTTAGACTGAGACAAGAAAAAAGACAGAAAGGGAGAAAGGAAGAGTGTGGGAGAGACATAGGAGCTACAAGATGTGTTGCTTATTTTGCTGAAGTTTGAACTAGGGAAAAAAGGCAAAGCACAGCTCCACAGAGCTTGAAAACAGACGATGTCCCCATTCTGTACCTCTGTAGCACTCCAGTAACAGCCACAACTAGACTTTTAGTGTCAATAAATTAATTATCTTGTGCTAGGGCAGTGTCCTGTATGGCTCTTGAAAGCCCTTTGAGCAGGAGCCAAGTGATGTCTGACTCCTGCTTTGCCACTCTCACACTGTCCCACCTCTGGAATCTGCTGTCTGTCCTCTCGTTGTTGCAGAACAAAATTCCAGCCCCCTGCTGTTGCTATCACAACAATTTGGGCCCAGATGTGCCTGTGCTGTGCACAGATGCTATTTCCAGGATTCATGGATGTTCTCCAAAGCCCTTCCAGCCATGGTTCCCACAGGACTCTGGTGAGAGAAGGGCACATGGCCCCACTCTCCACATCTGGATGGCTTCACTGCAAATCAGGGAGATTCCTAATGGGGTAAAGGATGCTCTTGGCACCCTGGCCAAGACACCAAAACCCCTTTTAACCCAGCAGTCTAAGTCCTGCTAAAGAGCTGGCCAGTTACAAGTGAGACTTGGTCCCCAAGCACTTGAGGATTTTCCATGTTCCTTCTGCCCAGGGCTTGACAGCATTTCCCTGTTGTGAAACCTTTGTGAAGGTGAGGGTTCAGTGCAGGGGTGCCAGGTGCTCCAGAAGCAAAACCTGATCAAAAGCTACAATTTCTCAGTAGCTCTGCCTGGACCCAGGACCAGCCCAGCACCACCAATACCCTCCCAGTCCATTTTGAAATGAGTTATTCTGCAGAATTTTAATCTTAAGACGTAGAGTCAAGTTGGCAACTAACACTTGGAATTAATTTATCCCTGGTGCAAACAGGAATGAGTCCTAACTCACAGTGTCTCCCATTTACATCCATGATCAATTTGGCCCACCAAACAAGCACTTCTGGGCTCTCTGATCTCATCCATTTGCAGCACAGAGATGTTTATTATGCCACATGAATCCAATCTGCTTCCATGTCTCTGGCATGGCAATCAGAGTAATTTTGTGTGGAAGGCTTCCTCAGAGAGAGCATCAAGGTGTGGGTTGGATGACATGGACACAAACTTCACTGGGTATAGAACTAATATGAAGCATGATGATAAAACCCAGGTTTTTTTTAAATTGCTCTTGGAGCCCTAAGAAATATTTTTTCCCGGGTTAGAACCACAATAATATTTCATTCCCACTGCTTACCCTAAAAAATGGATTTCCTTTCCCTTTTCAGTTGGTGATTTGTTTTGCATTAATGCCTTTCATAACTCATACATTTTGCCATTAAAAATTAATGCTTGGTGCTGACATAAACAAATGAAATTTGTATTATTAATGTTTTACATAGGTAAGACTTTGTAATAACAGATTCATCATAACAGACTGTTTTAATTAAAAGACTTGCTCATACCCTAAACTGATTTCAGACATAATTTTGGGCATTGGGAAGAAAGTCTGGTACAACCGCCTAGAGAGGAGTGATCACTAAGACCTTACAAGCCATTTTTAAAAGTTTGCACCTGAGTTCAGACAAGGGATCTGCTGTCGGGGGTGTATTCCATGAGACTAGCAAGTGGATAAGGCACCAGGGATGGCTTTTTGGTGTAGCCTCTCTGCACCATTGTAGTTTCTACCCAAGGTCCAGTACAGGGTTTTGCTGCATGGGGGGACATTGAAGGTGAATAAAACACCAAAGTGGTGGGACCACACTAAGGGCTTGCCTCCTGGTTGGACTCGTCTCCATTTGTCTGGAGAACCATGTGGCTCTCAGGGTGAATTTCCCATGGAAAGTCAGCAGGATGATCCCAGGCTGGCCTTTGGGGGTATGGGTCTAACTTTGTAGAGATGATGGTGAACTGGTTATCACTGCTTGTAGGTGTGGGACAACGCTCCTGCCATCCACAGCCCAATTAAAGCCACACTCTCCACTACTTCACTGCAAAATTGGACATTAGGAAAGAGAAGGAGAAGCAACAAGTTCAGTAATAGCCTGCTTCAATTTAGTTTCCTCCAACACAACAGTGCATACATGAAACTCATGTTAATTATAATGCCAAGCAAACTCTTACTTGAAAATTTTTCATTAAAAATTTGCTTCTGGTTCTGAGGGTAATAGTGTTGACTGCCCAAAAGAAGAAACCTCCTCGGGTGTGAGGCTGCAGGTGGTGTCTCCATAATAGGGGTCTATGATGTATTCCCAGGCAAATGAAGCTCAGGTTGAGAATAACTCACAGCAAACTCCATTACAAAGCAGTGGTAATTGTGCCACAAGACAGGGCTACAGTCTTACAAAACTCAGAAAGGGAAATTCAAACATGTTTAAAGCCTGGAGATGGACAGGTGGGGAAAGGAATGAAAATAGGAGCACACTTCCTCACAGACCTGGGAGCAGTGGCACAAAGCCTGCTAATGACAGGGAACAGGGTGATGGAAAAACATCAAGGGGGGGAATTTCTAAACCCCAATGCACTTGCCTCTTCCTCTGTCAAAATCAATTGAAATGTTCAGTTCAGTTTTTCTGTACCAGTGACTTCAAGGGGAGCTGAATTAAGCCAGGGCGCTTTTAAGTCACCCACCCTCCCTAACTGTAAAGAACAATTGGAAAAGTGAAGAGCTAAGAATTGAAACCATTGTAAAAGAGCTGGCCCTAGAAAATGGTTCTGGGAAGCCAGGAGTGCTGTAAAGAGAAAGATGATAAGAAACTATCTGTATTGGACATCAGGAGCTTATAAAAGGCGGCGGGATGTAAAATGGCATCACTCTGGAAAGGACACGAAAGCAATGAAGGGAAGAACAGGGCTGTATGAGAGGCTCATTAACGAGCAAGATGACTTGGGCTGCTTGCTTAAATCTCCTCTTTCCACCCCTTCAGCTCCCACTGTGTCCAGTGCAGCCCCACACACCCCAGGTGAGATGGAGCCAGGCAAAAAATCACATTGCAAAATGGAAAAGGAGGTTTGTGTGTGTCTGACATGGGACAGGAACACAGATGTGTACAAAACAGAGGTGCGCATTTATCCCTGGGACTCTCTTATGTTGGCATCAAGACATTTGTGCTGCCCTTTGAGAGATGTGCACTGTAGATATTTTTACATTGCAAGGGGCAACTTCCACTCAAAGGACGTTAAATGTACTTTTTGCACCATTTACAAGCAAGTTGCTGCTCTGCAGTGTCCAGCATGAGATTGCAGCCATTTCTGCAGTCTTTGTGCTGCTGAACCTATTTAATTAGAGGAAATTGGATTGAAGCTGCTAAGCAGTTGTTGTCGAGGCTGCTCTCCGTGTACACATTGTTCAGGAACCCACAGGAGTGCTGTGCTGGACACGGGAACACTGTGCCTTCAGCTGAACTCCAGCCAGCTCCACAAAGCAATGGCCAAATAAGGCAGAGATTCCAGGCACTGATCTTGAGCTAAAAGTTAAAAAAAAAAAAAAAAGGCATATTTGCCCAGCTCAGTGCAAAAGGCAATATGGAGCACTTCTGCCTGAGGAAGATAAGGAAAGGTGGCATTGCCTGGCATGGTTGCACCTAGATTTCATCAGAAGCCTGGAAACAAGCTCTCCAAAGGCCATTGCTACGCCCCACGAGGAGCCCAGGCTTCCCCTGCTATCGGAGAGCTCCTGTCAGGAACACGGGTGGAATGGCAGCAGCTTTGTTGGACAGGGCTGTGCCAAGGCAGAGTGAATGTTCATTTTCCTAACTTTGCATCAGTAATTAATCAAAACTGGTTTTACATAAGCCTGAACATAAAATTATTAGCTCCTGGAGGTTCTTCCAGCAGTTACAGCAAGACCTCTGTCAGCAGCTTCAGAACTGATGTGCTGTAAAAGGAGAGGAACATTGATAAATACTCATTTGTTATCCCTGCTGTTGCTCACTCAATCAGCTCTCACTGCTCATTCTCTTTTCCTCTTGTGTTCAGCAAAGAAAAAAGGAAGAAAGCAGGATTTTACTTGGAAAATAGAGGTGAAGAGGAAACTTTCTCTCATGATGAACACGAGAAAACTGGTTTGCAGAATAATCCAATAAACTGAGCCCTTCCTCAAATCTGGGTGTGTTCCTGGAATTTCAATTAAATTACAGGATCTCTAGGGCACAGTCGAGCCTTTCTACTCACTTTCCTTTAAGTTCTTTAATGTGACAGAGTGTTGATCCTCAGTTATTTCTCTGAGGTGCTCTCGTGGTAAAAATAAAACAATAAAGAGCATTACAGCTGGCCTGGGCTGTGCTGAGGGCTGTTGCAGCCTGGGCTGGGCTGGATGGCTCAGGCAGTAGAAGGACAAACCTCTGCTCCCCAGGAAAAGCACTTAGGCTGGTGGCTCCTCTGGTCTTCATCGAGTTTTTTGAGGGAGCATCCCTGAGGTCTGTCCCTCTGCTCTGGATCTGCAATGGGCAGTTCAGAGCAGGAGATCAGCCCTGTGTGCAGTTACTGTCAGAAGGAGGTTCCCCTTCTCTCTCTTCCCTTGCTACTTACCAGGGATGGTCCCACCCTTCCTAGATTACATCCACCTTTGTGAATCCCTCTGAGACTCCCCTTCTCTCCCTGCTTGGGATTGTGAACATCCCACCCTTGTCAGGCATTTTAATCTCTAAACATCTTTCTCCGGTGGAGAAAGTCTCTGGGCTTTTAAGAGCTTTCCATAAAGTTGTGATGATTCCAGGACAGGTCCTTAAGAGAGGAAATTCAGCATGGTTCCCATGGTACCCCTTCAGGGAAGGGGTAGCAGTTTGCAGCATCTGTCTCAGAGTCTCTGCATCATTCAGCCTTTCTTGTGGCCACATCCCAGGGTGCAGAGACTTTGGATCAGCTCAGAGCTTTTGCAGGTCACTGCTGAACACATGGCAGTAAATAATCTTCACAAAAAAGTCTCTTCTTTTAGTATTTCTGAACCCAGCACTGCATGGATGTAGGGTGCAAAGTACACCTGGAGAGTTTAGAGGTCAGACTTCCATTGAAGTGAAAAGTATTAAGGCAACCAAGTCCTTCAAAAGATTTCTTCCTACTGGTTTATCCTTCAGGATTCACTCCACAGGATGATAAAGATTTTAGACTTTGGACTGTTGGAAAACTCTCTCTTCCCTGTTCTACTGTGCAGTCAGTCAGCTAAAGCACTTCCTAATTCTTCTTGCTCAGAGTTAAACAACGGAAGAGGTGAATAATAAATAAAACCATACATTTTCAGAATTTTGAAAGCCAAAGAAAAGAAACTACAGTTTTTCAGGATCCACCTCAAACAGCTGAAACTTGTTTAGGGACCTGAGAAAAAGACAAAAGCCAACCTTGCAAAACACAGCAAACAAAACCCTTAAATGGGAAAATATGCATGGGAAAAGAAGCAATGCTGCTGAGATATGCATCCCATTTCTTCTCAGTTGCTGGTCTGTTCCTTCAGGTTTCCTGACAGAACTGCACACTATTTTTCCTTTTAATTTCCTGAATGTAGTTATTAACTGGAGTAAAATATATAAATAATCATGATGACAACATGTAATTTCTTGCAATGAAAACTTATGGTACTAGTTATTTCCCAAGATTAATATCAATGTTTGCAAGTCTCCTTATTCAGCTAGATGGGAAACAGGACCTATCACCAGGGTTCCTTTCATTTTCCTGGGTTTTTTCTCTTTTAACAGCCAGATTCATATTTTTTCCCTTGCCTGTAATACAAAACTTTCTTTCCTATAAATCTGTTTTGTTCCTCCTGTGACTCTCGAGCAGTCTGTCAGGAGCCCTGCAAGGAACAGCTCATTTCTGTCAAGAGCTCCATATTAAGCATTAAATGTCTTCTAAAAAGCTGTCCTGATGACAGCCAAGCACAGGGTCACACTCGTTTGAACGACAATTTACTCCCTTTCATGGCAGAGTGAGAAGAACTGCTTGGAATTGGGAGCTCAGAGTGGGAAGAAAAGCCTCGTGACCCACTTGCCTGGAGGTGCTGGCACGATGTGACAGGAGATTGTGGCAATGAGACTGAGTCGTGGGGTGGCTGAAGTGAAAAAAGGTGCCTTTGGAGCCACCTGAGCAGCACCGTCACTCACAGCCCAGTGGTCCTGCAGCTCCTGGGACACAACTTGTCACTCACTGGCGTGGATGGCACAGCAGGGAGAAAATGACACAGGCTGGCACCAGCCTTCCTCCCTCTCTATCTACTACATCCTTCAAGTGGAGTCCAAACAGGGAGTCCAAACTGTCTGCTGAGGCACCTTTAATACCCTTAAAGATTCCACATCCAAAGCAGGCTGAGAGAACTCTCTCTTCAAGGGGTTCACCCGCACACTGAGCCACCAGAAGATGGACCCCGGGTGGTGTTGGGCTGCATTAAGCATCACTCCCAGCCTTCTCTCCATCTTCCGTTCCAACAGCTTTAAAGAGCTGACACCAAAGATGCTGAAGATGAGAGAGAGACGTGGTCTCTCATTTTGAGACATCTCGTGGATGTCATTTTCCTTCTGTTCTCTGTGACGCTGTGTTTTTGCCACTGTTACTAAATGCCAGCCTAGTTTAGGCTGCATTTAGCATCTTAACTAAAAGATCATCCATCTTTCCTATATTGCTGGCGGGTGACACCTGTGGATGGTTCTAATGAACAAAAGAGTGCAGAGCTGTCAAGTCCTGCAAAGTTATTGGCGAGGATTTGGGGACTGTTAGCAGCTCATGGAGATCTTTCCACCCCACCGATCTTGCCAAAGCTGCTCTGATCTGCTCTGCTGACATGGTCATTTCACCCCAAAGGTACAGGGGACAGCAGCATTCCTTTCCATCAGTGCTTCATTAGGAGGAAGAGTGATACCACTGAAAGGAGATGTGGGCTGTGCTCCCACTCCTACCTCTTCCCTCTGCAGAGAGGTCTGGCAGAGAGCAGCTCCCTTCCCTGGCTGGAGCAGAAACACTGGGATGCGATGCTGAGTAGCGCACAAGGAGCTGATGTCCCACAAAAATTCTAATTTCACAACCCCCTCATCCCAGCCCTCCCCTTGCGATCTCGTTCAGACCTGTGAGATTTGCCCATCTGCATTTACCAGGGTGGTTTCTGCACTGCCAGGAAGGCAGGGATTAACTTCCTCCTGAGCATGGTCATCACGACCATTCATTTATGGAAGATCCTTGGAATTACCTCAGTCCTGCTAACAGCAATTATAATAAAAATAAAACTACAATAAAAAGGAGCACAGTGCCAAATCACCCAAGAGAGACCTCAGTGCACAAAGAATTGTTGTAAAGCAGTGCATTCCCTGTCTGTTTCTGAGTGATGGATAACACCAGCCCACCAGAGAGTGAGATTACCACTGCTGCCCTTCCTGTGCCCTCTAGGATGGCAGGAAAGAGTAAATGGGTGCTTGCTGCTGGAAGTATCTGAAGGCTCCAAAGTCTAGGAGCATTTCCAGGAGCAGGAGGCAGAGGATGTATCTCTCTCTCATGTCTCCCCCCTTTATCTATGTTTCCCACCATCAGTATCTCACATTCTGCAAATGAATCACAAAAGAAAAATCAATGTAAACGAAACAAGAGACTTTCCAGGCTGTAAAGCAGAGATGGCATTAGGTGTCCATTAATCCCATGGCTGCAGCAAGTCCCTGAAGCGACTGAAATGCGAGGAGGGAAAACGGAGGACGGGGAGGATGCCAGGGGACAGAGAACCAGCAAATCCCCTCTTATGACTGTAGTTGTTTTCCTTTCCTTTTATTTATTTCTATTTTTTCTTTTCTTCCCAATTTAAATAGAACTCATAAAATGAGCTGATGGAATATTCTGTTTTCTCTGCCTCCATGCTAGATTCAGAATGCCTGCAATGCTTTCTAATGTCAGCAGATCCAAATAAGGTCATTTGCATTAAAAGAAAGCCAAGCTTGCAGCTACCTACTTTAAAAAAAAAAAAAGAAATCATGCTTTTAAATTAATCAATGACCCCTCAGGTTGATGCCTTTGTAGAAATACTAAACTGAAAAGTTATGCATCTAATCATAAAAACTCTGAATTAACTCTGGGTTGGCTGCATCAGGGTTTAATGCAGGTCTTTTTATGACCCATCATGTTTGCTGCTTGGCTCCTTGACTCAGAATTGCAGGTCCCCTCTCCGATGGTCCTTCCCTGTGCTTGTGACCAGACACAGAACATCACAGGTCTTCCTCTGGGAGCTGAGCCCAAAATCCAGGAGCTCTCACAGAGAGGGGAAGAGAATAAGACAATCCTGGTCTGTCTCAGTGTAGCAAGGTCCTTTGAAAGACCCCTCCAGAAAATTCTGATGATAATCTGTGTTCTAAACTTCCTTACTCTTTACAGACCAACTTCGCAGCTTCCTCTGATGCAGACCTGTGCCTTTGGACTCCAGCACTCTTCCCCCTCCCCCCCGTGAAGGGTTATTCTCGTGCTTAATGCTTTGAAATTCTGCAAGGACCTGGACACATCTTCCCCTCCCCTCCATGTGGAAACCTGTCAAGCCCATGGTTTTTGGTACTTGTCCATTTTTATATGCTCCAGCCACATCTCAGTTTATAATTTCTAATAATTTCCAGTGTTAGTGAGGCTGAAAAAGCCATTGAGAGTTTTCAGGACTGAAACTGAGCCATCAATTATGAAAATGTTTCTTCTGCTCAGTTTCCCACTGAGCCATTATCTAATAAAAATCCCTAGGAAAACACCTCCCTCACCAGAAGAGGAAACAGTTAACAAGGTAGAGTTGCTGCTGAAGTGCCCTGGGAACAGAAATGCTGGGCTGGATACAGACACCCACAAATCCAGAGCCATCACTGGCCCCAACAGCATGCAAAAAAAATTTGCAGACTCAAACAGACTCAGTTGGCATAATTTTCTCTGTGAACTTGTCCCCTTCCCTTGAAATACTAGAATTACTTTACTATACAAAAGCTCCTTGCAATAAATGGCTTTTTTTCCCCCCCATGAATCTCCCCTATCATTCCCCCTCTGCCCAGCACACACTGGAGGGAAAAGCTTATTTGCATGTAAGGCTTGGGCATTAGGTTCCTCTTATTATAGGCTGAGAAAAAAGTANCACAGAAAAAGTGCAGACACAGTAAATTACTGTGTGAATTAAATCTCCAGCTGACTGGAAATGGGGCTGTTTGAAAACTCCCCTGGATTTTTGCAGTGTAAGGTGGGGAGGCTGCCATTCTTCTATTTTATGTTTGCTGATCCTTTGTTGTTCCTTTATGATCTTTTTCACCTCACGATGAGTGATTTAGAGTAATTTCAGGAACACAGAGAACTGCAAAGTAGGCATGCTTGGGAGGGGACAGCCAGAGCCAAGGTTCAAGGTTGAAACCAAAGTAATGAACTGCCTTGAAGGGGGTGTAAAGACTGGCCCCCAATCTGGGTGGCACATGCACATTTTGGTCCTGTTTCATGAATTTTTTCCTTTTACAGTGGTATTGAAACAGTGGTTGTTCAGAATCACAAATTCACTGGAGATGGATATGGAGTTCTGACCAGGTAACCCAGCCAGCCAGTGGCAAGACAGAGAATTAAATCTACTCGTCCCATTTTCCAGCTTTTGGTTTTAATTTTAAAATGAAGAAATAGAATTGGGTTGAAGGAGGTCAGGTTTCATATGGTCATCTTGTCTCTACCTCACTGGGATATTACTTAAGAAAGTAAGGAGAAAGAAGGGGAAAAAATTATTAGGGAAATAAACAGGGCCAGAATAAATACAGGATGTGGGGACTGATGATACCAGTGGAAAAAACTGTTATAAAATGAAGCTACTGGAAATAACTGCTAATGAAAATGAGCAAAAGAAGAATTCTAAAATCGGAATTCTATCTTGGAAATGTGGTACCCTAAGGACCTACCATTTTACTGACTTACTGCACCCAGTGTCTTGCCTGCTCTTCCCCAACCATTGCCCCTAGAGCTGCGTCCAGAGAGCTGAGCTCACTGTGAGGCTGAAGGGATAATGGTCAGATTTGGGGAATCTCTTGATGTCTCTGCTCCTCTCCCCTTCCCACAAAGAAGCTGTGTATCTGCTGCCTAAGAAAAACTGGGAGTTCTCAAATTGATCGTGGGGGAAGGGCTGCTTTCCATTGTCTCCTCAGACATCTGGACTACTCTGGGATAAATGAGATGGACTTTGTGGGTGTTTGTCAGTAGGGCTTTATCAAACCTGACTCCGGGTGACACTGTAGGTCCCCTAATACAACATCTCCCCTTTTACCATGTGAAGGGCAGCTGAATTCAAAGCTGGTGTTTAACACAACTGACGGTCATGGCACTGTGGCCACTTACCTGCAGCTCTGGATTTGGTCCAGGTCTCCAGTCTGCAGAGCTGCCCCTCAGTAATGGCTCTTTATCCACCATAAATTCCTGCCTGAGCTCATCACACACTCCCTGGGCAAGGTCTCCACTCCCTGAAGGGGCATTTCTGCTCTCCTTTGTCCCTCTGCTGCCAGCCCAGGTCACTGCTGCCCCCAATGCACTGCTCAGCACTCACCAAATCTTTAAATCTCTTTTCTTTTGCAGGGAGAAAATGCTAATTACCAGAGACTCCCACTTGAATTCTGCTGATGACAGGAATCACTTACTGTTTGTCACTCTTTTGCCTATATTTGATGGTTTATTGGGAAAGGGCTCAGTTCATGCATGCACTGAGATATGGCTTCATTGGTATTCCTTGGGTGGATGCTCTTCTGCTCCCATCTTAATAATCATCTCTTCTTCTTATCTAAGCGGGCTTTATATGGAAGAATGGGGGCCAGTGAGGGGCAAGGGATAGCAGTATAGGAAACACAAGAGCTCCTGTTCTGCAGAGGTGTGCATGGGGGTAGCAGGATAAGGCTCATCACTTCACTTGTGCATTGCATGCTCTGATATTTCAGCCCTTATTTGTACCAGGTGAATAACTTGCAAAACACCTTGTGTGACTAGCCACTTTCATGCTTTGTGAAATTTCCTAATACAATATTTATGGGGAAGGGACATAATTTTAGGCATTAATAAAATTTTATGTAAAAATCCTCAAACCTCAAAATGCACTTGTGCTATATTTTCTGCTTTTTTTTTTTTTTAATTATTATTATTTTTATTTGTGTTATCCAACCCCACCAACCTCTGATACCAGGGTCTGGTGATGCCTGGTGCTCCCCAAACATAAAGTGAGGAATTTTTTCCTGCTTTGAAGACCTTGAAGTTTTAGGCCTAAAATTTCCAAGGACCAGACATCCCACAGAGTGCAGCTCCCAACCCCCTTACCACACTTTGAAAACACTGAGCAAAGAAGACAGAATGTGGCAGGCTAAAGAAAAATACTGAGAAGCAAAAGGACTTGTTTTGGATCAGCATAAACCCTCTGGGTACCACAGCCTCATGGGTGGGGGGTGGTATTCACTGCTCTGTTTTGAATGGGAATCTCTCCCCTTCTAGGGCAGTTTTGCTCCTAAACTGAGTCTGTGACAGCACCTTTCTCCCCTCACATCTCTCACATTGCTGTCTGGTGCTGTCCCGCTCCCTTGACTGTCCTCATCTCATCCAGCTCCCACTGATCACATGGACTCATCCTAAATTATTTAAATTTACAGCTACTTGGTGTAATCCTACATTTGTGTCCCCTTTGAATCCATTTCGACAGCTAATGCCTTTGAGCATTGTGGTACCTTTCACACAATCCCATTCTAATGAACAGAATTTAAATAGAGGAAGATTGAATTAGAAGTCAAAATAATTACTTTTCTGGGCACTTTTGCTGCACAGAGAAGAAGAAATCAGTAACCACAGCATGGGCACACTGGGATATCCTGCAAACCACCCTCCACCCCTGTGCACAGCACAGCCTGGTTTGTACTGGTTCTACTCCTGCTCATTAATTGTTCATTAAACCCAGTCAAAACTCCAAGAAAGGTTTGTGCTAATTCACCCTTCACTAAGGGAAAGAACAAACAAAAAAACACATTAAGGGAAGCATCCACGCTGCACAGGAGAAGGCAGCAGACAAATGGGTCTCTCCTGCGAGAGCCAGGAAAACAGGAGGCGAGTTCCAGGCTGCGCCGCGCCGGTGGGGATTTGTGGAGCCTGGCTGCAGTTCTCAGCTGCAGAACTGTTGTCATAGAAGAGAAATCTGAAACATTACCAGTTCAGAAGGAAACACATGCAGAGGATGTCATTTAAATGCAGTCACGGGGCCAAGGTGCTCTGTTCATCCCTGCGCATGTGCCGAGCCCGTGGAATCTGCGCTTCTCACTCACCTCGTGGGACCACCAGGTGCCTCCAGATATTAAAAGACATCTGAGCTTTGCTGTCTGGAGCTCACAGGTTAACCAGACAAAGAACAAAGGTAACATTAAGGACAGGTAATAAGACATATTCTCTTACTAATCTCCCAGATCCACAGAATAGACCGGGAATATCTGTGCTTTTTTTGTTCCTAATGGTTCTCACTCACAGTTTTTACCATTATTTCTAGATGCCATGTTTCTTGATGACTCCTCTAATGAGGAATATTTGTCTCTCTGTCTATATTCAAACCCAACAAAATAAAGTGTAATTGCTGCACTTCAGATGATCTGAGAAATCCTGGTTCACTGTTCCTTCTCAATTTCAGACACGTAGGAGGTGAACTCCTGCTTGGTGCTTTGCTTGGCTGGCTTCAGAGTTATGGAACCAAGTTGTGCACTGCACCCCTCCTCACATATGACATTTTAATCTTAATTCCGAAGCTATATCTGAAGATAACAAAAGTTGGATCCTGAAATATTAATGACAAACAACTGCAGGACCTGTGGGTGATTTGCATTGCATCTTTTTCCAGGAAGGAAGCGGGATCACCTTTCCTGGGACATGAGCCTGTGCAGATTGCCTTTGCAAGTGATGGAGAAACGTGCTCTGGCATGCTGTCAATCTCATAAACAAAGGTGTTGTCAGGGAGCCTTATTTAGAAGTATTTCAAATTAACCTTGACAGAAGAATTAATAAATAATAAGAGCTGAATGATTTATAAATAAATCAATTACACTATAAATTTTAGAACAGCATGGTCTCAACTATTGCAGGGTGAGCAATATGGAGAAAGTTCATGTGGGCTAAAACTTCTCTGGAGGGTTTCTGATGTCCCCTCAGGAGCCCCATGGCTTCTAAAGGAAAGATGAAGGGAGTCACAGACTGAGAGGGCTGTTAGGAAAATACACTCTGTGTGCCACAGAGACGTGCAATGCTCTCCTTGATCCTTAGAATATTGCACCTCCAGATGGGACCCCAACTGTAGCAGCTCAATCATAAGTAAATTTATTTCAAAGTGTCAAGAATTTAAAAAGAACGGCCAATATTGGAGTTTCTAGGGCTTGGCTCCAGAATTCATGTAGAACTGAGGGAGAGGTGAAGAAGACTAAATGAGAAATCAAAGTGAGATTCATCCTGTCTGACCCTGCCTGCCTGCTCTGAGTTAGCCTTTTTGTCTTCCTCTGGCTGATGGAGAGAGACAGGAAGGTCCAGGAGCCTATGAATCACATGTGACAAATCCCTGTTTCAGGATGGAGCTAAACCTGTGGCAAACCTAGGAAAGCTTCTATGAAACGCCTTCTTAGTGCCTGCTTCCAGGTTTTGGCCATCCAGCTTCTGAGCTGCTGGACCCATTTAACCACTGAAAGATTGGGCTAAGCTTCTCTGGGTGGCTGATCAAATAGGTGTGAGCATTGCTGCCCGTTAGCTCATTACTTTAGTTCCTGAAGAACACAAAGCCCCCCAAAAAAGGCAGGGAAAAAGGCACTCAGGCACCAGGGTGGTGGATGACCTTATCAGAATTCCATAGTTAGGTGGAAATTGGTTTAAAAATTCAAATGACTGTTCACATAAAATGGCTTGCAGGATTCACCCAGCTGTAATAGCAATTCTCTGCAAATGATTATGCAATTACCTCCAGGAGGTCAAAAAGTAATTACCACATAACCTGCTCTCTTCTGCTGGTTGCCTCTAATAAATAATAGATGCAAGCTCTACTTGGCTTTAGAAGAGAATTTGCCATTTCTTTACCCTGTAATTACATTAGATTATTTACCCAGCATGGTCAGCTGTGACCATGTAGGTCAGCTAACGTGATATAGGAAGAATGGATGAGAAAGATTTATGCTCTGAATCTCTTCCAGCACCTGTGATCAAAGGGAGCTTTGGTTCTTGTGCACCCAGGACAAACCTTTCCCTCTGGCCACATTGGCTCCTGTGGGTGCTGAGCATCCTCCTGGGATCTGCTCAGCCCAGTACAAACCCACACATTAAATGGTCAGGGCTCCAGCCAAAGCCCCAGCAGCCAAACTGCTCTGTAGGGTTTCCTGGGACTCACTGCAGGACATTCTGCTCCACACCCTGTAGCTGTCAGGACATTAGGCCTTCAACAAAGAGATAACATTTTCTTTAGCCTCAGGCTTAGAAGCCTGGAAGACCCAGGTCTTGTGTTATTTCCCATGGGTAAGTAAGCAAGCTATCATAATTTTTAGCTCTGTCACAGAGAAGTTTTTGTTGTTGGCTGAATTTCACGCTGAGTCAATTTCTTCCTGAGGATCTGGAATGATGGCATTTGCTTTGTTTCCCTGACTATTACGTTGGAAGATGCAAACCTTTGGAATATGCTGCCTTTTCCTGGCAGTCTGTGAAATCAGCTGCTCTGACCTTGCTGGAAGGGAAGACATTTATTATTGGGGAGCAGAGAGAGATGTGGGGGCACAGTGTGCTCCGGGCCTGGCAGAGGCCGAACAAGATGCACAGCGTCTTCCTGGAGAAGTTGACAAGAAAAGTTGAACAAGCCAAGTAACATGTGGGAGAAAGGCCAGATTATTGTTTTCATTTCACACATGGAGTGAGAGGCAGCAAGACTGAGAAACTTCATCAAGGTCATGCAGCAAACCTGTGCCAGGGCAGCACAAGAAGACTGCAGCTCTCCTGAGGGCTGGTCCAAAGTCTGCACCAAGAAAGCATTTTCCTCTCAAGGGCTCTGCCTGTTAGGAAGCAGCTCAGGCTGAGTCAGAAAAGTACAGGCTCCCCCATAACATATTTCCCCTGTCAGAAGATAAGTGTATCTCCCACTTGCTGCTTACTACAGTCGCTGTTTAATAAATTAAGGGTCTAATTACATGGTATGAAAGTGATGTTGTTACACAGATGCAGTCACTGGAAACAAGACCAAGCAATAATGTTCCAACAAAACCCAGAGGCCTCTGCTCCTGATTTCTATTTTATGCCTTGTAGTCTCTGTGTTAGAGAACGTGCCACAAGTTGGGAGAAAATTAGGTTTTAATGTACCCTGTGACTGATGGACGTGATTCCAGCAAGGGCTGGAGTCTCAGCAGTCTCTCCCCTATCTTTTCCTGCCTCATCTTCCACAGACACCAAACATGGCCAAGGCTGAGGGTGAAAAATACACCTAGAGCTGCTCCTCTTCATCATCTAAAGGTAATGGGAAGTATTTATGGAGGGATCACTTTAACGCTCTTATTTTAAGGATGCCAGCCTGCAATGGCCAAAGAACTTTGAATTTCAGCTTGTGCAAATCTGCCCAGTGTCTTTGTTGAATCTCATGCTTTAATGGTTGGAATCAATGGTGTTAGAGGTCTTTTCCAACCTACATGACTCCATGATTCACAGAAGGTCACATTTCTGCGACCCACGACCCCTTTCACACAGGCATTTTAGGAAGAGTTTCAGTGTTTTGATCTGTGGCCTCAGGTTCTACAATCATTCCCTTGCAGACCAGAGGTGCCCAAGGAGTTAAGTGGAGCTGGTGGGTGTCACTTGAGGCAGATGTGAGTGACTTCTCCATTGTGGGCACATGCAGGTCAAGGTGGGTGTAGCCTTCAGTGTGTGTCACACCTTAATAGCCAGGTGGGAGAGGAAGGATGGCAGATTCATTTCCTTCCAACCTGGACAAGTACAATCAGCCATGGCTGGGGATTGCTGAGCTCTATATTATCAAAAAAGGGCAATCACACTACTGAGAGTTAATGACAGCTTTGCACACAATAGAAACCTTTGAGAGTAATTACAGAGTCCTTTGACTGGGACCCAATGCACGTGCACACGTGTGTCCTGGGTAACCTGAGCAGGTTGCTCAGGGGTCCCGGTGGGTGGCACAGAGGCAGCCCCACATCTGGATTAATCCAAACCCTTGTCCAGCACCTCAGGTGTTACCTGTGAGCCACAGCTCAGGATGTGGTGCCAGGGCAGCTGTCAGAAATGAAGATCACTTCTGGGGGGGCAGGAGATTTGTACGGTTCTGTCCTTCCATACTGGTGTGAGACTGCTGCAGGTCCACTCTACAGTATACCAATGCTGGCTTCTTGTGGGAAACAAACTTGTGTTTTGCTGAACACTAGAGACTGAGGAATGAGAGGAGAGGGAGAAGTGTGGGCATGGATCTCGAAGGGCAGTGCAAGGTATTGAGCAGGAAAAGGGAAGAGACGGAGGGAGGGAGACTCTCAATAATAAACTCTGCAGGCTCTGAGGCCTGGAATTGTTATTAAAAAGGCTGGAGCTGGGCCGTTCCCCCTCATTTCCTTTTCTTTGAACCCCACAGCTCTGTATAACTTCCTTTAAAATGTGTGCTATTAGCAGCAGTTCCCTCCTTCCTTCCCGAGCAGAGAGATGCATTGAACTAACTAACTTGCAGGGTTTATGCAATCCCATTTTGGTGGCTTAGCACTGGATGTCCCTCAGCAGCAACATGGCCAGAATGAGAAAAAGGCCACAGAGGGAGAAAATGATGACACCAGTATCTCAGGTGCCAAAAGGCCTAGAGCCAAGGGGCTGTGAGGGTGACGAGTCCCTGGGGGTATCATCAATCCAGAGAGCAGAATCAGATGGCTGCAGTGAGGGGGATGCTCTTACCAGCAAGAAAGAGGGGAAAAGGGGAAGGGGAAAAAAAATAAAAGAGAGAGAAAGAGGGTACAGCATCTATACTGTGGAGAACTACAGTGGTGCTGCATTGCTGTTTGTTCTTGCAGCTCTTTAACTGAGGAGGCACCAGCTCTCATTTCAGTATTTATACTTCCCTGGAGCAGCACCAACTGTATTTCAATATAAACGTAACACAGTTAATTGAAATCAGTAAGTTCAGCAGTCATTAATAACAGATCTCTGCGAAGGAATATCCCTGCTGCAGTTAATGATCAGCATAAAAAAGGCCCTCTTTTGAAGTGTTATGGTGAGCTCGGTGTTCATTTCATCGTTGATTAAAGCGAGTTAAACTTTGCCCGTCTGTAAGTTGTATATTTAAATATGAGGAGTTTGCAATACTTGAAGATATCAAAATACCACAGGTGCTTTGGAGCAAATCCAGCCCTCATGGCTGATCCCCAAAAGAGTGATGTGACTCTGAAGAAAAGGTGGAATTAGCCCACAGAAGTTAGAATGGACCAAGTTCTGCTGTAAACCTCAGTGGTGAGCAGATTCGAAACTCAAAGGAAGCAGCAGGATTCCTCCAGATTTGTGGGAAATCTGGCAGAATCTGAACCAGCCTGGAGCTTGTCACCGCAGCCCCAAGATGCTATTGCAGGTGACAGCCCTGAATTTGGGGAGGCCTTGAATGTTTAAAACTGCCTTTAGGATTGCATTAGCACTGTGAAGTCCTTTGGAAAGCTGACTGTGTAAACAGAGAGACCCTGCCCCTGTGGGTACAGCATACTCAGGGTTTGCACTGTAGTTGGGGCAGTAACACAAAACCAGATTGACTGTAATGTGAAAATGGAAATCCAGATATAGGTCCTGAATTAAATTCTCTCTATAAGAATATAATGTCTGAGAGTGGCGTTTTCCTAGAGGGCAAAAGGGTGACGTCGTTTTAAAACCCGTGGGAGAAACCCCTGCTGTAAATACATGAAGCAGAAGTGCTGGACTGCGAGTTTATAAATTTCTTCTGCTGGAAGAGGTGAAGGCCTTGATATCATTTGGGGTTGTCAGAGCTCCTGTTGGTTTGCATCAGGTCTGGGTTCAGAGGTTACAGTCACAGCTCCAGCTCTCCCTCAGTGGAGCCGCAGGTCTATGAGGTGCTGAGGGCTCGGTGAAACTCATGATCTGTTTTCACTACAGTGTATGAGGAACTGGGTGATTCCTCACCTGAAACACTCATGCTTTTTAGGAAACCTGTTGGGAAGGACAGATCTCATCCTGTGGCAAACTACAGTGAAAAGATCTGCATGTACAAGGCCATCACTAACAATAAACCCTGCTCCGTTAATTAGAATGAGAAATCCAATTTGACAAGGAAAATTGCAAAAGGTGCATGTGTGGCAATTACCTACAGAAGAGGAAAGAGAGGAGCCCAGGGATGATGAATGGAGGGAGACATGCACCCTAAAGTAGGTTATCTGCTGGGGGGAAATTTACTGCACACTTGAAAATGGCACAGGCATAAAACTAGACTCACAAGTTCATCCTTGATCATCTCAATTGGTGCTTGGGCTGCCAGGCTTCTGCTTGGAAAAACTGCATTTCCTTTCTCACTGTATTTTGACATCCAGGCTTTGTTTCCCAGCACAACTCACAACTGTAAGTGGAACTCAGTGGTGAAATAAACTCCAGTACAGGAACAGAGGTTTTTCCTTCTTCCAATTAGAGGAGCTACCCTGTAACTCCTGCAACAGGGATCACTGTGACACTACTGAACACTGTGGATCCAACATGCTTCACCCGGGTGACAGGCCTATAGACGCACTGCGGAAATGAAAACAAAAATGCCGTGTATATAATGCAGTGATGGATTGCTTCCTAAATGTCACAGGATGCTTTGGTGGGAAACCTCACTGAAGGCTTGTGTTGGTGCTGCCCAGGATTTCTTTAGTCTCTGGAGTGCTTATATGTAGTGCCAGCATAGCCTTGGTGGCTAGAAAGGGAACAAAATGAAAGTATTTAACAAAATTTAACCTCCTCGTGCTCAAGAAAGTAGACTACAGCTTCAGGATCACACCTAGATGTGTAACAGGCCAGTGAAAGCAGCTTTCGCAATGGTGTGTTTTCAGGCCAAACAACCAAAAAGAAGATCCCAGTTGGTCATAGAACCTTTTCACAGCCTTCTGCCTCACAGTAACCACTCAGGTGGGGCTTGTGCACTTGCAGAATGGGAATGTCACCACTCTCCTGCCCTCCCAGGCTCACCAGGAAACCACAACAGTACCTGAAACCCACACCAAGGACAGAAGGAGCAACTTGCAGCTCCTCCTTGGAAGAGGTTTCTAACTGCAGAAAACACTTTTAATGGGACTCCAGTGCTTTTCCAACATCTCCTTCAATTGGTGAGGCAGAAACCTTTGGAATATGTTGCTTGATTATATTTGAAGTTATACTGGCTGGTGATGGCTGAATCTCAATACTTATGACCAGAATATATTGCACTATCACAGCAGTTCTGCTAGGAAGCCAGCTGGAGAATGAGGGCTGGCTTGGGAGCTCTCCATCACCAGATAATAGCTTGAGCTCCATAAAATCTCTTTTTAGCATGAAGTCCCATTTCTGGAGCACAGCAAATCTGTGGGCACTTGCTTTTTCCATCATGGAAGTCAAAACATTTTATCCTTTCCAAATCAAATTTTATTTCCTTCAAGACCCTGCACAGCACCCTGTGCCCAGGTCATTTGTTTCCTTCATCATGACTCTCCCAGAAGAGCAAAGTAGAGAGATGTGATATCATTTAAACTGAAAATTTTAGTTGCTTTTCCTACTGATGAAGAAAAAGCTACTGTTAGAGGGGCTCATCAGCAGGGAAACAATCCAGCAGCTTGTTCCCCAAACACCACATCTGGAAAACTCTGGCTGAGCCAGCAATATCAGAAGTGCAGAGCTCAGCACTGGTTTCCTGTCAAGGAAGAAGAGATTTCTTTCCCTTCCCCCTCTCCATCACCACACCAAGACAATCAGTGCTGTGTAAAATGAACAGCACACACAGGAAGAGTAAACTGTGCTGATGTCCCTGTCATCTACAGGGCCTGAGGGCGTTTGCCAGGTTACTGGGAGTCTTTGTGTCCTTGGAGAGCAGATCTTGGTGCATGGGCAGGGCTGAGAGCTGGGCTCACCTCTCCAGGACCTTCTCCATGTAGGAGCGAGGGAGAGAAAGAAGAATGAGGACATGCAGCTCATAGCAAAGGAAAAAAAAGAACTAATGAGCTGCAGGAATGGGTACAGAGCTAGACCCCCACAAATCATTAAACATGGTCAGGTTCAAGAGAACTCTATTGAAGTATCTATCAAAACTCTTGCCCTCTGTCTCTGTTTCGGAGACAAAGTTAGGAGGAAAAGCTCCGGAGTGAGCGCCTCCTCCAAAGGGAATGGGCTTCCCCCTTTCCTCTGCCAATGAGGCAAATTAATGACAGTGAAAGTGGAAAAAAACCCCCAAAAACCCAAACTGTTTACTTACAGAAAAAAAACAGAATAGGGCAGAACAGGAAAAAAACCCAAAAAAACTCAGAACACAACAACAAATGCCCGGAGAAGGGAAGGAACACACGGGCTGACAACTAGTTCCCCCGGGAAGGGGAATGGGAAGGGGAGGTCCTCGCAGCAGCCCGGAGCAGGGCAGGTGGAAGGAAAACCTGGTGGTCTTCTGGTGCTGATTCTCCTCCTCCCAGCAGGCGAGACAGCTCGATGTTCTGAGGGGCTCGGACCAGGCCGCCCGTGGGCCCGCTGGGCCGCCCCACAGGTCCCCCGGACCGGAGAGAAGGGAAGGAGGGCAGGGAGGCCAGGGGGAGGGAAGGAAAAAGAACAAAACTTTCCTTAACTAGTGAGAATAAAGAAACAAACCGCCAGAGCAGCAGCAGCACAGCGCTCCCAGCACGCTCCCTCCCGAGCACTGCCGAGACCGTCGGGCCCAGAGCCGCTGGGCCGTTCTGCTGAACTGACCCAGCCGGGGTCCCGCGGCTCCAGCCCGGCCCCCCGGGCCCATCCTAAAGGTACAGCGTCTTTGGGCTCTAAGCAGAGGGTTAGGGAATAAAGAAGTCTTGTAACATCACTCCAGGACACTCTCAAACAGATTTACTGGATAAGAAGGAGGAGCTGGGGTGCAGAGTAAATAAAAGAGTAATGGGCCTGGCCTCTCCATGCCAGCCATGCCTGGTTACTGGAAAAGCTCTGGTAGATGGAACAATTTGCTGGAAAACTGCGGAAATGGAATTTAAAAGCAGACCTGGGGAAACGCTGAGATTCAAATCTTCCAAACCAATGCAGCAGCTGGGGAGGCAAGTGTGGGGTACTGTGCTGGGGCTGCAGTGACTGCTCCATCCGCATCGTGTTCTGCTCATGGGTTACTGCTTTAAAGTGGCACAGAGCAGGGTTAGATTGGATATTAGGAGGAAATTCTTCCCTCTGAGTGTCCTGAGGCCCTGGCACAGGGTGCCCAGAGAAGCTGTGGCTGCCCCATCCCTGCAAATGTTCAAGACCAGGTTGGACAGGTCTTGGAGCAACCTGGGATAATGGAAGTGTCCCTGCCCATGGCAGGGAGGTGGAACAAGATGACCTTTAAGGTCCCTTCCAACTGAAACCACTCAGTGGTTCTCTATTAGAGCCAAGTTGACAGCTGGCAAAGCTGCTGTGAGTCTTGGTGTCAATTTTAATGCCTGATGTACCAAATCACGTGGTGGTAAATCATGAAACAGTCTGAAAATTGAGAAATATTTCTGTGTCTCAAACTTTAAGTACATGAACAAGTCCCAGGACACCTCAAGTTAATTCTACGCATGAGTGTCTTCTGCAGGAAGGATGGATTTAAGCATGTGGTTAAATGTTTTCCTGAATCAGAGCCCTCAATTGAGAAGAATGAAGAGACATTATTGGAGATGCAGTTTATACCTAACACTTGGCACATTAGGCAGCACCCGTGTGGTTAAAACACACTTTTCCATTAAAAATTATAATTGGGGAAAAACAAATTAGAGACAAAATGAAATAGGCTTTTTATTTTTCCTCTTTCACCAAGAGATTACGTATTTCCCAAACACAATTTCTCCAATCCATATCTAATGCATTAGAGGTATTCTGCTATTTCCCTTTAGACAAACAAATTTCCCACACAGTGTGGGATCACAGCCCTGTTCCAGAGAGAAAAACAAGTCATAATAATGCTGAGGCTACTAAAGGAAAATGTTAAAGTAATTAAAATATGAAAGAAGCTGCTGTCTTCCTGGGATTTCAATTTCAGAGGTGCCTGAGGGGAGGGGGTTGGATATCTCACACTGATACACTGTTTGATAAAGTGTGATAAAGACTTAGAAAAATTGGCAGATTAAACTGAAATAAAAGCTGAGGATATTTGCATTCAAAAAGCTATTAAAAGCAGTGTGATTGAGCAGCAAGAAGCTTCTCTTTTATGCAAGAATGCACCGGAGTGGGATGTTTGCTGCATCAATGTCAAGGAGATCAAAGAGTTGTTTTTGTTAGTGGCACAAACTGTTCTTTTTGGCTGTTGGCTTGGATGTGCAATTGGAAGTCTCTGGGATCCTGCTGCACTGTGATGCCACCACAGGATGGGACTGAAGATCCAGGAGAGCTGTGTGATCCTGTGCTAAAGTGATGCTGCCATACAGAAGACCCTCAAAACCCTCCTGTGGCAGAGTAGTCAAAGACTTGTCCAACTTGCACAGCACAGAGATGGCTCACCCAGTGTTTGCCTTCTTAGAGACTCCTTCCTTCAAAACTTCTCAGGGATTTTGCCTCCATTCAATTGCCTCCAAACAACGGCCCTTTTTCAAGCTGGTTCAAAGTCAGGCTGTCAGTGTGCTGCCTAAAACTGGGAGAACCATTTGATAGATCATACTTTCCTTCCTCTATTAGCTAACTAGCTATTTGTCTTTCAGTCCTGACACTGCCCTCATTTGTGAGTAAAACCGCAGGTGAACTTCCAGACTGGAGGGTTAAACCAGACAAAGTGAAGGATCTGGTGCCTGACAGAAGTTGTGGCTGTTTGATTGATCCCACAGCTCAAAGAACTGACAACGCACCCAGGGGCTGCTCAGACCAGAGAGCCCAGCACTTGCCAGAGCCTGAGCTATGCCTGTGTTTGTTGAACAGCCACCAACTATAAGTGGTTTCTGGAATCACAAGCAGTGAGGATCAGGTCCATTTGCTGGCAAACTCCCAACAGGGTGAAGCACAGCATCAAAGCTGTGACAAGCAGCTGAAGCAACAGTTGTGTTGACAACTGCGCTCACACGGAGACCTGGCGCTGTGAGAGCCACTTTGCATCTGCCTGTCAAATGGCAAAACCTTTAAGATTGCTCTGCCCGTGGTATCTGGGGGTTCCTTTGCCTCCAAGGGCAGTGGTGGACCTAGCAGGCAGGTACCCCTGGCAGGGCATGTCCCAACACTGGGGTGTTAGGCTGGGCTGGAAGGGTGCTGCAAGGAGATAAAGCTGGTCCTGGTCCTGGGTAGGCAGAGGAGCCACCTTGCCCTGGGAGAAGGTTAGGGTTTGGTTTTGGCTACATGGACACACTTCCTTGCTTTCTTCCTGAACACTGGAATCATAAAAATATGATCTGTAGGTTATCTGTAACAAAAACCCCAAGCAAGCATTGATTCAGCAGCAGCATGGCTCACGCATGCCATCAGATTTTAAGTTTACAGCAAGTCTTGCTACTTTTCTAACTCTCTCTCCCCCTGCTCCAGCCCAGAATACTCCTTTATTTCCAATTGCCTCCCTCTGGCAGCTTTATATTGGTGACCTGAGGGTGCAAATTAGATGTTTGAAAATACAGCAGTTAAAGCAACAACTCTGAAGTGTAATAGAGGTCAGGACAGTTTTCTTCCAACTCAGTTGCTCAGTTTCTGCTTTGGTTCACACAATCTGCATTTTGCAAAGTCCTTTGATTTCTGCACAGGGTGAAAACAGGGCCCAATCCTCCTTCTGTTCAAATCTCCAACTCTCTGTATTTTCTCTCTATTTTTAGGCTTCTAAAAAGAGGCAGTGGTTCCCTTGGTTCACTCTGAGAATTTTCTGGGAAAGGCTCCCAGTCTGGACTATGTCCTTTGCCTTGGAGCTCTTCTCCTAAATATATGTGTCACTGTCACTGGGCAAAGCAACATATTTTCCCTGGAACTTTTGATCTGTGCTGCTGCCAATCAGTGAGTATCTGGTCCGATTACATCGCCTGTCCTTAATGGGCCCGTTAACATTTGGATACTTGCATGTTCTGCTGACAAAACACTCCCATAGCGCTAAATAAACACCACGAATTAGGAGAACCATAACCAGGAGCTGCCAAATGGGGCTTCGGGGGAAATATTTCAGAATAATATCAGAGCTTTGTAATTGAAGGCTGACTGGTGTGGGGGAAGAAGCGATGCTGCTCCACTATCACACACTCAAGAATTGGTTCATTTGTCTTGATTAGCAGAAGTTTAACTATCACATGCTTTAATTAGTGGCTTTCTCAGAAGACTCGTTGGTGTGAATAGCCAGGGCCAGGCAGAAATACATTTGGGCGGGGAGGGGGTAGCTCTGTGTGGTGTGTTTGGAGCAAATCTTGGGCTACCATCACTCCGGTCGGCAGTGGAGGGAGCAAGAACAGCCTTTAGGCTGGAGATTGCTCTGCAGCGCTTTCCTGGTGGAGGAATTGTGCCACAAAACAGGCATCTGCTGTGTCCTGGGGAAGAGGGATGTGAGCACTGTTGGAGGGACTCCAGAAAGCAGAGGTTCCCCTTTGCATGCCAGCCAGCATCTCACTGACACGGGTGGTTTCAATACAAGACTGAAACTTTGGTTTCAGTCCCTTAGTATTTTATTACGCATATTTAAAGTGCCTGCTGTTTGAGGGGTTAGAAGAGAGAAAAGTTTCTGCCTACAACATGCTTCATGAGCAGATGAAACTCAAATAGGACAAAGAAAAGGGAAATTGTCAGCATCATTTGCTAAGGGGTTCTACCAGGTACTTTTGAAGAGGTGCATTGTGAAGAACAAGAGGGTTAGGGTGGTGAATGATTTGCTCTCAATCCATTTTCAGTCCTTTTGAACAGGAGGAAGGTTTATACCAATTTTGCCAAGCACTGGAGCTCCTGTAAGCACAGAGCAGGGGCAGCATCAAGTGGCTCCAACACCTCAACCAGCACTTAAATCTCTTTGAGGAGGGCTGGTGTGGTGTTTTGGGTGTGCAGGGCTGAGATCTCTTGGAGGACAGGGAAATGTCATAAGGGGAATTTAGGGCAGATTATCACTTCCTTTGGTCTGCTTTTTTGCTTTCATTTGGTTTCAAACAGGTTTCTGGTAGGAGATTATGGAACACTCCCCTCATTGGGACCTTTGTTCTCTCTTCTGTCAGGCAGCCACAAATTTAAGTGCACAGGAGCTGTTTCATCTGAAATCATTGGCCCTCATGTAAACAAGGCCATTAAATAGAGGAAAAGACAAATGATGCTAGCAGGCATGTGCTTTATTCTGTCTCAGAAAGCTTTTGATGGCTGGCTGATCCCACATGCACCTTGGAAAGGTCTGGGCTATTAGAGAGATTAAACAAGTCTTCACTTTACCTTTACTATCCTTTGCCTCTCCCTTTTCTCTCCCTCCTTCTTGCCCTAATGCCACCTTCCCATTTCTACTTTCCGTGATTTATTATTTTCCATTCACTGTATCCTGGAGGCAGAATACATTTTTTAACAGGCAGGATTTCTAAATACTTTTATTTTCCTTCAGATTCTTTCTGGTCACCTCCAGGCTGTGCACACTCACACATAAACACACACACAAACACACGTGCATTTATGTGTCTTTGTTAACATCTTCTCTTTCCCCTCCCAAACTCTTTCCATACATCCTTTGAGTGCACTAGTCCTATTTCCATCAAAATTTCCTCTCCTTTCATCAATCCAGAATAATAAACAGATTTGATTTCCTATCTCTTGAATTGTTTTTCTGAAAGCTGAATTTTCTCTCTCTTTTTTTTTTCCCCTTGGATTTTCTTTCTCTTTTTTTTTTTTTTAATTTATATTTTTATTTTTACTTTACATTCAAAGAAATCATCCTTTTCCTCCCTTGTTTCCTGGCTTCTCCTCCAGTGTTTTATTCAGGCTATGGATAATTGTCTCCATACACTCCTTTTATGCTATGAAATGAATTGCTAATGCAACCCCTGCTGGGAGAAGCATAGTCTGATCTTATCCTAAATAGGGCCTTGTTTGCAGGGGATTATGTATAAATGTATGGACTGCATCATTATATATTCACTTAGTGGAAAGAGGTCTCTGCTTATTCCATAAATGAATTCCTGGGGAGAAGAGATGCTTCCAGCCTGGACATGCCTTGAAGTCCATTCCTGCTCCCCTGGCGTGGCTGCTCAGTGAAGCCCAGATCAACCAATATTCGCTGCCACAGGACCTGGAAAGGTGAGGGGAGACAGAACCCATGTCATCCACAATATTCCTGCCAGAGATCCCACCTCCTGGCCCAGGCATTCCCTGGAATGTGGGAAGATCTTGCATTGCCAAGAACCCTCTGGACTGGGGGAAGCATCTAGGCCTGGTGAGGGGGCAGGGGCAGATACAGGTCTCTGAAACCTCCAGATCAGTCCCCTGCCAAAGAGGGATGCAGTGCTGATCCCTCTGCTTGCAGCAAAATGCACCAGCAGGGGTAGAGCAGCATGCAACCCAAACAATTGAGTTAAATACAATGCAAAGGTTTGCCCTGAGCTGCTTATGGTCTTGTATAAACTTTGAGGATAACAGGGGGTGAATAGGATACAGGAGCCCTTCTTTCAGCTCCATGGTCTGCCACAGTCATCCTGCCTGGTCCCAGAACTGCCCCACAAGTTATAAATATCCTAAACCGCAGCCAGGATGGCAGTTGAGGCACTGCAGAATCTGTGGGATGTTTCTTGGAGTAGCACTGTGCAGTTTCCAGCCAGATCCTGTTATAGTGTCGGCTTGGATTGTATTTACTGGCACATAGGAAAAATAGACAAAACTAGATTTTCCCTTGCTACATTTTATTTTTTCCTTCTGGACTGGGCTCCGGGCGTCTTTTAGGAAAACCATAAAGCATCCTATTAAATCAAGTCATCATAAGGCAACATGTAGCACAGCCTCTGAGTGGGGTTTGTGCTGCTATCAGCTCTTATCCATCATCCTGGCTCAGTTTCACCTGAGTTCACTCTGCTCTGAGCTAAACCCCAGACCTGGAAACAATCTCTGCCTTCCTCCTCCTCCTCAATATACCCTAAGCACTGAGTAACTTGAAACTTCTGCAGTGTGCTGCTTGTGTTTGCAGTAAAACCCTCTTGCTAATGGGCAAGGTTCATGCTATTTCCATTTGTGTTAGTCAGACTCCTGTTTCATACAACTTTTTTTTTTTTCTTTTTAAATGAGAGAAAAAAACCTGCATATTTTAAAGTGTAAACAGAACCTGGTGTTTTCTTAAATAAATGTGACAATTGCAATAATGTTTTGCAGATTACAGGAGAAGGAACTTAAGGGAAACATTTCCAGAGCTTCAGCACTGTGTATTTTGCTGATGCTTAAATAAACTCCTCTTTGTTACTGCTGCTCTTTCTACCATGCTGTTAGTTTGATGCTACTTGAAAACCTTAAATGCCTAGAAAATCCTTCTGCTAGACAGGGATGTTACTTTCTATCTTCTGGTCTGCCCAGAAACCTCTCAATTCCCTCAGTAGCTTTGCACTCAGGCAGACAGATCCTGCTTTTGCAATTCTTAGGTTTTGCCCGTGAGTCAGCAGCTCCCTGGGCTCATATTAACAACCCAAACCAACAGTGGCATGATTGAGGCCTTATGCCTGGGTCTGTGCACACTGCTGCCATCATCCAGGCAGAGCCCATTTGACTCAGCCAGGCTGGTGACAGCTTGTTCAGCCCTGGCGTATGAATAAAGCCACCATGATCAGTCCAGGTCCCCTGGTTCTTCTCACTGCTGCAGGAGCAAAGGAAAAACTTCCCCATCTGGGAGGCACCTGACTACCATTTAGCTGAGGTTTAATGCGAAACCAGATGAAGGCTGCCTCACCTCCTGAAAGCCACACAAAAAACAGGGCAACCAGACTGAAGTTATAAATCCAGCTTTTCTGCAGAGAAAGCAATTCCGTTCCTCACTCATCCCCTGGAGCTCATCCCACCCTTGCTTGCAGCGTTAAGTGCAAACCTTGGCCCCCTGAAGCACATCCCTTTCAGAATGTCCCACCTCTCCAGCTGCTTTCACTCTGCTGCAGCCCTGCAAGCAATGAGGGCAATTTGTCCTGGTTGGTGGAAAGGGGTCAATCTTTCCTCTGCCAGTGCCAGGAGAAACTCATGGCCACCAGTCTGGAAACTGTGTGGTCTCGCCTGCCTTGGTCTCAAATCTCAGCTTTGCCACAGCTACCCTGACTGCAGTGAGTAATTCCCTCTGAGCTCCTTCCTTGAAATGTCCATTCCCCATCCCCAAGTAGATTAATGGAAAGAAGAAAACACCCTTCCTTTAATCCCTGGGTCATTTCTGCTGCTTTAAAGGTACTCCTGCTCTCTGTCTGGCCTCACAAAAAGCATCATTAAGTTGTTCAGTAGAATGCAAAACTGCGTGGAAGCTAAAGCCTCCTGTACTGAGGTCCAAGTGCTCCAGTTTTCCATGGAGGCTGAGGCTGGAGCAGGCACACCACAGGGCTGCTGGTACTGCTGACAGTGGGGGAGAGCCAGGAGTTGCTGGGCATAGGAATACGACAGATCATAATTATAGCAAAGCCCTGACACACATGCTGAAGCAGGTGCATGTGGGCCAGCAAGGAGAGAAACAGGGATAGCGGGGAACTTCCTGGTGCAAGGGAGAAGCAGGAGTGCCCTGGATACTGAGAATGGAGGGCAGGGGGGAGATTTTCTTCTCTGAGACTTCTCTTGGGAATGAGGATCTTTCCTTCTCCCTGTGAGTGAGAGAGGTGTTTCCTGAGAGCACAGGAACTGAACTGCCAGCCTGGTGGGAGCAAGCTGGGGATGGCTCTGTGGGAAATGGGCTGAAGGGAGCCTGGCTCCAAGATATTTGTCTCTAGGACTCACTGCTGACTCTTCCTGAGATGGTGCATTTGCTACATCCCTGATTCATGAGCATGCTCTGCTGGCTAATCAAGGGCTGAGGTTCATCAGCAGCACTTTCTCCATTACCTGATGACTTATTTTTATGAAACACATCAAAACCTCATCTCCTCGACTACTGTGACAAGAAGACACTCTGAGACAGCAGACACAAGCCTGCTTTCATTTGGAAATCAGTCTGGCAATGAAAGGCAGGTGCCAGATGAAGCCTGATCAGAGGCACTCAGTGCGCAAGGAGGGCAGGACATTCCCCGTGCACACCACAAGTGTGTGACAAGTGTGCACCTAGTGGTTCCAAGTGCTAAATTCCCCATGGAAGCTTGGTAAGCACATAGGAGAAGGAGTGGGATTGGGACAGACCTCAAACTCTCCGGCACTGCCCTCTGAAATGTCAAATATGGGGAGATAAGGGCTTGAGAGAAGCAGTGACTGCCTGCCTGCCTGCAGCTCTTCTGTCTCAGAGACACACTGCAGCCAGTGCTGAGACACAGCTTTCTTAAGTGTGCTTAAATATTCCATTTAGCCATGAATAAGCCCACCCCATTAGGTATGCAACTGGAAGTAAATCATGTGTTTGGACACCACAAGTCCATAGATGGTGATGGAGAGCAGGAGGATTGGGGACAGCCTGCAGATTACCTGCAGAAATATGGGCCTGATGTCACTCAGCAGTGTCACCAGCAGTTTGATCCCCCATCTCCAGTGGGCAGAAACAGCTCTGACTGCAGGTCACACACCTGCTGCAGGCAATGCCTTCTGCTGACTGGTGCAGTCCATGTCTACTCTATGCCATTTCCTCAGTGTCTTCCCAGTTAGCTGTCACCTTCCTTTTGGCACTTACTAAACTCCATGCTTGTTTCTGTCTCAGTTGTCTCAGGATCTTTTACTCACCAAACTCTTTCAGGAGCTGGTGGGGATGGAAGGTTTGCCTGTGTGGAGGTGGAGAGATTGGTATGTTTATCTGGGATATATATTCACTTGTGGAGAAAGCACTGAACATCCAGGAATGCCACAGTTGTCCTTCTACTGTGCAGCACAGCCACTTGCAGATGAACTGGGTGGAATTCAGGACCAAAGACAGCTTCAGCCATGATGCAGAGAAAAAGTCCAATTTCTCAGGTACCACCAGGAATGCAACCCTATTAAGATAACTTGGGGTATTGTGGTGTCGCCTAGCTGACCACATGACCCCATGTCCATGCCATGTGGAGCTCTCCTGTGGAGGGCACTGCTGTACTTTCCCACTGAGCAGCTCACACAGCGTGCAGAGAGCAGCTCTGGCTCTCTGGTGCTCACTCACCTCCTGGC
Organism: Edolisoma coerulescens; assembly: GCA_013397115.1. Classification (NCBI taxonomy): domain Eukaryota; kingdom Metazoa; phylum Chordata; class Aves; order Passeriformes; family Campephagidae; genus Edolisoma; species Edolisoma coerulescens. The sequence continues at coordinate 643,815 of VWZW01003808.1, read as the reverse complement.
TGGATGTAGAAATTGTGTGCAAAACCCCAGTAACTTTAAAGGCTGGAAGCAGGTGAGAAACATGGCATAAAAGGCAGCTTTTTTTTGTCTCACAGTCTTCCAGTTTTGTTTCCCCGTGCTTGTGTCAGAGTCCCTTTCAACCTTCACACCATATTAGTATGGATTACATGCCTCTATTAGTTATGTACCTTAATTCCGACTTTGGGACCTGCTCATACTGTCTTGCAGCTTGCTTCATCTGACTCATCATTTCCAAATTAGCTGAACTTCATTGAGTCAGATCAGGCTGCAGCCCTTGTGCACCAGGAGAAATTAGTCATTGCACTGCTTCCTCTGCAAACCCATGCTTTTGAAAGCATGGCTCTGTGCATCTGAATCAAGAAGAGGCCACGTCTCTCTCGATGCTTCCATCAGAGCTTAATAGGAGAAAAAAAGGTTCACAAAACTGAAAGGCTGCGAGCCGTTTAGATGCATTTATTGTCTGAGCCTCCCCTGTCTTGTCCTGGATCTAGACAAAACCTTAATAAAAGCAGCAGTAACTGGCAAGGGGGTGCTTCTGTTGATTTTCTGTTGCCAGGGGAAAACCAAACTAACGGAATTAGTGTGAGTTCACGAGGGTAACCAGAATTAAGCCTGGACCTATGAGTGTGTGTGCATTTGCTGCATGCTGAATGCAAAGGGGTGGAAAAAGTTAAACATAGACAAGGCTTGAGCTAAAAAGACAAATTGAGCTGAGCTGCATATTCACTTTGCCCCTGGATGCCAAGAAAGTTTGTTTGAAGCTCTGCAGAAATAAACCTTTTTGCCCCCTCTTCTCTCAGGGACTTGGAGTCCACTGCAGAATTCTTCCTCTTTTATGCAGCACTCCCCTTTTTGTTTCTCTCTGATTCTTTGTTTTATGTTTCGTGCTGCTGAATTACTGCAGTCATTCCCTTTTTCTTTCTCCCAGCAATTGTCAAGGAAAAAAAGTAAAAGCCCCCAAAACATTCTGCAAAGTAACTTTACTCAGCATCACAGCCGTCTACCCCAGTGGAAACTCAGGCTTGTTTGCTTTACTTAAAGCTGCTGCCTTGCACACATGATATAGCTCACAGATGCCTGGAGTCTATTTACCTCCTGGCTTGTTTATCCCGAAATGGCCAAAGGAAACTGCTCACATTTTTGTCTTGATAAGAATCCAATCATGGAAATTGATTGAACTACTTCTTCCAGCTTTTCTCTCACATTTACACTTTTCAACTGGTTTGAATTGTTTAATCTACAGTTAATTTAGAGACACACACCCGTGGCACTGATATATCAGGAGATCAAGATAAATGGCTAGAGTGTTTTTATGAGCAAAAATCTCTCTAGATTCCAGTACATAAATCATTTGTTGTGAAATTGCTCATTGTCTTTAGGCAATGTCATAGTGAAAAATTCAATCTATTCATGAACAGAAAGTCAAGGGATTAGGAATGGTTTGAAGGGAAAGACATTTAAAAAAAAAAAAAAAAAGGTAAGATTTATCTCTTAATTCTCCCCTAGCACAATTTTCCTGCCCTCGTTTTGCAGTTTGAATTGAATTTCACACTCTTTGTCTGCCTGTTCCAGTCAATAGGAAGCCATGAAGATGTCCCCAAGGGAAGGAGGGGTTTCTTTGTATTAATTCAGGAGCACGTTCCCTCTGCTTATCCCCTGATGCAACAAAGGAAAGCTGGAAAGTGGCCTACTGATGATTTCTTCATGATCACTGTGCTTGCAGAGACAATTTTTTTGCTAGAGGCTGGGCTCTTCCTGCAGAGCTCAGCCAAGGGCTGGATAAAATGCAGGTCTCAGAAGAGACTTGGAAATCTTGGTGGAAAAGAGCATCCCCAGTTCTCTACCTTTTCCTCCCATATGGAAGATGTCTCCTTTCACTTGAGTTACAACCTCCTATGCTTCCACCATGACCATTTGGAGAAGGAGAGGGATCATGGTCAGTAATGGAGGGGTTATTTGCTGGAGGACAACTGGAAATTTGGGGTTTTCAATAGGTACAAGCAGCATCACAGAAGTACATGTGTGAATGAAGCAGAACAGGCCAAAAAAAATGCTCCCAGAAGAAAGTTAAGGATGGAGATCAAGCCACCCAGCGCTTCCAGATCTGAGTGACTTAGAGAAATTTGCATCCAAATCCAAATTTCCTAACTGGGAATTCTTAATTCTGAATCGCAATTGCAGAAGACGTGAATCTAGAGGCTGGAGATACCCAAGTTCAAAGATCTCTGGTCTTGCAGCTTGTTAGAGAAGTGGTGGGCATAAAGACCTAAGACCAGCAATCTTCTCAGTTCCAGAAAATGCTGCTTTGAGACAGAGGGTTGATGTTTTACCTCTTGTAGCATTCCCAACAAACTGTTTTCCAAGTTACGACAAATGGGGTGGGGTGGGGTGTCCATGTGGGATTAAAGCCATCTTTATGAAGATTTTTGTATATATTTAGGTGGCCTAAATTCCACCTAAGCCTTCATGACTTTCTTATTGGCTGGTTTTAGGCCTTCACATATCCCTAGTCAATAAGGAAACATTACTCTTAGGGACTTAGAGATTTAGGTAGAATTTAGGCCATCTGAACACGTCCCTTCGAGCCTTTGCGCAAATTCTAGAGGCTCCATTTTCTTTTTCTGTCCTTTGCTCAAAGGGATTCATGGAATCATTGCCCATCTCCCTTTGTCTTTCTCCACTCCCTTCCCACTCCTAGGCCCACAGCTTTGGATCCCAGTCTGAAATGATCCAGACATGGCTAAAGAATGTTTGCTGCTTATCATCACAAATCCATGCTCTCATGGAAAAGAATGTTTATTTAGTCCAAGTAATTCAGCCCCTGGAGTCCTTCAAACATTAAAGTTTTAATCTTTCTCACCTGGAACAGCTGAGTTAGCCAGGAGAGATGAAGCTTTGATGGGAATACTTGATACAAATTTCTAGCCAAGCAAAGCAGTAATGTTCCTGTACACAGGATGAAAATACCAGCCTAAAGGAGCATCCATGGAATTGTGAATCATTTAATAGCCCTGATGAAAAAACCTGTCTAGTAGTTACTTTTTGCTCGCTGTGGAAAAGACATTCAAAGATCCCTGTAAAAAAGGCACCTGCTCTTTTTTTATTGTTTGCTGTGCAGGGACATCACCAGGTGAGTTCCCTCAGCACAGACACAGAATTTCCTCTGTGAACAAGAAGCAAAGCCCCTGCACTGCCTGGCCACTGCAGCCAGTGCCAAATGCAACAGGGAGCCCGAAGCCAGCTAATTTCCATCTAACCTAAGGCAAAAGTCAATGTGACTGCTCTGTACTCCAGATGCTTCCCAACTTTAATCCATTTAATTTGGCAGAGTGGTGCTAATGAGATTTCATTGACGGGGGGCCTGCACCAGGACTGCAGCTTGTGAGAGTGGATGCTGAGGCAGGAGCCTGAGCTCCTTGGGAAATGCAGGTCTAAGCGTTTCAAAATATTCCACAAGTCACCAGCTTCCAGAGGAGAATTTTATAAATCTGTTTATTATGCAGGTACATGGTTATTAAGCTGGGGTTTTATGGCTACTTCAGCAGATACAAAGTGCAACAAGATTCCATCTCTAATAAGTAATAAATGTAAGTCTCTTGGCATTGCTTTGCCCTGTCACCTACAAACCAGGTTTATCCTAGTCTTGAGGTCCTAGAGAAATGAACAGTTGACAAAAACCGATAAATGGTTTAAATATTAACCTTCGTGTCTGAACCTATTCTCTGAAGCCAGCCCAGAGCTGAGGGATCAGTGACTGTTGGGATCGGGTTGTACCAGGTGGTCCCTCACAACATGCAAATTCCACCTGAGAGCTATTGTTGGGGTTTTTAGGAGCTCTCCCTTTGTTTTTCTTTCTCTCTTAAAGAATTTTCCCCATTCATGTCACTAGGAGACAAATTACCCACCACTTAAGAGAGACAAAAGACCTGGCCACAGGGGCAGAAGGTCCAATGGCCTGCCCTCTTTTTATCTGGGGTTTTTCTCGTGTGGGGAGTGAAGGGAGTTTTGAACTGAAAGAAAAGGGGCCTGGGTGCAGCCCCTGGCTCTCTGGTTCTCTCGTCGTTCTGAGGGGAGAGAGGCGGCGTTTGCTTTGGGAATAATTCACCACTGTGGAGTCCTGCTTTTCTCCGGTTTTCCTCCCACCATGNCCCTGCAGCCGCGGGGGAACCATCGCACCCGCCCTGCGCGCCGGGAGCCGCCAGCGCCCCTGCCGGCTGTGACCGGAACTGCAGCCAAGGGGAAGGTGCCCGACAGCCGGGAGGGCGTCAGCGGGTTCCTGGTTCTGTTTGTTGGTACTGCCACAGTTATTGTTGTTGGTTTGCCTTGTTATACAGATATATATATATCTATATCTATGTATATATATATTAGTAAAGAACTGTTATTCCTATTTCTCATATCTTTGCCTGAAAGCCCCTTAATTCCAGAATTATAATAATTCGGAGGAAAGGGGGTTTCATTTTCCATTCCAAGGGAGGCCCCTGCCTTCCTTAGCAGATGCCTGTCTTTCAAACCAGGACAGCTATGAACACACCTGTCCTGAAATGATTTGGAGAATCTCACCACAATGTGTCACACTAACCAAAAATCAAATTACAGGCACTGAGGTGGAAGAAACATAGAGAAATAAATCTTTTTTTTTCCATTTCATGGACGCAGCTTCAGGTGCACAATGGGTTTACATGGTGGATGTTTGTTCATTGGATGCTTAAAAACCTCTTTGATCTCCATATGTATTTGCTTGATAACTTCACTGTCTTCAAAATTGTAACATTTTTCCCACATCTGAGATTAATTTGATTTTTATTATTCTTCCCCACTATGTAAAACTGGGCAATATCTTCTTTCTAATGACCTCCTATAAATTGAAATACTGTTATCAGGTTTCCAATTTAGTCTTCTCATTCTTGGACTCCACCCGATTCTTTCAGTCTTTCTTAAATCACATTTTCAAAACATCTAATCATTCTTGTAGCTCTCTTCTGGACTCATTCCAACTTGTCTACATCCTTCTTGTGGGTTGGTGCCCAGAAATGTGCACAACATTCCAGCTGAGATCTGACCAGTAGCAAATAGAGCAGAATAATTACCTCCTGTGCCTTTCATATGACACTCTTGTTAATACTCTTCCAAAAGGAGACCTGACTCCCTTTCTTTCTTTTCTTTTTTTATTTTTTTTTCCCCACAAGGACATCAGATTGTTGACTTGCACTGAGTTTGTGATGCACACAAACACCCGGATGGCTTCCATCAGCGCTGCCACAGAGCTGGTGCTTCCCTGTAGTGTAGGAGGACACGAGTAGCCCTTGGGCAGGAATCCTGATCTCCCAGCACAAGGAAAGGTGGGTGAGCAGCCAGGATGCACTTACACAGACCATGAAGTGTGAACTACTGCTTTCTCTTGTCTCCATTTACCATGTACATCCTAAAACTGTTGTCCCTTCCTATTAGCTTACAGTGCTGACAGCTCAATTCTTGGAGGATCTTCTGGTGCTGCTCTCTCCTCACCAACCTTTGCCATGCTCCTTCTAAAGAAGATGGTAGAGAAAAGGCACATTAATTTCACTACTAATAGAGTATTTCCTTGCCAGGTTATCTTTGATCCTGAGAGTGACAGGCAGTATCTTTCCCAAGGCCACATTCTGAAATATTTTTAACAAGGAAGAAGCAAGTTCTGAATATAGTGACACTAGACCTTGTCTGACAAAAACATCAATATCAGTGCATAATTAATGCAGGATCTTTGGTGACGTGGACTGAATAGGGACAGAGTACTTTCAAAAATCAATTTGCTACCTGAATTACAAACACTACTGATTAAACCTGACAAGGCAGAACTTGAACAGGAGGGAAAAAAAAGTCATTAAAGAGTCCACAAGCCAGTGTGCTGGAATGTGATGCTGGGGCAAAGTCCCCAGCCCCCTCTTCTTTTTCTGCAATCTGTTACAGGAACAATTTCATTCACACAGGCAAGGTCCAAGCACTGAGGTGAGCTGGACATTCGCTTACCCTTTTCTTCAGTTTGACAGAACCCCCATGAGTAGCAGTCAGACCCTCTCTGCAGCCCTGGCTGCTCATGTGCAGGATCCCATCTATGCCCAAAGTGCTGAAGACTCCCAAGGGTATTCAGCGCATTTTATGCTTCCAGCATAAATTGTAATGAATAATAAATTATAAATCATAAATTTATGCCATCCAGCATCCATTGCTGGATGACAACAACCTATAGCTAAACTCATTTTTATGTGGAGCATAGTATCAGTCAAGCTTTTCCCTCCATTGCAGCACCCAAGGGATGATCCAGCTCATGGCTGGGAGACCACTGTCCTGTTGAAATTTGGTCCATTACTATATTTTTCCATCAAATACTGCTTTAATATTAATGATCCTGACTCTAGGAGTTTGACTGAATCTGAGAAACTATTTCTAGTGGTTGGGATTCAACACTCTCTCTGCTGTGGCCCAGATTTGATTCCCAGTCATAAAATTTCAGGGGAGACTTTCTCACTCTCTACAGCTCCCTGACAAGAGGGGGCAGCCAGGTGGGGATCAGCCTCTTCTCCAGGCAACTGCGACAGGACAAGAGGAAACTGCCTCAAGCTGTGCCAGGAGAGGTTCAGGTTGGACATCCGGAAGAATTTCTTCATGGAAAGGTTTGTCAAGCATTGGGATGGGCTGCACATGGAGGTGTTGGAATCATCACCCCTGGAGGTGCTCAAGAAATGGCTCAATGGGGCACTTAGTTCACATGTGTTCAGTCAAAGATTGGACAGGATGATCTTGGAGGTCTTTTCCAACCTTAGTGATTCAATGATCCTATGATCTTATGATCCTATGACTGTGATTCTATGATTCTATGGCTCTATGATGAAATGATTCTATGAATAGGTGATTCTATTACTCTGTGATTCAATAATTTTATGATTCTATGTCCTCTCCCCTTTCTTTCACACCTTTGCATTAAGCAGCTTTGAGGGATGTGGTGTCTGTTCACTTCCTGCAAATCTCAGTGACTGCAACTGGTCCAGCTGGGAAAGCAGGGCCCTCTTGGCCCAGAACCACTGCTGACAGACTCCCTCTGCACACATCCATTCTTGCCACTGTTTCCTCTGTGTAGGAATGATTTTGGCAGTCTCATCCCAAATTTGCAGCTGCAAGTCAAACAGCAGCAACATTTGCCTTGTCCTAACCCCTTTCTGATAAGTTTCATTACTGCAAAACTGTTCTTGTTAACTCCCTCAGGGCTACAGGCAATGTGCAGACAGGATTGCTGGGACCCTCTGCACTCTGGAAGGGGCAGCTCCAGTCTGCCAAAGAAACCAGTGAGTGAAGGGAGGTGGATGAGGTGATGCTGCTTCGTGGTGCCCTCACAACTAGCCTGAGCCTTGTAGCTCAGCTTGCTGGGGTCAGAGCACTGCACTGGTCTTGTGCCTGATGTGCAGATGAGACTGAAGGTGCTGCCCACATTTACTTGTGTGCCTCCTCCTCCTTCGGAGCTCCAGAGCATGTCCAAGGTGCTGAAATGGTTAAACAACTTATTTGTCTCTGCTTGCTTCCCGAGTTCTCCTTTGGAGTTCAGTCTCAGCCATATGTTATATTACACGGCATGAGAAATCAGACTGAGGTGGCAATTTTAACACCCTTTATTCATACACCCTATTTTTACACTGATAGATGTAAGATATGCAAAGTGTAATTCCCAGCTGAAGCAGACTCAGCACATGGTTCCTGCTGCCTCAGCCAAGGATGGAGGAGGACCAGCCAGGAGAGCTGGTGCCTGTGACCAGGACAGGCAGCCCTGGAGGCAGAGCAAGCCCTGCCTGCTGCCTGGGAGGCTCTGCTGGGTGCTGTCCATCTCTTCTCTGCTGCTGAGTGAGCACAACCTCGTCTGCCCCAGGTGGTCAACAGCTCAGGGTTTGCTGGTGCTTTCAGTCTGGAAGTGGCACTTCCTGGCAGCCGTGGGGGAAAGGCACCAGCAGGATGGCACTGGCAGAGGAAAGGCACTGCCTGGTCCAGCTGCCCTGGGCAGGTCCAGCTGTGGAGGCTCAGAGGTGTCAGCAGAGCACGGGGATGGAAAGCAATGGCCTTTCCTTTCCTTTGCCTGTTACTGACACTATTTCTCTGTTTTCTTTGCCCAGGCAGAATGCAAGTTGATGAAGGTTTTGCACTTTGAGCAGTTGCCTGTGTCTTAAGGAGACAGATAACTCAGAAATCAAAGTTTTGCCCTCTTAGGACTAAAATGAAAGGCTTTGGAGGTTTGCTACTGCAGCTAGACTCACTGGGAAGAGCTCAGGAGTTTTTACCTGTGTGGCAGGACAGACACATAAAGCAAGGACTGATGGATTCCTGAGTGAAAGAAGAGTCCTGAACATGGACAGAGTCCTCTCCCCTCTTATAAGCCTTTTCATGACCCAGGGCTCCCTGACACAGCAGTGAAACCCCCATTCTGCAATGTGCCTCTTGCAGGAACAAGTTAAAAGGCTAAAAGGAAACATTTCAAAGTTTAATTTGAAGCACCGTGTGACTGCAGAACAGATTTACATGAACGTCTGAAGTGAGGAATTTTGGAAAGACAGTGGGGGAGATCGTAATTATAGCAAAGCCCTGACACACATGCTGAAGCAGGTGCATGTGGGCCAGCAAGGAGAGAAACAGGGATAGCGGGGAACTTCCTGGTGCAAGGGAGAAGCAGGAGTGCCCTGGATACTGAGAATGGAGGGCAGGGGGGAGATTTTCTTCTCTGAGACTTCTCTTGGGAACGAGGATCTTTCCTTCTCCCTGTGAGTGAGAGAGGTGTTTCCTGAGAGCACAGGAACTGAACTGCCAGCCTGGTGGGAGCAAGCTGGGGATGGCTCTGTGGGAAATGGGCTGAAGGGAGCCTGGCTTCAAGATGTTTGTCTCTAGGACTCACTGCTGACTCTTCCTGAGATGGTGCATTTGCTACATCCCTGATTCATGAGCATGCTCTGCTGGCTAATCAAGGGCTGAGGTTCATCAGCAGCACTTTCTCCATTACCTGATGACTTATTTTTATGAAACACATCAAAACCTCATCTCCTCGACTACTGCGACAAGAAGACACTCTGAGACAGCAGACACAAGCCTGCTTTCATTTGGAAATCAGTCTGGCAATGAAAGGCAGGTGCCAGATGAAGCCTGATCAGAGGCACTCAGTGCGCAAGGAGGGCAGGACAGGAGTTTGGACCAGCCTGGAACTATCACGAGAGCTTTGCCATGACATGACAGTCTTTTTGCTGGCCTCGGGCTGCTGGGCATGAGGGCAATGAGAGGAGAAAAACCAAGCTACTTGTCAGGCTGAGACTTTGTGCCACTGAGTGTCTTCATGTCTGTGATAATGCTCACCTATGTACAGACAATGGTGTGTAAATAAAGAGCTACAGCTGCAACGAAGGCACAGATGTGCATGCTTGTGTTTGTATTTGCAGGCACACACATGAACTTTTGTATTTTGTGGAGATAGAGAAACCTCCAATCCCTGATTCAAACCAGAGAACAGCAAAATCTTTTCCTTAACACTTAATTTAATCTCTTCCAAAAGGTCTGCTCTTTTATAAATCCACAAAGGTCCCCAGATTCGAGCTGCAGTTTGCATGTTGCACTGAAGTGTGAAATCATGAGGACACTATTTAAGAGCTTAAAGCATCAGAGCCTAAAATGATGTAGTCTCAAAACTCGACCCTAGAAGCCACCAGGAAGGGAAGAACAATAAAAGAACCCTGAAGGATGGAGGCAGTCTGGAGAGTTTGGTGCTCCATCCCATTGACAGCAGGGATGGATAATTAGGCTGGACAAAACAGCATGAAATGTACACCAGGGAGTTACCCCAGAGGCAGGGAGCTGGGCTACATGATCTAAGAGGCCTTTTCCAGCTGTTACAGTGAATGACTGGATGTTTTTGAGAGCCTGTTTTTACAGCAATGCACAGTAGTGGGTTAGGGAAAGGAAGGCACACGATTTATCTCCTACTGCCATCTGACACCTTCCACTGGATGCCTTTTGTTTTTTCCTCCTTCTCCTTGCAAATGGTCTCAACAAAACATCGATGGGTTTTTAAGAGAATATTGCAAGAAAAAAAATAAAAGAGCCTCCAGCTCTCTGCCAATGGGAAGGAGTGGAAGGCAGCCAGGAGACTGTGTCTGGGGTGCTAATTAGAAGATATTTCCTGTCATGTTGAGGCTGTTATTTATAGGACTGAGGGTGAGAAGGTGTCAATGAGTGTGAGAGGGTGAAGTGTGGTAGGGTGTGACTGAGGCACCCTGAACTGCCTAGAAATGAGAGAAACCCACTTGTGTTTTAAACCCAGCCATTGAAGCTTGGTTCCTGGGGAGATGCAGACACACACATAGACATGAATGACATTTTACACAGATAAGGGTGGATGTGTATGGATAAGCTGCATGCATGGACTCACATGCAGATAGACTTCTGACACAGAGACAGGAGGGAAGATGGTTGTTTTCAGTCTTGTGCTGAGCCCTTTTCCTCCTAGGAAACATGAGTCCACCTTTACCACAAGAGATAACCCACTTTAATTCTTTTTTTCCCCAAGCAGAGCAGCCTGGCCAGTGCAAAGCCTTTGGAGTGCTCTGGGAGCTTCAGCGGAGGCCATGCACTCTCCTGCCGGCTGCTTGGAGGGCTTGGAGAAAGCAGATGGCACTGCATGCCTCCACAGGGGGTGTAAATCTGTGCTGAACAGGCCTTGCCACTTGGAATGACATCCTGTTCCCAGGGCCGGGGATGGATTTGCAGCGTTTTCTGCGTTCCTCATGTCCCTGGCATGGCACCTGTGGGGCTGGTGCTGCTCTGAGGTACCCCGCTGGCTCTGAGTTAAACTGGGGTTCTGGTCTAAAAACAGATGATGCAGGAGCAGCTGGCACTCCTCAGTTCTGCTCCTTCTGGGCATTCAGAGCCATAGCAGTTTTCCCTGCTAATTAATACAAGCGTGGAGTGCTGTTGATTCCCTGTTACACTGTGGAGCTGCCATTGTGATGGGAGCATGAGCTGGCAGCCCATCTGCCCCTCTTTCCCAAGATTTAGTTCGGAGGGATAAATCTGGCTTGGCATTGCTCACCTGAGGACAGCAGATCTGCAAGGAGGGAGCAGGGACGAGGATTTTGCTCTGCTGGGTTTTTATGAATGATCATTTTGTCATGCACAGCACAGAAAAAAACTTTGTTGCTCCTCAGAACCAAGAGATTTAAACCAATTTTGGTAGGAGGATTTTCCATCCTGCCCCAGTCTGAAGAAACCAGTTTACGTGACAATGACGTGTGCAATTATGCTGGCAGGTTTGGAGGTGGTATACTCTGCTGAAGGTGCTGGGGATGGGTGTGATTTTTAGGGTTAACCTCAGCACGGGTCAAAACCATCACCCCCAAGGAGGTGGGAGGGGGTGGGAAAAGTTTTCTATTTTATCTGAACGCACATTGCCTAATTTACTGACAAATGGTTCCTCATTAATACCAAAGAGAAGGGAACAGAGAATCTATTTAGGTAAAAAATGATGCTGGAAGGACTCCTGATGTCTTGTCACTCTGATAGAAATGCTATGAACTTCATTTCTAGCTCGTGGGTAAATCTGATGACAGAAATTTGAAAAAAGGCAGGTGCTGAAACTGAGCACCTCTCCTAGGGAAGGATCTGCCCCCCCCCGACTGTAGCATGCTGGAGTTGTGGGAAACACAGACATCTTCTGAAGGATATCCTGATGGATATCCTGATGTGGAGCAGCCACGTGCATGCCTGTGAAGGGTCTCCTGCCCATGGGACGGTGCAGCCCATTTTTTGAGGTTGGACACAGCTCCTGTGCCTGTGCAGAGCCTGGGCTGGGCAGCACAGGGCTGTGCCAGTGCCCACCACAGAGCACCTGCACCCTCCTCTCCCGCCAGGGTTAATGAAGCTGTTTGGAGTTGTTGTTCCAGCGGGATGCGGAGAACAAACCCCGAACAAGCCCGGAGCATTATGTACTGCAGGGCCATTCACAGATTCACAATGGACTGTGTAAAACACGACCCCTTGTCCTTTTCTCTTGCTAACAAAAAGGGCTGCTCTGACTCCGGCTGCATGTGTGGTGCTAAGTGAACTGACAAGCAGTCGGCATAGAGCCTGGCATCCAGCAGGAATTTAATTTTTTTTTTTAATCCCAGGTTGCCAGGTGCTTTCTCCTTCTCGGTGCCACAAGCCCCGCCAGTGGGAAAGATGCAATTCCTGGCCTTCCCTGGCCTCTCAGAGATGGAAAAAGCATCACAATGATCTTATTCCCTCACACAGAGAGAGCAGAGCTGCTTCTTCCTCATTCATAATCAGAGTTTGGGCATTTTTGTGAGTTTTGGATGCAATTTCCTGTCTTCCTCTGTGAAGAGACAGACTTTGGTACATTAAAATTCTTGGTTCATGGAGGTTTTTTCCCCTTCCTGTTCTCTCTCTACTTCTCTTTTTCCTTTGACATGCTCTCCCCTCTCATACTCATTTTCTCTCTCAGTCAAGCTACACTTCCTCATCAAAGAAGCTCTAATGGGATCACATATTTGACCAGCTGCCAGGGAAATTTCCAGTAACCTCTGAAACCCTAAACATTCCATTTTGGAGGATTATAGGGAAAATGTTTCATCTTTTTGATAGAGAAGCACCAAAAATTGAGAGATGCCAGCTCATCTTGTGCTGTTCCGATGGAAGGAGCTTGGGCGGGCTATTTTTAGGTTAAAAAGCTGTACTTTGCTAAGATAAAAGCTGAGGCTCTTTCAAAGCAAAAGCCCTAAAGTGTGAAATCCATCAAGTCTGTTATTCTGGGGAGCACAGTGACAGTGTCAGGCTGAGGCAGTGGTGAGCTGATGTCTGGGTTAGTGTGGCCCCTGCCCTGCAGGGGATGGAGCCTCTCTCCTCCAACAGCAGCCTGATACCCAGATTTAGGAAAAACCTGGAAACTGAGATGCAGGTTCTCTCCCTGAGGTCTGTGGCGACCTGGTGGTCTCTGCTCTCCACGGAAGAGGGTGCAGGGCTGTTTGTTAGGGACTGAAAAGAGTGTCTGAAAGTCCAGGTGCTTTGGGAACTTGGGCTGGCTGCCAGGCAGGAAGGAGATGCAAAGGCACATCCAGGTTTCTGCCTGAGAGACGCTCCTAATTCATTCTGGGTATGTCTATGATATGGGAAAGGACACAATTAATCTCTGCACGTGGCACTCTGTGATGAATATATCAATATCCACAGGGAATGGCAGATAGGAGGTTGGGGAAGCACAGCAGTGTCTGAGCATGTACAGGTACCAGCTCACCTGAGACCAGGCAGGTTTGTGTGCCCTGGTATGGTTTTGTTCCCCAGGAAAGTTTTTCAATCCATTGATACTAAAAATAAAACTGGCCCAAACATTTTGAAGTTGTCTAAAGTGTCCCAGTTAGGTACTTCTTGAATATTCTCATCTTTTTCAGTTTGAATCTATAGTGAGCAGCTGCGGGAAGAGCAAAACAGATACCTAATTCTGAAACAGTCTGACCCATTCTCCTTCCCTTTCACAAGCAGGCTAAAATTTCCACCTGATTCACATTGAAAGGTACCTCTGTTCATCCCTGTAATCTCAGAAATAGTCACAGCACAGGACCAGCCTCCTTTCAACTAACTCCACCCTTAAATGGCCATGTGCCTTGATGTGACCTCATTTAAAAATGAGACTGATTTAGTTTATTTCCTACAATCTTCCTGGGCTGGTGTGGGATAGGAGTTTTGCAGCCACCTACAACCCATTCTGTGGAATTTGGGACGAGATCTCTGGTGAGATTCCACCTGGAGTACTGGAAGTAGATGGTCCTCTAAGGTGCCTTCCAACACAACCCAGTCTATGATTCTATGATTATTCTATGATTATATGATTCTGTGACGTCTGCTGTTGTTTCTCCGCCCTGAGCCCCATTAGGCAGTGCTGCCAGGAACCATGGACTCAGCACAGAGATCTCTCAAACCTTGAAGTCCAAGTACCACAGGTATATGCATTTTCTCTCAGCAGCAGGCTTGGTGCTTATATGAAGATGTCAAAGCACTCCATCAATATGAATTAATTCATGCCACAGATAAGGAGCTTGAACTGGTGAGAATCAAAACAGTGATGGGAGATGTGGCCAGTGAGGGACTAAGCTGGGGAAAGACCCCAAGTTCACCATTCCTCAAGTGCCACTCCAGACGCAGCGCCAAGACTGAGCAAATCTAATACATGCTGTGAGTGAAATGTAAATAAACAGCTCAGGTAACTATTTTCCCTCAAAAGGCAAAGAAAATAAAGAAATTGCAATGATTTAGTTATTTAACCCTCAGTGAGAAACAGAAAATTGAAAATATATTTTCCCATGAAAATTTAATTATTGTTTATTCTGTTGAATTGATTTCATTTCTCTATGAAGGTCACAGTCTTCTGCCCATGAGAAAAAAGTCTTTTCAGAGATGGAGTTGAAAACCAGAAAATTACAGAAAGCAGAGAAGCTCTCATCTGACTTAAGCTTCAAGGATGGGATTTTCAAAGATAACTAAGGGATTTAGCAGTCTGATTTCCTAATCTGAAGCCCAATTGTCCTTGAATGAGATCTCCCCAGACAGACATAGTCCAGGGGGAAATAGATCTACTGGAAAGAAAAAAAAAGGTGCCAACTCTATAAATGGGCCTTTAGGAAAAAAGAATCCTCCGAGTAATGAGGACTTTCAGGAAGTGAGGATACATTACCCAGGCAGCACCAATGGATAAAACCCACAAGAAGGTTTTTTAAAAATATCTGTGTTCAAGAATGAGCTAAAAAGGTGGCTGAGATGCTCTTCAGTTTAGCTGAAAACATCCAGTAATTCTAATGTGATAAAAGATCCTGAAACATCTGTCCAGGCTACTGCTAACCTTGTTTTGAGGAGAATTCTGCCATTGCTGATCTGCTGGTGAGAGAGAGGTAGCCGGAGCCAAGTTCTGTGGGAAGCAGCCCAGACATTTTGGGGGGGCCTCTTCAAATAAATCTCACTAAGATTTGCTTGAAAAGGCTAAGGGATTCTTTTCTCCTCTGGCTGCTGCATTAATAGTCTTGTGGCCATGACTGAAATTTCTGACTCTTTGTTGACCAGTGTTTTGTGAGAAATGACTTGGTGACAGTGGCCAGTTTTCATTCTTGATGTATATTCAGGTCCCACAAGTCACTGAAGGTGAAATATCTGAGCACTAAAATGCCAGGCTGGGCTGTGCCAAGTGCCCACAGAGCCCTGTGCTGTATCTCAGGCAGCCTCTCATTGTGAGTATCAGAACTGAGCAATCTTAGTGCTGCTTCTGCCTGCGCCTTTTCTGTCCCTGGCAATGTGCAGCTCTGAGCCTTTCTAGTCTAAATTCAGGCTTTTTGTACTCAAAAGCTGTCAATAGATTGGTTTTCCACCCAACCTCCCCTTGATACATTAAAACTTCAGCATCCAGTGTGGCAAGGAGTTCCACAGCTGAAGCACGCCCTGTGTGAAGAAAAGGTCCTTTTAACTTGCTTTCCTGCCTGGGAGGTGTCTGCACTGCCAGATGATCTGGAGTGGGCCATATGGACCAGCAGTATCCTACACCATGGCTTGCGATGAGCGTACAGGGAAGAGGAAGGTGCTGAATGTCTCATTCCAGGGATGGCTGAGCTACATCCCCACATCCCACATCCCCTCCCTCCTCCCCAGCCACCGCCCCTACAGGGATCTAAGCCTCTGCCTCTCTGCTAAGCCACATGAGGCTTGAGCTACATGCATGAAGCTTTGTAATTACACTGGGAATCTCATTCCAAAGGGGAGGAGGGAAAAGGAGTGGGCAGGGAAGGAGCTGCCAAGTTTATTATCTAGGGGTTTATTGGTTTGGTTTTTTTTTTTGCTATAGATGACAATCTACGTGAAAGTCCCTTTCGTGCGTTCATTACTGGAGATTTTATAGCCTAATGAATGTGACTCATCTGCGTAATCACATTGTTTTCCACTATTCCAGATGTTCTGTGGAACACCTCTGGCTCGTGAGCTCCTATTTAAACATTTCTTGTAAACACCAAAAGCTGTTTGTTTGTTTTAATGTTCCATCACATCCCATTACCCAGTGAAGGTGAAAGATTGAAATGCAATGTTGTCTTGCCAAGAGATTTTTTTCCCCTCCTTCCTCCCTCTGCTTCCCCTGATGTATCTGTGTCTGATGTCTAATTAGTATGCAATGGGATGCAGAGATTCCTCTGTTAAATATCTTGTTTCTTTCTGCTTGCCTTGATCTCTGTAAGCAGGCAGATGCTACGTGGAGATCTGGGGGCTGCCTATTTCAGATGCTGAACAATTTCAGCCCTTATTGCCTCATGTGAGGATTCAATCTACTGTTATATCAGGGATACAGTGCCACGGGACTCAGCTCCCTATCTTCCAGTTATTTACGTCAGTGAAAAATAAATACCAGAGGTAAACACTCCCTTGCAGCAGCACTGAACACATGCTGCAGTGACATTAGAGCTTGTCTCGAGTCTATTTTCAAAACGGTGGGGCAGCCAATCCAGCTGAATTCTGTGAGAGCTCATTTTAGCACCAAAGCAGGTGTGACTTAACACCTTGAGATGGGTGTAGCAGGTTGAGTTGTGATCTGGACAGATAAAATAGCAAGGAAACATCAAGCATAAGTTAAGTGTAGGTAATAGGCTGGCTCAGTGGACTCTGGAAACAAAGACGGTTCTTTTCATTTTACAGTGTGCCTCCATTGTATTTTCAAAGTCTCATCTCTTTTAACTTTGTATCTCTTAGGGATCTGGATCTGCTGCAAGTCCAGTCCTTGGAGTGGCTTGGGATCTCTGCAATATGGGCAGACATTTCTAATTTTACTGGATTTGACGCAGGACTGTAAAAGTGACATGAATCTTGCATTGTAACCATTGCAGTAGGAGGCACCTACTGTAGTCAGTAGTCAGTAGGTACCCAAAGAAATGGAGCCTCAGAAGTCACCTGGTGGAAGGTGGCTTCACACCTCAGTATGAAAAAAAGAAATGTTGAAGCAAATCTCAGGATGAAGATTGGGAGTAGAAAGGAGGGAAATGTTCATGAGACAACAGAACCACTTGGGAAAGTGATAAGATCAATAATGTTGGAAAAGACCTCCAAAACCACCAAATCTGATAGGGGAAAGTAGAACACCAAATTAAGAGCCAAGAAAGCACCAGGGGAGACATGAGGTGGGTATTTCAGTCAAGCTTTTAGAAGTGAAGCTTTAAATATTTCAAAATTATTATCAACATATTAGTTCTGGGACATTGATTCAGTCTTATGTTCTTTTGAGAAAAATTATAAAAACTAATAACAAGTCTGGCAAAGCTGCACTGCTTGCTCCAGTCTTAACAGATAAAGCTTAGAGGATTGTGGGAGATTAACAGCTGATGAAATTAGTCTTTGGTGCCTGTCAAACATGGAGCTCAGGAGCTGCCTGAGCTCTCTCTTGCTTGAGAGCTGCAGGGCTTCCACCAAGAAGAATGTGAATTAGAAATCTTGGAGAATGCTGTATTTACAGATGAAAGCCAGACTGACCCACAGGGAATTACCAGCTGGGAACTGCAGGGGACACTGGGACCTCTGTGTTAGATAAAGGACTCTGCAGGAACAGGGTGCATGAAATAGGACAGCACGAAGGAGACTGAACAGATTTATTTGCTTCTGAGAAGGAAGCTGAGAGGCTGTTCTGAGGGAATTACAGGAGCTGTTGTCCTGCCTGGGAAGGTGGCTCCTATAGCCTAGTATATCCACAGCAACAGAGATCTTCAGCAGCTGCTTTGTCAATAACACGTCAACAGAAATATTTATGCTATAAGGGTTTGGTTTGTTTCTCTTACTCGCAGATTAAAACAGTGGGTGACACATAAAAATGAAGGTAAATCTGCTTCAAGTGAAATGCTTTATGCTGAAGCAATATTGAATACTATTTGAGTTCTGCCCTTTCAGATTTAGGGTTGGGTGGTTTTTTTCCTTTTTTTAAGAGATGTAAAGGAAATTATTCCAAAAGAAATCTTAAAAAAACCCCACATAATCTGTGGTTATTCAGTGCACTAGTTTTGATCAATGCCAAGTACTTTCTTCCAGTTTTGATATTTTAAGCATTACCGATCTGCATAAAATATTTTTAATGGAATCATTTCAACCTCCAAAAAATTTGAAACATTCTGTTCTGATAAAGTTGAACCTTATTGGGAACATTTCATTTCAGTTCCATTTCTTATGGAAAAAAAAAGAATCACTTAAATTGACATGTTCCTCAGGATAGGTTGATTTCAGTAAAATGCCATTTTTTTGTCAGAAAAAAATATTCCAGTAGAACATTTTTCAACCTGTTCCAGTTCTGAGTTACTGCATATATATTCACTGTCATAAAAATTTTATATGTGGTAACATTTTAATGATTTCTTCTAATTTCATCCAACCTTCCTGAGATACTTCAGATGTTTGTTTCATGAATGCAGTCAGATAATTTTCCACCCATTTCTCTTAACATTTTTCATCAAGTGAACCCCGTTTCTCCATCCACTCGTCGGTTTTATGCTGTGTTCATGGAGGTCAAACCTTAGTTACTGGAATTCCAAACTAGTATTTTTCTTATTTATAGAACTGTGTTACTAAGACTTGGATGAAGTCAGGCCACATCTTGCTTTTTCTTTAAAAGAAATCCAGCAAATAAAAAAGACTAGAGGAAAGAAGCATTGCCATTACGTCTGTACACGTGGGAGACTGAGTGAGACAAAGGGTGGAAATGATCTCACCTCATTTTATCCCTCTAAAAGATTTCTGGGCCAACATTGTCATGCAGATTCCTGTGAAGCAGAGAAACAGCTCCGGAATGGGAATCATTCCATGGATTGTAGGGAGAGGTGGTGCTCTCTTTGGAGATCTCTCTTGCACTCCACTGACTGGAGCAGCAGCACAGGCAACTGATTCTAAAAATTTTGCGTAGCTCATGTCAGACAAAAATGGATCTCGGCTTTTGTGATAAGGCTAAGGCTTCCCAGAATATCTGAGGCAGAGTCAGAAACCAAATGTATATCTGCTGAATTCAAGGCTGATGCTTTAATCATAAGATGGAACTTCCTTTCATAATTCTGACTCTATCTTATTTTAGTAATTCACCATAATTCCTTCAAAGAACAGGAGTGGGACATCTGCAGAATGCCGAAAACCAATTATTTAGTTGGGCAGACGAATCATGCTGAACGCTTCTGCACTCCAGAATTCTGTAACTGTGTGAACTTTTGCAAATGCTCCTGCGAGATGCCACAGGGAAGATTTCCTTTTTGGAGAAACGATCTGAGAGTGGAAAGCATTTCACACAAGAGGAAGCAACATATGCTGCTACAACCAAGGAATAAATAGGAAAAATAACAGGGGAATAACAAGTTTTTCTTTTGCTGGCAAGACTGTTATTGCCTGAACACAGGAAACACAAGCCATGAGGCTCATCACCAATAAACCTCTTGTTGTGACAGATTTTCTGACTGGGAAAACCACTTTCATCATATCTACTTCCTGCATGAGTTTACATGAGGCCCCCACAAGCATGTCCTTTACAAGTGCATGGAAATAGATGATGATAAATATCTCCATCATCCATCCTCTTTTGCTGGGAAAAAGGACAGGTATTCTTGGTGGACTTTGTTTCAGACTGTCCAGAACCTATTCCTGTACACATGGAGGGTTTCCCCACCAGGTCTGGAATGTGTTTGTTGGGAGTAGGCTGAGAGCTGCCTGGCAGGAGCACATCATAATCAAGGAGTTCTGGACAGGATAAGAGGAAAATACGAAATATCTACAAGAGGATTGTGCTGACTGTTTGCTAAGGAGAATTGTGGAATTGGTCCTGGGGAACCTTGGACAGCCCTTCCTTCCCTGCATGTTCTGCAAATTCAAGCACCATCTCAGGTGTGTTTTTATTACACCCCCACAACATGAGGATTGTCCGTGGTAGAAATGAGTTTTCAGCCTTGCAAGACAAGACAAATACAGAAGGAGAACAGAGGGGAGGAAGGGTTTACCTGAGTGCCACCTGGGAGACAAATGGCGTGTCTTAATTCCAGGCTCCAAGACTGGTGTGCTTTTCACCCCGCTGAGAGGAAAACACAATCCATGTCTGAGCCAGGTTCCTGCACTAAGTTCAGTGCCCATCAGTGAGTTATGATTTTCCAGCACTGTTCACCTTGATTGTCTCTTGCTATAATTTTCATTCTTTCTCCTAGCTGGTGCCTCGCTTACATGATAGGTGAAAATATTAAATTAGTTCCCTTTACTGGAAATTCTATTCCATTAAACCATTGTCATAGCTACTAAGAGACCTTTCAGCCTCCTGGTAGGCTTTGTTTTAGAAACATCTGACAAATCCTGTGGCATTCTTACAGGGAGTTCAAAGCCAAAGCATTGTAAGCTTGTGCAATTACAGATTAAATGGTTTAATAGTGCAGAGAACAGAGAAGGGGAAAGGACAACGTGTTGGATATCTGTGGCCTTCCCCAGATTGTGCTTCACTGGGCTTTGTGTTTGAGCCATTGTCCTTTGCCTTTTACATCCATCTGCAACATTAAAACACTTAATATGGGCAGTAATTATTTGAGCAGATGATGCTTTTTCTTTGAACTCCTTGCTGGAGTGCCAAAGGATTTGTTAGATATTGCAATGATATGCAGTGGTTGGAGGGACATTACTTTCCCCCTCTATAGAGCACCTGCAAGACAGAACATAATTGGACTGCAAACTTTGAACTTTCTGAGGTTTTTCATCTTAATTTTGGTGTGCACAGGTGGCCATTGGATACTTATCTGGATCACACTTTTCCCATGATAGCTGAGAGCAATGATTACATTCATTCTTGGCTACCATAGGATATTTTTTACATATTGGCCTCAAAGATGTCATAAAGAGTTAGGGGGTGGTATTATTTTGTAGGGGTTGATCTAAAGTTTTAAAGAAGTGGTAATTTTGTTGGAAAAATATGGGCTAAAAATGACAGCAAAGTTGCACTGAATTGAGTGAATAGTACTGTGGAGAAAAAAAAAAAAAGAAAAGAGGTGGACAGAAATCAAAGAGAAATCATTCTTTGAGATACACGCACCTCAGTGGTCCAAAATGGTTTTTTCTTGGGCAAGTTCACCAGCAGGCTGAATAAAAGACAAGAAAAATATGCCTTTCAAGAATTAAGTACAAAATTTGATCTAAGTTTAAATGAAATTATTTTATAAACATATTTCTCACTCTATAGGTTCCCCGACCCACTTTTTCTTTTATTGAAATACCTTTAAAAGAAGGAAAAAAATCCCAATCATAACCAAACAACAAGCAAACAAACAAACAAACAAACAGACCAACCAACCCCCCCACCCAACTCCAAAAAGTTGATTTGACAATAGCAACCATTCCTGTGGGAATCTCTCTCACATACCTTTGGATACCTTTCAACTGCAAAAAGGGGTGTTTCAGCTGCACTCAGGGTGTCACTGGGCATCATAGTAAAGAAACACGATTTCCTTACCCACTTCAGAGAAAATACCAGATGTTTGCTGAAGGAATTAAATTGAAAAAATGGTCCTATTAATTTATCTTGAGACAAGAAAAGTTTGCGGTTCATGCCACACACATTAGTGATTGAAGTGGGAAATTAATTGGTAAAAGTTTATGTAATTCAAGAAAATATCCCCCGAAGTGGGAACTGTGTGAGAACTTCACTTTTGATCTATGTGAATAAAAACAAAAATCCATGAAGCCATTCTTGTTAATTTATGCTAAGTGCTGTGTTGATAGTTGCAGTAAATCTTTACTCGAAAGATCAATGCATAGATAAATAAAGTAGAAAAATAAATAAGAATGGAAGAAATATTGTTAAGCAACAAGACCTGCTTTAAAGTGAGTCCTGGGCTCATCTGTTTTGTCTGCTTATGGTTTCTGCTTATGAGAAATATTGGATTAAATCTCTTTCATGTCACTCTGAGCTCTCTCCTGACAGATCTCCGGACATCAGACAAGAATGTGAAAAGCAGAAAGTGAAGAGCAGGAAGTGTGCACAAGAGCTGGGGCAAGACCAGAATTAAAGGTCTGGATGTCTTCCCAACCTCTGCAAGAACGTCCAGTGTTGGATACAGCCTCCTTCCACAATCCCTGTGGAAGCCCAGAACTGAAACAGCACACTCAGATTTGCAGGGTCATTCCAGTAGCCAGTGTTAGGCTATTCTTATGCAATGAAAAGACTCTTGTTAATTACTGTGACTTCCTTACAATCAGAGGATGTACACATTTGAACCCCAAAGGATGCTCTCCAGAGAATAACCTTTGTTTGCTTGATTGCTTCTCTTCAGTTAATTCTGCCTAATTACTATTTTCTTCCTATTAGATCCTAATTATATACAGTATTTTCATTATAAAGTGTAATGTTTCCCAGAGAACTATGTCAATTACACAGACAATACTACCCGAGGTCTCATTTACTTCATTAAACCAGAGACCAGTCTCTCTTCTGATTAAAACTGCAGTTGGAGGTATGGATGTGGTGATGTCCTACCCCTATAGCATAGCTACGAGAACTGATCAGATGATGATCACAAAAAGTCTTATTCCTATTTTAAATGGGTAAAGATGCCCCTCTCTGACTGCTGATAGTTTTAAAATCCTGTTTATTTTATCTGTCTTTACCGGGAAGTCACTTGGTGCACCACCAAAAATGCAGGAATTGTGCTATAAATTATCATTGTGTAAAGCATGAATAAATACTGTGTAAAGAGAGATCAAAATATTTGAATATTTAGTCTTATGAGAACCACAGTGTGAGTGAATGCATAGCAACACAGTGGCAAGGATTGAGAGGAATACAGAAGAACTAACAGATATTCTTGTCTTGGAGAAGAACAGTGAGCACTTCATCTTGAATGGGGGTAGAAAGAGGATTGATATGAAAGGGAATGTTACATTGGGATGTAACTTGTAACGAGGGTATGGAAGTTGTTGCTACAGGATCCCAAGCCCAAGCCCACAAGGGAATGAAGACTTTCCATTTCCAAGCACAACAACTGCCGCATTCAAGTCAGTAAAAAAAACCAGCAACAGAATAATTTGAGAGTGTTGGTGCTTTGCTGTGTGACACCAGGATGTTCGATTTCCTTGGAGCCCAAATATTACCCTCCACCTGCAAAACAAGGGTACCCTTTCCCTCACTGCCTGTTTTTGGTGTCAGATCCACTACATGAATCACTTAAAATTCACAGACCCTGCTCAGCCCCTCACAGGATGAAGGAGCCAACCAAAGTAAATGAAAAATATAATTCTCATGCAAAGGCTGAAGGTAATAACATCACCTTGTAATTCAGGAGTCTGTGCAACTCCAGACTAACTCAGTGTACAATTATATAAGCACCCAACACACACTCAGCACTTCATAAATAATAAATAATAGTATTAATAATACAACTGATGGCATGGCAACTTTCAATAATAACTAGATTTTCAGGAAGTGTCCCAGAGCCAAATGGGATACCCAACATGCCCTATATTTGCCAGAGTTTTACAAGCCTTTCAGGAGGAGTATCCAGAAATCCCACTTCAGTCACAACATGTGACCATGAAGCTATTGGCATCTCAGGTGCTCCTGATGTGACATGCAGGGACCACATTAAAGGATTTCTAGGTTACAGACCTGCAGAGAGCATGGACAGAAGAGATCTCAAGGGGCTACCTGTTCCCCGCCCCAGTCTAGTGCTGGATCAGCTCAATTTCTGCCGTTCCAGACCTTGGTTCAGTCTTGTTCCCAAAGACTTGCTATGGTGGGGACAAACACCATTCTCAAGCAATGTGTTCCACAGCTTCATTTCCTGGAATGAGGAAATCTTTTTCCTAAAGCCTGACATAAACACCTTTGCTGCAGTTCAGGTCCAGTGTTTATTGCCCTGTATCCTTCTTTTTGAACCTTTTATTCTTTGGAAGGACGCCACCTCCCAATACCTTCTTTACCTTTTCTGCTTAAGCACCCCCAAGTCTGTCTGTCTTTCCCCCTCTTTTGATCATTCTCGCTGTTCTGGATTCACTCCACTTGGTCCACCTGTCTCGGTTTGAGACAAATTGGGGTAAAACATCCGAAATGAATGTCCCTCTGTTAGAAGGCAGATTTCAGCAGCCCCTCTCCCACCAGGTTCGGAAAGAAATTCCTTGGAGGAACGTGGAAAAAAGCCCTATTTATTTAACAAGCAGGGTGCACGCAGGCACGGAAAAGAATGAATAATGTTAGATAATAAAACCTCTTGCTGTGGAGAAGAAACCTGGGTAGATTTCAGAGTCCTTTCTGTGGGTATGGCTCTGCCCTCTCCGGAGCTGGGGTTCGGCGTGGGCCCCTCCGGGCCATGGTGTGGGGCCTGCCGGTGATGCTGTTCCGGACCAGAGCAGAACAGTCCCAAGAAAAGTTCTTGCCTCAGCTAGCAGGCTAGCTAAAAAGCAAAGAGTTTTAACTCTCTGTCTCTCTCCCGAGGAAAGGAGCCAAGACCTGGGAAAAAGCAGGAAGGTGCCTTCCTCGGCTCTGTAGCAGCAGGAATGCAGGGGAGTGTGTGTCCTTGAGCACAAACCACTCTGAAAAATTTGCCTGGCTTCTCACCCCCCTCTCCTGAGAAACAGCCTAAAGACACAGGAAGGCACAGGATTCGTGTCTGGCATAGGGCAGACGACAGGGAATACAGTATCATACAGTCACCCCAGGACACCACCTTTCCCCTAAATGCTGTGCCAAACCTGAACATTGTGGTCCAGCTCAAATTTCACCAATACTCAGTCAAGTGAAACAACTCATTTGTCACTCAGGTTTCTCCCTGATCTATGTGTTCCTGTATATCCTCTGCCCTTTGGTGTGGGACTGTACATTAATATGTGTTATAGATCCTTTTTGCTTTCTAAGCACTTGACGTTTTTTCCCGTAGTTTTCCCTTGTTTGAGATTTAAAATCTTATTTTGCTTGAAGATAATTTGGTTAGCTGACAAATACAGACATGGCTTTTTCAATATAAAGTAAATAAAAAGTGTTGCTGTGGCAATAAAGAGATCTTTAGCAAGTGAACAAGAAATAGAAGGACCCACATACTTCAGCCTCTGGAACATGAAAATGCAAAGAAAAAAAAGAGGCAAAAATAAGTGGAATTCAGAAAAAAAATTGTATTTCCTGTAAGGATTTCTTTTCTGTGCAGATATAATTGGGTATTATTCTTCCAGATTGGTCTATTGACAGAAGTTTAATGCAGTTAGATATTATCTAACTGCTATTCAAAATCCTAAATCCACCAGGATCTTTGATTATCCTGGTCCTTTTCCTCACATTAGTGAACCCTTCTCTAGATGACAACAGGGCACTGAGTGTTGTGCAATGACATACATTCCACTGCTTTGTAATCTGGGTTTTCATCCAGCCCAAAGAGAAATGGAAATGCTACACAGGAGCTGCCACATGGGTGGGGATAAAGGATGAGTTCAGCAAAGGGCCTGATCCATGGATCAAGGATTTTTGCATCATCTGAACTGTGTGAGCACTGGTAGGAACCATTCCTAGGTTCAATTTTTTTTTCTTTTGGCATTACTCAAAGAAGACTCACTGGATCTTGTAGCCCACCACTACTGTTGAAGTTATTCCTTTGCAGCCAGATGTGCAAGCAGAAAGTTTGGAATACCTTTCCAGCAAGAAGAGAAGCCCAGGACACAGCATGTCCCCAGGGTGGGGATCTGGGGCCACTCCTGTGGAGGTGACAGAGCACAGATTCTACAGTGGCTGCCTGCTCAGGGCTGGCCTTGTGCCAGCCAGGAATGAGCCCCTGTGTCTCTTGCCACAGCTCATTGCCCAGGCTTATAGAGGCTTTACGGGCCATGGCAACGATCCGATGTGGATTTTAAATGTGGAACAACATGGGGCACTCTCATGGCTTTATGGCCATGCTCAGCTAGGAAAAGTTAGGCCCCCTGCCAAAGCACTCTGAGAGCCCAGAGAAACTAGGGGATAAACAAACAGGATCTCTCAGCACCAAGAGAAACTGTGGAATTTCCAATAGGCACAAATCATGCCCACGTAATTCTTCCTACTTAAATACCTTGTCCCACTCCTTAAACAAATATCAGGCATCCCTAAAGTTCAGGATCTACTTTTTCTTCATCAGTCCCACCATCCTTCAGTCAGAGGTGCAAAACTTTTTATCAAGAGTTTCTCTCTGCCACATCATTTCTGAGCTCAGAAATGAGCATGATTGGTCTCCAAGTCTTTGGTGAATGTTCTGCTGGTGGAAAATTAGCTCCATGGAAGGGTAAATGGAGATATCCAGGAGCATATGGGCAGCCAGATGGAGAGATGTAAACACAGAGAAAAAACTGGACGAAAAATAAGGCTGAAAGATTGTGTGGATGGATGGACAGTGATTCACTATGGACAGATAGAAATGGAAGCTGTTTGGAAAACAGAATTTCTGTTCAACTGTGGCACATTGGGATTTGTTTCCATCCAGAATGGGAAAAAAGTCACTGTGTTGTCATTTTTTAACCAAATGGAAATGTGGCCTTCCCTCCCAATGGAAAATGCCTTCCCCGCCTCCATCCTACACAGTTGTCTCAGAAAGAGGGACGTAATTCAATAATTTTAAAACTTTGCAGTGCAATATTAAATAAATACATATTTGATTTTAGAAATATTAGATAAAAGCATGACATAATTAATACTAGAATCATAGAATGGTTGGAAGGGACCTTAAAGATCATCCATTACTGTGGATCCTCTACTGCTGTGGGCAGGGAGATCATATTCTCTATGCTATAAATATGACATGAAATAAAGGGCTGACACTAAATGGTCACATATTGGAGAACAATGACAAACATGTATTCTGTTAAAAATAAACACATTTCCATGAAACATTTTAAATTTAAATGAAAAGCTGAAGTCTTCCATTTCTAATAATTCTATCCTTGAAATCAAGAAACAGCCTGAAAAGAGACAAGTATGGAGTAGGGCTTGAAGAGGGACAGGGGATGAAGTGGTGGGAAGGTGTCAAAGATGTGCTGCTGAAGGCTCAGAATTTGTCCCTTTGCAGTTGGTGGCAGTTCTTCTCAGGCTCAGTAGTACCAGCTGGGAGTTCCCCCAAGCTGGCAGTGGCTAATGGGAAACCAGAGCCATATCAGGCTGTCACAGCACAGGGACAGAAGATTTCAGACCAGATATCACACACATTATAATGCAAATTTTCCCAGATGATGTTCCTGAAAATCCCTGCACTCCAATTTAATGATTTGCAGAGAGGCCAAGAGGCTCTTCATGAGCGAGAGATTTTTTAACTTGACTTTTCCTTTCAGTGGGAACATCTTTTTTTCCACTGCAACATGTCCATGCTGTACAAATGGCTGCTCTGCACATAGGAGTCCTGATAGGAAAAGTTCTGCTCCCAGCTGCCAAATTGTTAAATGGTCAATGAATAATAAATCACCTCCTGAACTGTGCCCATGTTCTGCTGTTGCAGGGGATGCTGTGCACTCCAACTTTGGGATGAAGCACTTTTTAAATGGAAAAGATACACAAACTATGAGGGCTTAGCCCCAGCCTGCCAAGAAAGCAGCAAAACGACACATCCCTGTTATGGGGCTGTTGCTGTGGTTCCTTTCTACAGTAAATCTGGGTACCTTCTCTTCAAAACAAATCTGTCTGGAGACATAGCCAGCTGTTGAGCATGAGGAAAAGGCAATTACAAGGAAGGGGAGCCCCAGAGGTGATTGCTGGGAAGGTCCTCAGAGTGTGTGTGATCCTGACAATCCAGGTCCACTTTGGGACAGATCTGCTGGGACATGGTACTTGAGTTCTCATATGATTTGCTCATTTCTGCAGGAGTTACGCTGATTTTTCTCCCTCTGCCTTTCTTAATTGGGTCTAGAAAAAAAAACTCCTCTGCCTTTTTTTGAGCCATAAGGCTTTAACCCAGAGGATGGATACCAAGGAGAGGTGAGGAGACAACCATGGCTTCATATAGAAGGGGGAGATCATGAAATCACCTCTCAGACCAGCTTTCCATTTGCAGCAATAACACCAGTGCATGATGCATCTCTTACATTTCAGTTCCATGTCCTGTTTTTCACGGATCCCTTGCAGGAGGCAGCTCACTGGTGTGATTGCCCAAGGAGGAGGGCAGACGAGCAAGAAATCAGTGTCTTGACACCGACTTTTGGCGCAGTTCTCTCTCCCCTCCTGAGAGAAGCCTCTGAATAATCTGGCTGTGTCGCAGGACTTGTTGCATATTCTAATTCCCCCTTGCTCCCTGATTTAGTGCCACAGTTAATGCTTTTGATGTCAGCCTGAGTGAGATAGAAAGCTTTAAAAATTCATAGCTGACCTTTCACTGACACGTTTGGTTTCCAATAGGCGAGCGCCGTGTGGCAGGGCCAGGGGAGGGGAGGGCAGTTTTTAAACCTGAATTGCCTTTTTCCCAAAACATTCGGGGTGTGGGGGGGAATTGGTGTCTCAGTTCTGTACAGGGGAAGAAAGGGAGACTGAAATGAAAATTAAACCAAGGGAGATAGACCTCAAAAGCAAAGGACGGGCTTATGAAAAATATATACCCTCACCAAAGGAAGATGGAATACAAATTGAGTCCCTTTTAAAAATATGTCTTTAAAACAGACATTTTAAAGGGTGGGAAGGAGGGATAAGGGGAAAAGGAGAGAGGAGGAGGGGGAGTGGGGGAAAAATGTCTCTTAAATGTGTTCAGAACATTTCTGCAGCCTGCAGAGCTGGGATTGTTTATTAGAAGATAAGATAGTGAAAAATGTATTTTGCAGAAAGAAAATAGTAAAGCTGGTTTCCCAGCAGATAAGAAGCCAAATTTCTATTTTATGCTCAATTGAATGATTCAGTTACATTATCTGGGAGGCAGCAGTGAAACAACACCCTTTGGAAATGAGACTGAGAGGACATGAGGTTCAGAGGAGGCATCTACAGGCCCAGCACCCAGTGACCAGGACACCCAACCCTGGGACACCGTGGCAGTGCAGCCCTCCCTCCATCCCACTCCTGGTGTGGCTGTGGATGGTGAGATCCAGGTCCCAAGCAGCCTCTGCAGCCTGCACAGCATTCCCAAACTGAAAACATGCAGGATTAGTGCTTGTTCCTTCATGCTGTCCAGTGGCACTGAACACTGATGCTGTACAAGCCATGCTTCTTGTTTTGGCATAACTCCCTCCCTCCTTGTCACAATGTGGTCCATCCCAGGCCATGGGTGAATAGAGAGGAGATCCACGTGGAGAGTACAGGGCCTGAAGCGACAGCAGCATTGTGTTGTTTTTCCCTCCACATCACCTTTGCATGTCTCAGGTCTGATGTCTGCAGAGGCAGCCACTGTCTGCTGTGAGAGAACTGATGTGACGTGCCAGGACATGTGTTTTTGCAATTTTACAATGAGTCTGGCAGTCTGGGGTTTTCCTTAGAGCTACAGCTTCAGGAAAAAGGAAAGAGGAAAAAAGAAAAGTGAAAACCAATAGGAATTTACTCAGCCTTTTAGCTGTGACAGACAGCCTGGTTTTGCAAAATGAGTACCCTGTAGAGTCTCAAAATCCAGGGAGGGAAAAAAAAATATTTTAAAACAAAAACTCCATGAAGTAAGCACAAAACCCATTCCCACGACTATTTATCCCAGGATTCTTAGATGATGGACTCTCCAGTTTTCACTGCTCAAGGCTGGCAATATTATTTGCTGTGTTGCTTAGGAGCCTTGACTCTTTTTTTGCTTTTTCTTTCCCTTGATATAAATGTCATTCCTTCCTAAACCTTATGGCTCCCTCTGCAAATGAAGAAACAAATGAAGCATGTGGCACATTAGTGCCAAACTGTGGCGGTGGCCCAGCCCGCCTTTGCTCTTGAAATTAAAGATATCAATTGGGTAGACTTTCCTGCCCGAGACAGCGGCTCAGAAGGTGAGCCCGACACTGATGCGGAGGGCGGTGCCGAGCACCAGCCTCGCCCCTGAGGTGCCACGTTTGGAAAAATCTCCTCCCCCAAGTTACTCCCCTTCATGTTTATGTAAAGTTCTGCTCTCCTGTATTCCCCCTTGGCCTGTTTGAGTAAGTTCCTCCCTCAACATTCTGTTATTGGTTATCTGACATCTCATGTCATTCCCCTATTGGTTTATCCCTTTGTTCCTCCCCTTATCTCGGTGCAGTACTTAAGGTGCTGCAACCGTGGTTCTGGGCCCTTTGTATGCTCTCCGTTCGGGGAATAAAACTTGACTGCTGCTACAAAGAGTCCCTCCCTCCTCCTTTGCTTCTGCTGTTCGCAGCAGTTCCAACGACTGCTGCCAGCTCCACAGAGAGCCTGAGAGCAGATTGCATCATCTGCCCCTTGCCACAGACTGCAACCCACCAGTCTGTCCCACTGCCGGGACACTTCAGGCAAGTCGCCTGCTTGGCCTCCGGGCGGTCAAGCGGTCAGCTGCGACACCAATCTTTTGGTTGCACTGAAGGATCTGGCTCACAACTGTGATTATTGTGTCCTTGATAAGTCCATTTTTTATTTACTGAGCCATTTAATTTTTGAGTCATTATTTGTGTGGGCCTTTCCACACTGATCATCCATTGAGAAATCCACTGGTAAAGGACACAGCAGCTTTGGGCAGTTTTTATGGGGTCTTTGCCATGGGCAATTTTTGACCACTAAGAGAAGCTACACCAGACTTTGTGTTGATGTATAATTCAGGTTTTAATTGTAAAGTTAAAGGTATTTAAAATTGAACTCCTGTGCTAGGACTTGTGGAGTGTTTTTCTGCAGGAGACCCAGGTGTGGTGATGGCCCTGTCCAAATGTGGACAGGGAGGGTGGTGGCTCCAAGCTGATCCTTTTCCACATGAGGATATTTTTAGTGGCTGTTCAGATGAGTCCTGTCTGCGCTCCAGTCCCAGCAGGCAGATATTTCACAATAATTGGCTTAAACTGACCATAGATAATGGCAAGATTTGGAAAGATAAGAACTGAATTCCATTGAGAAAAAGGAGTATTTATTGAGCAGAAGGTCTGTGTCTTTGCAGAGGTACAATCCGCCAGAAATAAGATGGTGATTTGTAGCAATGGGAACAAAGACACACAGACCTCCTTGCTTGCTCCGAAGAAGATCGTTTATTGCAACAAAACAAGGCTTTTTATGTTCTAAACTTAACCAAAACAAGCACACATTGACTGCCTGCCACAGTGGTGTCACTGTTCACATGTCCTTTTCCCCAATCAGCGCTCCGATCATGTGGTGTCCACGTGTCTCCCCAGCCAACCACTGCCTCACGCAAGAGGTGACCACACGCCAGCCACGCAACTCGTTCTCCGGTCATACGACCTATTTTTTATCTCTCTGTTAGTCGAACCTTTCCCAGAGTGCTTTCTGTTGAGCAAGAGTGAACAGAATTGAACAAGATTTCTTATCTCCCACAGTGATTTAAAGAATGAACCAGAGAAAATATTCCTTCTTGACCACCCCAGATCTGAATATGTCTTGAGGGACTGTATTTGATTAACAGTATAAAATTATGGCTTACTATATGATTTTATGTCCTGATGAAGACTGAATCGCCACCACAGCAGGTAGGCGTTGATTAGACACAAGAAAAAGAAAATCTTTGCTCAAACTTTAACTTCTGAGAGAGCGTAGAAGACAGAAAGGAAGATCTTCAAGTCCACAGAGTCACTCAGTGGGAACCAGAGCCCAATTTCTATTCTCCAAATCACACTTACTAAAACTTTATTGTTATTTTCAGCACTGTTCCTTTCAACAACACTCCTATGTATCAGTTTGATCCATGATTTTGACAATATGTCAAAACAAGTCCTGCTGAAAAGGTCTGAGGGAATTTTCGCTTCTACTTTTAGGATCAATTTCAATAGCGCCGGACTTTCCATTTCCACTTTGTACTTTTTCATCACAGTGTAACATACTCTGGTGAGCTGATAAGTCCTGAGGAGACATGCAAGACATTTTAATCTGGCTTAATGGGTTAATCTTTTCCATGTGAAACTCTGGAAGGTTTTTTTTTGTGTGAAAAGTTTAAAATATTTTGACTTCCAGCCCAACAGGAAGCCTGAGTGGTGCCATGCTACACTGCTTTCCTGAGCCAATGTTCCTTTATAGGGGCTTATGTTGATAATAAAGGTACCTGACAGGGTTTTCTGTCACTGTCATTACTTTCCTATCACTATTCAAAAGCTAGAAATAAATATTTACCTTTTCTTCTCCCAAATCTAGTAATGAAATTTTAAGCCTTGACCCCCTCAGTGACAGAATTTTCAGCAGGAATTTCAAAGCAGGAGAGTATTTAGAAAAAGGAGATCTCCTAAGGGGAGGAGAGATTGAGAATGAGGGAGATTATTTATAGCTCACTCCCTGCTATGGATGAGAGAGAGCTGCAGTGTCCAACTACTCAGTAATTGAGGAACTGGTGGCCCTACTCCAGGGGAAAGCAGGAAAACCACTGAGGTGGCCAGGAGAGCAGAGGGGGTGTCTTTTAAATCACACTGTCTTCACAGCACACCTCTGCAAAGGATTTTCTTAATACAATNTCCCCTTTCCCCTCTTTTGGGGTCACACATGAAATACTGATTTGCTCAAACCTCTGCATTATATGGGCCATAGAACAGAAAGAAATTGTAGCCTGGCTTGAAACTGGGAAAGAAACTCCTCCAACCAAGCAGGAATTAATGAAAGATTGAGAATAAAGTAATTTTTCTTAGCATTTGGTATTGTTTTGTTAATCGTAAAAAAAATGTCATTTTTCCAGGCCTGTGGGGACTAAAGTAGAAGCCCAGGAGATGATTACATTGGGTATGAGCTAGAGTATCTTTCCAAGAGATAAAAAATATCTGGCTGAGTAATAACTATGAGACAACAACAAAAAAAGAAGAGAGAGGGGGGGAAAAAGAGAAGCTGAAATGCAGTTGGAGTCACAGAGGTCTGTGGTGAAGCATTTTAAGATGCACACCACTCCCCCCCAGCACACCCAGAATCATCTCTCCAATGCCTGGTGCTTTCCTGGGTTTGTGAAAAAACTGCCATGGAAGCCGCAGAGTTTATTTATGGAGAGACCACAAGAAAACAAATGTTTCATTCCCTGAACTCTAACCTCTCCTGATATTAATGTGTGTGATAAATTCATTGGCTAAAGGCAGGAGATAAATGAAGTACATTTAGCCACCAAATTGCATTCCTTGCTATCCCTCACCCAGAGGAGACAGGGAAATGCTGGCCACTGTTTTTCCAGCACCTCGCACATTAGGTGCAATCCCAGTGAGTAATAATCCCAGCTAGCAGGTATTTTATTCCCACAATACCCAAAAGAATGGAGCCTTAATTGCCTCCAGAAAAGATGCCTGGAGTTGGGTTTTCCCTCTGCAGGCTGCTCCACATCCTGCAGCCCTACAGGCAGCAATCCCACTCCAAAGGCTCCTCCTGCCTGGATGAGATTCCAGGCTCTGCCTGTGACAGTCACAGTGGAATGAGTCGAGAAGCATTTCAAAAGTAATTTATTCCATTTTGATAGCATTATTTGCCAATTTTGTCCTCCCTATTCCTCCCTTATGTTATAAGTGAGATTTATGGATATTGGCTTTTGTATAGGGAGTTTATAGTTAAAGACAATTGAGTGAGTTTGTTAATAAGGAGAATAAGTTAATAGTCAATAAGTTGTATCTGTTAATTTTAACAATGTTGGTAAGTTGCACAATTCGTTAATGGGTTATTTGTTAATAAATTAACGATTATGTATTCATAAATAGGTTGAGGTACGTAAAATGGGTTGCTATATAAGGCAAGGATAACAGAATCTTCTGGAAAATCAGTGAGGTAAGTGGGCGTGACCCTATTAACATAAGGGGATAGATGGTGAATCCTCAGTGGACGACAACCAACCAATAAGAAGACTCCACGACCGATGAGCCAATGATCTTCCGAGAGGGTGGGGCATAGTGGGGCGGAGTTAATTGCAGCGGGTATAAACGCTGTGTTCCCCCACACCGAGGTGTGCCTCTGACCGCTTTCCGTTCTAGGACACGCACCCAGCGCTGCGTTCCTTTGCTTTGTGTTACTGCAGATCCCAGGTTCTTATCCCTAATTGTCAAAGTTTATTTTTATCACCAATAAAACTCTAAAATTGGCAGACGTGAATCATCGTTACTCTCACTTACTTGCCCTGTTTATAAAACTGGTGAAACAATTTGCAAATAAGTTTAATAGATCAGATTCATAACACTTTGCAAACAAATTATTAGAGGAGTAATCCCCGTGCCTTTAAGCCAGGAAGTCAGCAAGAACTAGAAGAGAAGAGATTTCTTATACTCTTGCGTATTGCAGTGCTTGGTGGGCAGATGTGAACTACTTTCCTGGAAGTCTGATACTTCCAATGTGCAGATTAAAGTCACAGAAGTTGTTTTGGGTTATTCTAAGAATTGCACAACTTTGTAGATTGATACAACATTCTGTAATTTATTTGCTTTAAAAGCTGGGTTTTTATAAATATAAAAAATTTAATCCATTGCCAGCACACGTGCATGAATAAACATGTTTCCCAAAAAATTCAGGGAGAATTGTCTTATTATACATTTTGTCTCATTATATCTATTATGCCTTATATTTATAGCTATCTGACACTGATAGAAAATTAATGGGCACATTTAGGATAAGGCAAAAATGACTTTTAGTCCTGCTGTAAGAGATATCACTCCTCTAGGGCAAAATGTGTGTTGCACAGCGGCCACACCTTCAATGCGGGCACTACTCTGAGTCTGTTGGGAGGGTTGGACTGAGCTCATCTCCTTTTGCCTGCAGCCACTCTCCCAAAAGCAAGGCATTCCTGCTGTTTGGTGGGCCATGGAGTTTGCGGCTCATTATCCCTCTCAGTTGATCACAAAGGGGCTGTGCAAAGCCAACAAACTCATGGCTCACCCACCCTCAATGAGCTTTGTCCCTCTGGATGTGCTTGCACAATGTGCCAAGGATGGATTGGGATGGGGGAGAATCATCTGTGCTATGACTTCCGTGTGGTGGGAGATGACAAACCCAGATTTTCTTGTGTGTCTTCTGTGAGTTCTTCCTCCCTCAGGGACGTTTTTCTGTCCACACTCAGTCACAGTGAGAGTGAAGAGGAAGGCAGGTGAAGACGCCCCCAGCTCCCATGGCCAGCCTTTTCCCTGCACTCAGATAAAATCGCTGGAGCCGAGCTTCTGCACAGACATTCCTTCTCCCACAAACAAGACCATTCATCGACTCCTAATTGTATTTCTTTCAGCTGACTTGGCACTGAAATGGAGTTTAATGAGTGAAGACCTAACTGTCTGAGACTGACAACTTTAGTGGTGTTAATGCATCCTATGCAGCTTATACATAAAATAGACCACTTCTCAAGGTCACTGGGTATTTGCTTTGGTGCAGCAACAACAGTATCAATCTTCCTTCTAAGCCCAGCAGATCAGATAAAGCCAAGGAAGTATTTAGAACCTAACTTAGAAATACGAAAAGGACATGTTCTCTCCAGCTACTCAAATGATTCTTTTAAATTAGCAGGTGATTTAGTGACATTAACCTTGAAAGGCCCCAAATATATCCAGCAAATCTAAAACGAATAGAACCGATTTCTCTGGATTGGCGAGGTATAAAATTACATCGTCAGTGTATAATAGCTGAAACTCTCTTATTGATGATTAACCACATTTATTAACAGCAGGCTATAATCCCAAGATGTTATTTGTACAATGACTGAGATGTAATATAGAGCTTTCTAAAGGACCAGATCATGAAATGCACCAAAGGTCACCACGAAACCCCAGAGAAATTAGAACATCAGTCTTGGAAGAAATCTATAGTTAACTCTATTGGCCCTTCTGTCTAATGCAAAACAATTCTGAGAGGTTGATTCCTCCAGAAGTTTCCTTATTTTTTATTTCAACCCCTGAATGCAAGTTTAGACCCAAGCCCTACCTGTGCTGGAGATTTTAGCACTGTTAATGCTGATGGAAACGCCTGGGCTGGGAAAGAGCAGCTTTGATGAGCTTTGGGTACAAATCCTGAGGTGGTAGGGGAGAGGAGGCTTCAGAGCATCTGGCAGCAACAGCTGCTTATTCAGGTGAGGTTTATTTAGTTGTACGGTTTTTTTTAGGAATTCTTTAGAGCTCAGCAGATCGGTAGAAATGTAGGAGTCAAAATATCCAGTTGTATGTGTTTATTCTGCCTCCTTCTTGCCCCCAAAGTGCCTGATGTTAAAATCTCAGCAACTAAATTTCCTTGGAAGCAGAAGTTCCAACTAATCAGTGGTTGGAGTTACCTTAAGTTCCACTAAGTAGCTTCTCCCCAAATTCGTGCTGGAAAACATATCTAAGTAATGGTGAATAGCAAAAGTTCTACTGACTTCAGATGCATTAAAAGTAATAAAAGACATTTTAAATACAAATTAACTTCCAGTAGAAATGAATTAGGTTGTTCCTGGAATGTAATGTGGGAAAGCCCAGCTGCCAGGGCTGTTAATCATGTCATGCCTTAAACAATATGAACTGTTTGCAGTCGGTGAAGTGCTTCCACACAAGTGGAGTTTCCTGATGGATTAATTTCCAGCCAGAATTCCCATTCCTGCTGTCAGGATGAGCTAAGCATGGGCTGAGCACCAAGGATCCCCACAAACATCTCTGTGGACGAGCAATAGTGGTCCAGCCTCTCCGTAAAGTTTAAATGAAGGCAATTTTGTTTTCACCTGTTTAAATTCTCCTTCAATCTCAAATTAAACTCAGGACTCTTCAGTAATCCCCATGTTCACCCTTGAAAAGCATTACTGTATTTTGGTCAATAACTGATGTGTTCCATCTCAGAGGTGGTGGTACTTTGGTGTTAACAGTGTCTGTCCTTCTGTGTGTGGTCTATAAATCATGCTTGCAGCTCTTGCAACTTAAAATCATCTCTGAATGCAAAGACAAAATTGCCAGTGAAACACAGGGATGTCCAGCTCACCCACCTAGAGAACATACACAAAACTCAAAACTAATCTCACTCTCCACTCTGTCCCTCTCCACTTGCATGACATTACTGAGGCAGAGAGGAGACAATTTGTCCTGAATTTTAAATAACATTCCATTGCAAAATGCTGGAGTTAGCAGTGGCAGCTAAAAGCTCTGCTTTGGTTTTCTGAGCTGAGGAGGAAATGCAGTCCAACCTACAAGATGTTAAAAAAAATTACTAAAAAAAATTATATAAACCTAGAACTGAACTATTCTCTTGAAAATAATTTGAAAAGGGCAGAGTATTGGAATTCGAGACAACAGGAAGAAAAATGATCTTACTTTGGAAAGTCTGTTTGCATTCCAATGAGAGAGGTTATTCTTGGGAAAATAGGTACCTTTCCTACACTCCTGCGGCAGCGGGTGGGATGTCAGGGACAGGTATCACACTCCCTCTGACTTCTTCATGTTGGACACACAAAAATTACAGCCATCAACAGCAGTTAATGAGAACCTCTGAATGGAGCCAGTTCCATAAAAGGAGTCTATTAGAGCTGAAAGTGGCTTTCCTCCTTCAAAAGTATTGTGGAGAGCTTGAAATGCTTCCCTCTCTTGAATTAAGACAAGAAGCTGACATCTTCGAAACCTTTGCAAACCTATAATCGGAAGAAATATTTCACATTGGAAAATTGAAAAGGGTTTTCATCTGGTATTTGAATAGCTCCCTCCCCTCCATAATTAAATAGCTAAAAGCATAGTTCTTTGTTTATTTTAAAGTCATGACATTAATAATTCTGCATTAATTTAAAAATGGAAAGTCCTATCGAACTGGAAAATTGTCATTTTTTCAGAGAAAATGTCAGAACAAAATGTTTTGACAACCCTCAAAAAATATGGAATTGAACAAGTCAAAACCATTCCCCCGCTTGCGAAGTTTCACCATCGTAAGGAAAAATGTAGTTGGGAAAAAAGAAAAGCCAGTTCTAGATCTGGCTGTCATTTGTGTGTGTTATACAGGTATACCTAGGCTTTCTGGTGGAGCTGCTGATCCAAGGACCTCCTTCCACTCACAGAAGGTATCTTCAGGGCTATCTTCATCCCTTTCTTCCTCGTGATTACCTGTGCACAGCTCTGGATGAACCAGGCTGAAAAATGTCTCCAGAAAAGAATTCCCCATGGCCACAACTGAGAACATTTTACATCCACTTTTCCATTTAGCCTGATGCTCTGCCACCTTGGGTAACAGCTCCCTTGTACCCTCACAGCTCAGAGCTGCTGTTCCTCCCCTCAAACATCCTGAAAGCCCTAATTTTCACTCTCTTACCAGCTGTGCCTGCAATCTTCAGGAGAGATGAATGCCATCAGCAAGACCTGGAGATGGGAGCATTTCCTCCTCCTTGGAGCAATGGTCTCTAGTTAAGCTGGGCATTGGCAACGGAGCTGAGAATATCAGCAATCTTCAGGAATGCTTGGAGCTGAGCGTTTGGATTTTAGCTCACTTTGGTCCTTCCTGCATTACCCCATCCCCTCCTCTCCTCTTCTCCCCACCTTGCCCATCCAAGAGGAGCTTCACAGGAAGATCTCTGCTGCAAACCCTGTAGATGAGTCGGAGGAGCAGATAAGGAGGGTTGGATGACAGAGGAAGGCTGCAAATGAGCTCCCATTAGCAATTGCTGTATATCTGGGGCTGGTAAACAATTCGCACTTATCTCTCTGCTCAGCATTTAGCTGATTTCCATAATGAGCTCCATTGAACTGAGAGGCCTCGAGGTGTCCCAAGGCTGTTGAGATGCAATGTGTTCTCTAAATCTGATTTATGTAAAGGTGAAGGCAATTGTGTTAACAAAGGAGAGGAACACGATCAACATGCAGCCTGCGCTGGCTGGAAAGAGCGGGGTGGCTGAGCCTGGCGCTCTCCGAGCGGGATCTGACAGCAGCCAGGGAGATATTGAGATGCAGCCTTGGAAAACACAGCCAGCAGGAAGATGTATGGGGCTTATTTATTATTACCTTCATTTTTTTCCCTCTCCCCGCCCCTCTTCCGAAGAGAGAAAAGCTGCAGCTCTAAGGTTTGCAGAACATCTTCGTGGGAGCGGAGTTGTTGTGCCCAGTGACTGCAGGGTCCCACCAAGCCCCAGTGCTGGGGCTCAGTGCCACCCTCAGTTCCACCCTCAGCCCTATCTCAGCCTGGCAGGTTACTCTGCAGAAATCTCACTTTGGGCCCGAGCACAATCTCAATTCCTCCTGCTCGCTCAGGCGCAAAATCCTGCAAACCCCAGCAGAGCCTTCTGTGGGTTTGAGTCTATCTAACAAAGGAAAGAAAACTCACACAGGCTTTTTACAAAATCTTATTTCTTTGCATCATCTCTGAGGGCCCCTATTTCCATCTTGTGTCCATGCACTCCATGCTGACAATCAGAGAAGCTTTCCAAGGTCATGCACATCAGCAAATACTTGGAGGCAGCTCTGAGGCAGGTGGACCTTGGCAGGTTTTGGCCACAATTTACAGACAGCTATTAAAACTATAAAATAATTACGCTAGGGAGAAAGTAGAAATCTTGTCATGTGACTGAATAGAAACTAAGACTCTTGGAAAAGGAAAAAAATCACTGGAAAGAGATGCTATCATTGGGAATAATTCTACTTGGGTTGTAATGGGAACTGCATGACTCAGTGGAGCTTTTGCATGGCTGGATGATTCAAGCAAAAATAATCATAAAGAGAGATGAGTAGAACATGAAGAAAAAAGGATCAAATATATTTTTCTCATGGTAAATTAAGAGAAGGTTGTAGGAGTGGAAATTCAGACAAGGCAAATGCAGTGGAATATCATCAAAACAGAACTGGCCATCTGCATCTGCTTTACTCCCTGCTCACAGGACGGGGATGACAATATCATCATGGCTGTCTCTCAAGGGGAAAAGAGGGGTTTTTCTGCTAGTTTGCATTTAATTGTGTATTTTGCAATTTTTTACACCAGCTATTCTGCTAAACTTTGTTTCATATGCAACAAACGCTAAGCATATAAACAACACGTCTGTCCCAAACCCTTATTACAATTCCCAGAACTACTTGTAGGCTTTCTGAAACCCATTATTATAATTATAATCAAGAATCACAGGACACTGTGATTTGTGCCAAAAATACAGATACACTGAATTTGTTGTACAGGCCACAGAGAGAGAGAGTGAGAGAAAGGATGGGGACAGAGAGATGCAGCTTCAGCACTGCTTAATTCAGGCACAGTAACACCCACCCTATTTAATTTCTCCTCTTTCATTTTCCAATTTAACTTCCAGCTGCTGAAATCCAGGCTAATATTTGCTTTGTCCTCTTTGTTCTTCTTTACCCTCAAGCCAGGGAACCCTGCTTTTCTCCTTCTCTCCCCAGCTCTGACAGCCCCTTCCCTGGGAGAGGAGGCAGGTCTGCTTCGAGGTGCAGCACTCAGCACCTCTCCATCCCGGCAGAGGGAAGGAAAAACCCCCTCTGGAAATTGCTGCAACAGTACTTAGCAGATGCAAAATGCAGGTAAACTCATTGGAAAATGCAAATGCAGCGCGGATCTTCATTTTATTAGGCTTCTTCTGCTCACAGTTCCTCTCTCCTGAAGCACTTTGCAATCAAAAGACCCTGGAGTGGACTATTTTGAGCCCTGATTCTTCCCGATAAGAGGTGATGCTGATTAGGTTGTACCAGAACAAGGCACTGATACCAGTATTCTGCCAGAGGCTTTTCTCAGAGAAGCATGGGGCCTGATTCTGTTCTCATATTAGCATATTTAGGGAGTTACACCAGGGGTGTCCCTGCTGTCTGGGCATTGGAACAGATTTAATCTTCTCAGGTCTGTGCTTTGAACAAACAGCTCTTCAGTGTTGCTTTCATATATATATGGAAATGTACTTATACTTAAGTGGGCGTGTGTCTATGTGTATGCATGTGTACATTTGAATATTCTATACAAGCACCAGAATGTGCATAAAGAAGATGATGAAACAGAGAAACGAACACCTCCTGCATGAGAATGAGAGCAAAGTGTGCCAAGAATGGTTCTTGCTTAAAATGCCTCAACTCTCCCTGTCTGAGATCTACCTCAGTGCAAATCTCTCTCCTAGAACAGAAAATCTAATGCCCAATGCATTCTTTTCAGCCCAGAAACTGAGAGCGAGAAAGATGAGGGCAGCTGCTGATCAGGAATGGAGGCACCATAGATGGTCTTTACATCCTTTTTGCTCTGGTTTGCTCACAGGAGAACACATGAGGACTCTGGTACTTAACTTCAGATAAATTGCATCTGTTTCCCAGTCCCACCAAACCAGCCAGTGTATGCAGTTATTTGTTTCCTTTAAGATGATTGTAGCAGATAGCTTAGCTCAGAAGCCCGGTTACACCCAAGGGTGGCTCAAAAGACACTGCAGAGGACAAAAAGTAGGACAAAGCAGCCTGGGATCCCAGGGTAGAGTAAATCATGTCGGAGTTTTACATTTCTTCAAGTCTGCAGAATACCACAGGAGTCCATGGGCTAGATGCACCTCTCAGTACTCACAGGCAGAGCTTAAAGGAGTCAGGCCGAGTTACAGCTGAGAGGATTTGGCCCTTTCTGTTTTATGGTCGTTGCCAACTCCGCTCACACACGCAGAGGAAAATATTGCCCAGGCTGAAGCTGAGCCAAGATGACCACAGAGGTCATGAATCTTTAAAAATTATTAACTCTTATTAGTATAATAGTCCTTTTTATGACACCATAAAGTTACACGATGCCTTTCAGGATGTAGATAAACTCCATTCCCTGTGCTGAGGGGCCAGCTGTCCCACAAAATTCTCTGGATTGCCTGTGTGCAAACTCCTACTCTTTGTCTTCACTGCCCTGGGACATCATCCATTGATCAAGTCTTCTGTGGGAGGAGTCCTTGAACCTCCTCTTCACACTTCTACTGAAAAGGCCTCAAGGGATGTGAAAAAAGTCATATATTCTTTTCCGGTTTTAATAGTCTAAATGCAGAAGAAATTTGCATTTCCTTTGTCGCACCTTTGGGCTATAGCTGCTGTTCCTCTCTTCTGCAGGGAAATGTGGGGTGCAGTGGGAGGATGGAAGTGGGCTTGTTCTGGAAAAGTAGGACAGATGAAGTTTTTACACTTGATTTTCCCATGAGGTGACTGGATGATCTGAGGGATGCTGTGGGAAGTTAGGCTTGGAATCATACTAACATTACTAAAATGATGAGATTTCCTGCACTCCCAAGTGCCAGAGACCACAGGGAGAACTGTAGGGTTGGAGTGCCATAGAAGATCTCTCGAGGAGGACAAACAGTGCTGCAGCAGAGAATCCTATTTCTGGACAAACCCAAAATGCAGCTCCCAGGCTTTTCCTCACACACCAAACTCTGGGTGCCTACAGAAATAACACACTGACATTTTTTTCTCCAGTAATAGGAGGTAATGATAGATGGCCCAAGGCACAGTGTTTGATTAAAAATGACTAATCAATTCATTAAAGATCAAAAATTAACCTGCCAAAAGCACTGAAGCTTTCCGAGACCCAACCAGTCTATTTTTGCTGCTCATGTGAACCTTTCTGGAGAGAAAGCCTTTCCTGCTGTGCAATCCTGTTGAGTCAGCAGCCCTGGGTCAGGCAATGTGTGACAGTCTGGTGAGAAACCCAGGCTGAAACTGCTCTGTTCTTTTGGTTGTTGTTGGAAGTGTTTTAATCCATAATAATTACTCGAACATTGGCTTCTGGGAAATGAATCTCTTGTCAGCTTCTGAGAGAGGAATTTCTGTGTATGGAGACTTTTTGTGATTTTTTTTTTTTTGATTGTAAACCAAAAGTTATGATTTGTGATGCAGAGAAGGAATGAGCAAAAAAATCTTGAATTTGCCATGAAATTATTGTTTTGGAATGCTCAAGTTTAAAACTGCTACTTATACACTTCCAGACTTTACTTTTTTCCTCAAAAATCACGTCTTACTTGATTAAAAGATACACAGCTTTGATTTGTTTCTTATCCCCTTCCCACCTACTCCCCCAGTACAAATGGTTTTAAGCAACATTACTCTAGACAGCAGATGTTACTTGTTTCAGCTAAAATAAAATAATCCAATGCTTAAAAACCCTAAAGAAAACAATCAACTCAATTTGACTGGGAATGCTGATAAAGTAATAACAATGACCCCACTCCTGACTGATGAGTACACTTATAGTCCTTGACACTGGCACATACAGATCACAGAAATCTCAATTCTGATTGGTATCGAAGTGCAGTAAAAGGGAGTTGCATTGGTTTGGAGTTTCTACCAACACCAGAAAAGAATAAAAAAGTCAGCACATGGTTAATGAAGATGAATAGACACAGGGAAAATGGAATTTTCTTGTTTCCAGGGGATTTAAAACAACAGTGAGGAAAATCTTCC
Source organism: Edolisoma coerulescens (assembly GCA_013397115.1). Lineage (NCBI taxonomy): Eukaryota > Metazoa > Chordata > Aves > Passeriformes > Campephagidae > Edolisoma > Edolisoma coerulescens. The sequence continues at coordinate 600,399 of VWZW01003808.1, read as the reverse complement.
TAATAACATAATTCAAAAAAAATAGCATGTGGATGTGAAATTAATCTGGGCTGCCACTGCATTGATTTTGGCTGGCTTCAGGCTGAGGATTTTCTTCAGAAAGAAGTAAAGACCACGGACAGGAAAAAGTGACCCTGAAAAATCTGTGTTTGCTTTGTCACGGGGCGAAAGCAGCATCCCTCTCTAAGCTCTGCTCCCATGTCCAGGGCATGGATGTGACATCCTGCAGTGGGACACCCGGGGACACCAAGTTCTGGGGGTCCAAGGGACTCCTTGGCATCCATGAGATGCTGGAGCAGCTCTGATCATGGCTTTCCTAATTATAGAAGTCCCCTGTACAGAGGGATCTCTACATTTTCCACTTTGTGTTTTCTCCTTTCTCCGAGGATATGTCTGTGACAGCAGGAAAGAGGAGCTGAAGCCATGGGCATGGTGTAATCCTAGAACTGTAGGATATGTAGGATTGTAGAAATGCAGGATACAGCTGTTTGTGTTCTGCCCCAAGCCTGCAATTCGTTTGCTGTGCAAACATGAGGAAATCAACTCAATTCATCTTCCCTAGCTATAAAATTGGGAAGTAGACACTCACCTCCACTTTTTGACATCTATGGATTAAAGAACTTGTGTGGGTTTTTATCAGCAAGATAATCTTAGTTCTAAGAGAAGTGAAGCCATTCTGCTGGTCAAAAGAGAGAACAGTGTCCCTGCTTGAGGCCCTGAGGCAAAAATTTGGGAACCGACTCTCCAGCTGCTGTGGGACTGCTCAACTCCTGAGCTCGGCAGCATGTGGTGAGTGGAGGAAGTTGGAGAATGCAGTTTTGGCCATGGTTTGCTCCAGTTTCTGGCAGCAGCGGGTTCCCTGAAGGGCCTTTCCATCTTCCTGAGGGATTGGCTCAGCACAGGCAGTGCTCGGTGTAGCCTGACACAGCAGTCACATAAGGTCAAGCTCACAAGATAAACGGCCCTGTGTGTGTGTGTGTGGCTCAGCTTCCCCCGCGTTATGGCACAGGAACCACTCTTCCATTACATGGAGATCTGTAAGGAATCACTGCCATTAATGGACTCCATTAAATCCAATACATGTGGGAAAAATTGCACTTTGATTTAGTTTTGCAATGTAGAGATATTGGCAAGATAATCACATAAAAGTGACACCTTTTATAGCCAACCTCTTTGATTTTATGTCAGTGAGTTTCAATTTCTCACATTTTTATGTTCATATATAGGTCCTTGTTCTAATGTATGCATTAGCTGGCGTAAAGGTTAAATAGATTGTTTTAGCATTTTGGGATACAGATTGTGGATATGCAAAAATCTTCAATGAGCTGGGTGAATTATTTTGGGTAGGCAGGAACTGTGAGAAGGGAGCAGGGATTATTCCTCTGACTTGGTCCCATCTGAAAAAAATAAAGAGGGAACAATGAGAAAAAAGTATTCTAGATATGTAATGTGATTTGAAAAGCAGATCTGCAGGCTTCCCAAGAACTGTCAGAAGGAACAGATGGTGTGGGTCACCCTGCTCCATGAAATGCTCCAAATCTGAATATTTATTTTTAAATGCAGAAAAATATCTATTCCTCGTGAGGCAGACTGCGATCTCCCTTACATCAGCAAAACTGTCTGGAGCTGGGATTGGCACTGGATTGATGCTGAGAGTCACAGGGGGCTGGTGAAACTGAGGCCATAACCTGCCCCCCATGGAGAAAGTCAGTGTCAAGGTCTGGTTCCATGGTTAAGCAGATGAGACTGAACTCCTGTCTTGTTCCAGTGATTGCACAATCAGAATATTTTTGATACAACAAATCCAAGTGGTGAAGGTACTCAGCGTAGGTGCTGAATCTCCTGTAGAAATTACAGGTGAATCAGGAATGATGTCATTAGTGAGACTTTTAAAAGTGTTTCACACTCACCTGTGGTGTGAGGCAGCCGACAGGAGTTTGCTGCCATGGACCCAGCTGATACCAACCATTCCATGTCATCACATTTAGCCTGGGCCAAACACACACCTCAGGGAAGTAATATTTCAATAGCCCTTAAACCATCCTGGTACATTTAATCTCTCAATTAATCTTTTCTCTCTCTGTCCTCAGTCTCTGTTCTGCAAACCCTCCTCCCCACATCCCTGCTACTTTACTAAGAAGTCTTTGAAAGACTAGTATTACAAGTCTGGATTCTAACAGGTAATTCCTTTCTCTCTCTCTTGTTTTTTCCCCCTTTTTAGTTATTTCTGAAAGTCTTTTGCCTCTATCAGTCCCTGAATCTGGGTAGATTACTCTTCAACTCATGAAGGGAATTCAAGTTGTCTCTTTAAATCTTCTTCTACCCCCCCAGTTCACATACTCCCAACACCTCTTTGTCTTTCCATTTCACCTCATTTAAATATTCAGCCCAATTTCAAGACTTAATAAGGATGAATAAGATTGAGATTAGGATTTAATAAGAGTGTCAAGGAAAGATTTGTCATTCCAATGGCTGTAAGTCTTGGCTGAAATTGAATTGGCATCTGGTGTCTGGGCATGCGCCAAGTGGAGCTCTTGGATGGCTCCAATTATGGTTTTCTCCAGAAGAGCAGGAAAGGTTTCCTTCACTCAACTCTGGCATACAGGGATGACTTAACCCTGGCTAATTGTCCTCTCACAATCCACTTCCTGCAATAAAGGCAGTTTGACTCAAGGACTGGAAAGCCTGGGAGCTCCACGTGGATTGAGGCCTTTTTAGGTACTAGGTCTTAGCTGTCTTCATTAGTGCATTTCACATCCAGGTAAGACTCAGGGAACCGAATCAGTGCTTTTCCAGGGTCTAAATTCCCATCCTGGAACTGAGATGAATTGCAGTGACAAAGCCTAAATCCATGTCTAAGTCTCAGACTGAACTTTAACAAGACTGAGTTGAGCTTGGCCTCCATGGAGGTGCAGCTGTCAGATCAAAGCTCAAGAAGGAAACGTGTGGTGGGCACTCTAAATTCCATTATTGCTTTGCAGACATCTACTAATGCCATTAACTGTGTGCAGGATGAGCAGAGTATCTCCTCTGGGAGCTGCATACGGGGAGCTGAGCAAAACCCCCCTCGACCTGCAAGTCCAGGAGTAGCTTCACACTGAAGCAGAGTGTGCTGGGAGCTGAGAATACACAGCATGATGTGTCTGCATGCCAACGTGGAGAGTGGTATTGAGGGGATGGGAGGATGCCAGAATTTCTCAGAGAAGCTGCTTCCAAGCTGAGCTAATCTTCTGTCACTTGGTGCCCTTAATGGGAGAGTCAGGCTGCAGGAAGTAAACTGATCTAAAATACAGAGTATTGAACATAGCAAGTCTCATGTTTGAGACATACCCCACATACCCCAAACGTCTCTGCAACCTCTAGTGCCTCTTTTTTCTCAAAGAGAGATCCTTTGGGCTGTGCCAAGCTCAGCACCGTGGGCATTAAGCTACTGAGGTAGTTTGAACACTTGTAAAACCTAGTTGATGTCTGTTGTGTTTGGACTGGAGATGTTGAACCAGAAATGTTGGCTCAAACTGTTTTGACAAGGGCTTGCTGGAGTGTCTGAAACCTTGTGCATACAAGGCCCAAAGAGGCTTAAGGCTTCTCAAGATTTAAAGACAGATTCCTGGTGCAGGGAAAGTGCTGAAGCTCTTTTAAAATCAGGGCCATTGGTGCTGCTTTACTCCAGGCGAGGGTGTGGACCTGGGGGATGCTCTCACTGCTTAAATTGCTCTGCAGTTTTAGACAGTTTACAGTAAGCCTCTTAAACTGCTCTAAGGACTTACAGTATCTTAAGCCTCTTAAATTATATCTAAAAAACTTACAGTATTTTTGGCAGAATCTACTGTTTGGAAGGATTCAAGGTTAGGAGAAATCAAACATGGCTTGCTTGATAGATTTTATTGAGAATTAAATATATTTGATAAAATATAGTTTAAACAATTGAAAAATTATAAACTGAAATAATTATTTTCCAGTCTCCATTAAGGAATTCCTTTTGAACATACATTAAAGTATTCAAAATGGAAGAAAACACCATAATTTTTAAATTCACAATTTCCTGGTGTAGGTGTTATTAATTTTTCAACCACTCATCCAATTTTCTTCAAGATTGACTTAATTTTTATGTCACAGTTACCTCTACAAAATAAGCCAGTTTGGCAAGTCCACTGCAATCAACTTTTAAGAAATCAAAATGTGAAATGTCTGATCAGAATATAAGCGGAAAATACTTTTTTTTCCAAATAATTCAAAGAAAGATCTTCTGATATTCCTGAAAATTAAATAACAAAAAAAGTACCCTGAAAGTCTTAGGTTGAGACTAAATTGAACAGATTTCTTCATGCACAATTGAAAGGAGAGATTAAAAGAAAAAAAAATTGGAAAGTTAATGTGACTACAGAGGTGGTGACAGGCCTTTCCCATCAAACTCATTAACTACTCAATTTTAGCGACTCTTTGAGCGTGATGATATTTTTTGTGACACAAGACAAAAATACTGATCTTTTCTATGTTCCATCATAACTGTAGTGCATTTAGAATATGCAAACAGAAATTCCACATAGCTGGCCTTACATGTGCACACACACGCGCGCGCGCGCAGAGGATATTTTGGCTTTCCTTCAAATTTCATCAGTAAGCTGCATCTCTCCTCTTCTCCACCTGCCTGTCGTAAAAATGGTCAAAGAAAAGACAGCAAGACTTTCCCATGGAAATCTTGTGCCACCTACGACAAGGAGCTCTGGCTTTAACAGCTCTGGTGCAATGTCTGGAGTCCATCCACATGAACAAATGGGCACCATATGTGGTTGACAGCCAGTTCTTTCAGTTCCAGCAAAGCCAATTGATTTGAGCACACCAATTTTATAGAGGTCTGTTGGGGGCCATCAGATGAGCCTCGATTTTGACAACTCAATCAGCAAGAATGTTCTGTTCCTACAAGGCGAGGAAGAAAGTAACTACTAACCAAAATCTTTAAGCCAGACTTGCATCAGATCTGAGCTGCATCTTTTCTAAAGCTCCATAAACTGATTATTTTAAAAAGTGAACATGTTCTCATTGTTTTGCAACCTGGTGCTCGGCTACAGAAGTTGTCAACATGGTTAAAGCCTGAAGGGATCCTGGAAAATGTTTCTTTGAAAGAAACCAGGGCACTCCTTTGCCAAAAGAGAATGAGAGCCAGTCTGCACAATTCCACTCTGTACTCAAGGGAGAAGTGGGGACAAGTTTCCTGATACTGTTTGCAACTTGAATATTCCAGCTGATTTTCATGGACCAAATCAGTTTCAGCATTTTTGAGTTAAATATCTGAATGCCCAAAATGCTGCTGGACAGTGACATAAACCTCTGAAACCATGATTTGCCTTTGGAAAGTTACTGGTTCTGCTGCACAGAAGAAAATTCTGCAGATGCAGTTCTTATGGCCAAACATTTTCTTATTATTTTGTCTTTTCAGGCCTGTGCCAGTTGTTGCATTCTCTCACCTCTGCTCTTCTAACACACATGAGTTTGGAGCTTTATGACATCTTTCATGTGTCTGAAAGTCAGGGGACTATCACAAGCTCTGGCCATTACTTACAGGGGTCTTGGGACACTTTCTGGTTTGATTTTTTAATTATTTCCACCCCTATCCCTGCAGTCAGGCCTTACCTATCCACCATCTGAGCTTCACCAGTCCTTCTAAACATTTTATTATTGTTTCAGTACTAATCTACCAACAAGACCTTGGCACATCTGAACCTCAGCCTCTTTTTCCCTAGGAAATTATTGAAAATAGCAGTAATTATGGGGGGGAGGGAGGGGAAGAGGGGAATTGTTTTGTGTTTATCATTATTATTTAGTGGATATTTTTGTTACATCTTTTAGAGATTAAGTTCAATTAGGAAACAGATGGCAACAAAATACTGTCAAATGTTTCTGATGGGCAGCAAATTACTGACTTAATTATGTAAATAATTAAAATTTATATTTACACCTGATCATCCAAATGAGGGTGAAAATACCAATTTCAGGGTTTGTAATGATTGCTGGCAGGGTGTCAACCTATGAGCATGTTGCTTCCTTTCTTCAGCTTCAGATGTCTCCCTTAGATCCTGGAACAGTCAAAAAAACCCTGGAAAAGGGAAAAAAAAGAAAGAATGAATGAAGACTTATGACTAAGTTTCTGTCATGTAGGTAGTCTTTTGAGTTTAAATGGAATCCCTGTGTTGGTTGAGAGGAGTTTGTCATGAGCAGGCTCTCACTGCATCCAGAGCTCAGCCCAAGCTGGTTTTGTGCACGTGGTTGTACAAAGGTGTTGTGAGAGGCAGTTCTTGCACTGAAAAGGTTAAAGGCCAAACAAACAGGGCTGACATTTAGCCAAAAAAAAAGAAAGGAACCAGAACAAGAGGGAGTCAGACAGTTTTATTAACTTCTGTATTACAGATGCAGAACTGAGGCACAGAAAGATAAAATGTGTGAATCTCATTTGCACTAAATTTGCTTTCCACTACTCTGGCAGCATAAACGGGCCATGAAGTGGATATATATTACATTTACACTCTCTTTTCATTTCTCCCATGATGTTAAAATGCTTCAGTGTTAGTGAATATCAGGCCCAAAATTATTTCTCTAAGATCATAGAGGAAATCAATGCCATTGAACCCACATTCCCTTAGAGCCATTTCAGTGCCTCAGTTACACGACATCCTGTCACCCCTCTCTGGGCAGGAGTCTTATGTACACAGCCACAGGTTATTAAACCTGCTTTAAAGGTCAGCTTTTCTAGGAATATGTATGGAACCAGGAAAACTAGTCAGCTTTTCCTTGTCTTCTCTTCCCTTTGCTTATACCTGTAGATCATAATGGCAGGAGAACAAGGAAATGAAAGAAAAAGCTCTGAAACAGAGGTAGAGATCAGCCTGGTGACTTCTAAGCTCAGCTTTCTTGTCTGTACATCCCAGGTTAATTTTTTCCCAGACAGAGATGGAGCTGCTAAAATCCATCAGGAATCACTATTTGTGTTGTTTCCAGTATCCTATTCCCTAGGAAAGATATTGGAACTGTATTTGCCTGCAAAAACTAAAACTCCTTAGGACATGGGTTTGCTTCATCTGCTCCAGAGGCTGGGAACAGGTAAAATAGATAAAGCCCTGTGGTTTTGATTCTGAGCCATCTTTGAAGGTCAAAACTGGGCTTTTGTCGTTCTTCCTTCTTTCTGTGTCACAGGTTCTGCAATATTAAGATTTTTATCTTAGCCCTATTTTATCAGCTCTCTTCTCCCATCCCTAATTTGGAGCCAGTGAGGGTGGGGAGGGGAGAGGCAGTAGGGAGGTCAGACAAATGCTTCTATGGATATCCCTGTAATAAAAAGAGCTTTACTTTCTGCTGATAGCAGTCAAAGGAGCTTTGCTTTTGATAAAATTAACCTTGGAGCCAGAAACAACAGAAGCTGCTCTGATTTCATCAGCCCTTCTATCTGAGGAGACGTGAGCACTTACCAACAATGAAAGGGGATGGAATAGGGCAAATTCCTCCCCTCAGCCCAGCTCAGTGGATCCCACCTCTAATGCCTTGTGTTCAGTTTCAGTGCCTTGTCCCACCATGGAGGTGGAGAGAGAAGCAGAAAAACATGGATACCTGGAATTACTGACTGCTCACTCCCACACCTTCACATGGACATGCTCAGACCTCATCCTGCACTGAGCAGGTTTGTTTTGCATGAGATCTGTAACAGTATATTTGCGTGCAGTCATGCCCTACAGTCACCCACAGGCAGAGGTGTTCACCTGCTTCGTGGTCCAAATGGATATTTCCCCAGGAGGACACTGGTTGGAATGACATTGAAAGGATGATAGCCTCGTCTCTGCAATCATCCTCAGCACTGCTTCAAAGTCAGGGAGGAGTCTGTCTTGCAGGACTTAGAGCCTTGTTATCACAAGCAGATTTTATGGTCTAAGCGCTCCCCCAAACAGCCTTTTATCAAATGCTGCCTGGCTCTTAATTCCTTATTTAATGTGTTAGTAACCACTTCAAAAAAGTACCTGTGCCCCATAATGCCGAAGTACTTCATCATAAAAGGTAATGATTATGATTATGATTATGATCTGCATAAGCAAAGACCATTGCCTTGTCCATGCTGGTGGTGTAAAGGGATTTCCTTCCCTTTTCCTTCCACTCTGAAATGTTCTCCCATGCCCCCACAGCTGTTAACACCACTCAGAGCAGTTGCCACACGTGGCTGAAATGACTCAGAGTCACAGCTGTTATTCAAGGGTGGAAATAAAACCTATTAATTCTTTTGGAGGCTGCTTCCCCGCGAGGCCTGGGTTCTATGCTTGTGTAGTGACATGGAGCTGGGAGTGAAAACAGGAGGATAAAGGAGGATATTATGGCCCGTGTCTGTGCCTGTAGAGAGTGATACTCATCAAGAGACAGAGGGGTTGAGCTGTGATATCCAGCCAGTTTTGGGTTCTCATCTAAGGAAGTTTTAGGGGAGGAAGGCTTCAGCTCAAGCATAGTCATCAACAGGCAGGAAGGATCCCTGCACCACATCAGCCTGGGCAGAAAATCCCCACTGTCCCTTTGCTCTGCCCAGACCTCTCCATGCCAATGCAGCCAGGACAAAGTTCATCCATCCCAAGGAACTGAGTGTCATCATCACCCAGGACTGTACACTGCTTTGGAAAGGGTGGGAAAAATGGCAGTCATCAGCCTGAAAATGTTCTCTTTTTCCCTATTCTTTCTCCTGAAGCAGGGGATAAAAGCAATATTTTTATTCTCTGTGGAAAAGAGATCTGCAAAGCACTGCTGGGGAAGGATTCTAAGGCTTCTAGAGGAAATCTCTGCCAATCTACCTCAATGTCGATTAGCACAGTGTTTTAAGCAGCTCAGGGTAATATTTCTCAGCAGACGGCTGTAAATGCTCATTGTCAATATGTACAAATAAATATTTCAGATGGAACAGACAAAGACAGAATGGTTCATGTCTCCTCTCAAATACACCATGGGCTTTTCCCTTCTGTTTTCTTTCTTCTTCAAAAATGCATTAGTATAATTCCAGTAAAGCCCTGAAAAGAGTGACATGAAGATGTAAATGGGCAAAGCAATTCTGATTTTCCCCTGCTCTTCTGCCCTATCCAGGTTTTGCTGCATGGCAGCATTGCCCAGTGAGGAGAGCATGACTCAGAAGAAATGGTTTCCACTCCTGCCCTCGCAATGTGACCCCTTAAGCAAGTTGCATTTACTCTCTGCCTCTTTCTTTCTTCCCTCCTACAGCTTCTTTCTTTGGGATTTTTTTTTTGTCTATTTTTTGTGAAAAGTACCATCCATATTGGGTGCATTTGAAAAGAAATCCATGTCCTGTGAGAATACTGGAAGGTATTGTAAGAAAAATTAGGGTTTTTAAGTCCCACAATTGCCTCCTTACACTGCTGAGTAGTGTGATTGTACAGTTAGTCCTACTAACTCAGCAGGGGGAGTTGGAGATTCTCAAATTTCCTTCCATTCTTTTCCTATTCATTTTCAAAGGTGAAAGCAAAAGCTGTTTTTTTTCTCGTATGAGTGAAAAAAATGTTAATATCTTATTTGGTGTTTTCCTACACAACTGAGGATTGAAATATGCAGCCACTTCACTGGTTTTAGAATCAAAGCATTCCCTGCATTATGGAGTTATGTGAGAAGGAATTGAAATTGCTACACGCCCATTCACCACCTAATTGATTTCTCTAACTGTAATGCAATTTTTCTCCCTGTATCTTTTGGACAAAGCATTTACAGTGATATTGTCTTGCTGTAAGCCCACCCTGGCACTGTTGAGTCATTTATAGAGAGAAGTTGGTCGGAAAAATAACAGCAATAACTTCATGCTGGCTGTGAGTGGGGTTCCTGAGTGAGCAAAAGCTTGACTGTAGGTGTCTGGGCTCTTTGGCTCACCAGTATTTGGAAAAATACATGAAGTCCTCAAAAATCCCTTGGCCAAAATTTTTTTTGGAACAGAAAATACGTCATCTCCAAGAAAACCATGACATATGGCAGCCTTCTTTGTAGGGTTACAGCATAGTCTTTTAGCACTATCACTTGCACTTGAGATAACTTGTGTCTCCCTAAAAATATCAAGCTTTCAAACAGATTTCCTGAGAAGCCACAATCCAGGTAACCCACATTTTTACATAAGATGTGCAAAAACAGAGGTGGAGGCAGGGGAAAGCAGGGGAGTTCTGGGGAAGAGGCAGCAGACTGTGGGATAGGAGGGTTCAGGAAGGCAGCACGGCACTGTTTGCTCAAGCAGAACACAGACTGCAACAAGATACACATTTTTGGTTGGGTGGTGGGATTAATAGGTAACCTACAGTTAAGCTGGGAGAATATATTTAAAAGCTATGAGCTACTCTGGAAGAGGCTTTTGCTTATAGTTCTGACTCTGGGAATGCTGTGTTATTCATTATTTCAAAACCCAACTTCTATTAATACACACAGACCTGTGTCTTTCCATATACAAACAGCTTTGTAATGAGTTTGGTAAGAAAATACCTGAGTCAGATAAGATTTATTGGTGAGGCCGTGGAATCGCCCTGCTTTGTCTAAACTACTTTTGATCCTATTATGATTTTCACCTATATTTTAACTGCTTGCCTGAGGTAAATATGGCCTGATTTCTACCCTGGCTGTTTTCTGTGCACAGCATTGGTCGTTGATGCATACACAAGACAGTAATTAATTTCTGGTTTCATTCACTAAGAGAGACATGCAATGGCAACTTCTCTGGGTAGGTGGCAATTACTGCTTTATAGCACACCACAAGATTTCTAAACGGAGCACCATTTCCTTGCAGAAATTGTTCTCCTTAAAGATCAGAACTGGTCCTACTACCCCGCCGTCTCCTTCTCTGGAATTTGCCTGGAAAATCTCCTGTGTGGCGGGAAGAGGAGGGTCTATGGAACAACAATCCATGTCTTCTTGCTCTCGAAGCATTTGTAAACAACTCACAGTGTTTGCTCAGAGGGATTTTTTTTCCTGCTGTATTTCTGATGAATGCAATGAAATGTGTGGGAAATTAAGGTCTCCTAAGTACATTTTAATTTAGATGAAAAATTATACATTATTACACCATACTGGTGTTTGTTCTGACATAATTGATTGGGAGGGCCATCCACAAAGAACAGCAGGAAAGCTTGAGTTTGAGGAGAATGCAGAAACAGATTTAACCATTTGGAAGTGTGATGGAAAGCAGTGTGACGGACTGGAAAACCTGGATTTCGGGTTCCATTTTGCCATTCTTGAGGGGCATCACCTTGTTTTCCTCTGCCTTTTTCCTCAACAAAATGGCAACACACAAAATGGGGTTGGGGCCAGGCCTGGGGTCAAGATGGGGGTGGGAGTTGATGCTCCTGCCACAAATGAGAGACTTACGTTGGAAAGGGGATTTTTACTTCAGTGATGACATAGATTGGGGAAAATTCAGATCCCATGCTGTTGCAGTGCACTTGGCTAAAGCCACGTTGGAGGCAAAGTGGTGGATAGNGGAATAAACCTGCTGGAACCCATGCAAAAGACTCCTCTCTCCTTTGCCTCTGCCGGCACCAGAGCACTACCTTTGTTTAGGGCTTGCTCCTTGAGGAGGAGACAGCTATTCCGTGTGCTGCAGCAGCAGCCAGCGATGTCTGCAGCGGGACGCTGTGGCTCTCGAGCAGCCCTGACAGCGTCACCATGCAGTGCCACAACTACCAGGCACTGTAGTGAAAACAAACCAAATAACCTGTCCCTCAATTCACCATTCCTTAGGGAACTGGTATTGTGCTCCCAAAGATATTCCACACAATATGTGGCAAATGATTTTCCACCCTCCTCTAGGTTTTTGGGGTTTTCACAGATGTAATTACAGGTATTTTCATCTTTCTCAGAGAGGTCATCTTACGTTGTAAAGATAGTGTGAAATGGGAGATATTACATGAAATGTTGTTATTGCAATAAAGCAGCTCTGCTGCTGTTAATTTCCACTCACAATGTGAGGATACATTCCGGTATATTCTGCTTCTTAGGTTTTTAACTGTGAAATACTAGTGATGGAGAAATAAGGGTGACTGAACCCGTGTCTGCAATACCCAAATTGCAGGCATTATGGATTGCAGTGGGCACCCAGGAGGCAAAGTTTATCTTTAGAGTGACTGTTTCTATGTGAGAAAACTCAACTCAAAAGGCAAAAGGGAGCAGGGAAGGGGAGAAGAGAGGGGAAAAAACTTGATTTGGGTGAAACAGCAGGAACCAGGACTTTACCTGCCCTGGCTTTCCCTCCTAACTCTCAGTGTGGGCATCTCCATCCTACCTGGTTGTCCTGGCTCCCTTTGGTAGCAGCTGGGAGGAACATCCCATCACAAACATACTTCATCTGACCCTTTAGGGATGGGATGAGACAATCTTGGGATGAGATGATTTTCAGCCACCCTGGCATGTGCTTTGGTGCCTGGTGAGGTGGAGAGATCTGCATCGTGGGCGTTCACCATGGGCAGAAGGCTCCAGGGATCTCTCATAAATTTACATGTTGAAAACAAAATTTTCCACAAGCATATGAGGTTTTTCTCAGCCACTTATGAGATTTTTCCAAAACTTTTTCACTTCTCAGTGAGGGTTAAAGCCGCAAAAGAATAAATCTCCGTGGGGTAGGTCAAGAGATCAATGCCATCGATGAACAAGATATTGTTGGGAATTGCAGAGATAGAGGCAAAAGTTGAGAATAATGGGAATTTAAGATAAAGAGTTGGCTTTGGGAAGAGTTTTGGGCAAGCCATTGAGATTACTGAGAACTGCTTTCCCTGTGCTACAGAAACACTCAGTGCCTTATCTGCCTTCAGGAAAACCTGTTATCCAGAGGATGCTGTGAAATCGAAATGTTTCTCCTAAATGTTTGTTAGGAGTGAGGGGGACATATCTCACCTGGATTTGTGCAATCCGAGGCTACAGACAGCTTTGGTTTATTCAGACCTTTATGAAATTATTGCCACAAATTTTTCCTGAACTGACTTAGAGGATGCATTTCTTTGCCTGAATGGATTTATGCTATCTCCAGAGAACCAGATGAAACTTCACACCCTACATGGTCCTTGTGGGGAGGAAGAGCAGGCAGCACTTGGAGAATGCATTTTGAAGCACTTTTGAAGAGGCCGTTGATGATTTCTGCCTGACCCAGGTTTCAGCACACACTCGATGGGGCTCAAAGCCCTTAAGTCTAAAGGCAGCAGTAGCAAAACCTGAGTGAAAATGTCCCATCTTGACACAAAGTGATGGAGTTTTCTCTGTGCTGTCAATAAAAATGGCCAGCAAAAATTCTACGCATGTCTTACCACATCCAAAGAAGACTTCAGAGATCTTTATATGATGCGCATGATGTGTGCTCCTTGCTTTTCCCTGGGTAAATGTCATTCCCAGGAGAACAAGTGCTTTGCCTCACCTCTGCATTTCAGACCTCAGGGTGTGTATAATAATTATTTCTACTCAGGGTTTTACTTCAAGTGTCCTTAGGCTCTCCTCATCAACATTAGTCTCCTAAGCCTTTTTACGTATGAGTTCCTATGAGCTGCTTCTCTGTTCCCCCACTCCATTTTGATCTTCTTTTATGTTTTTAATATATATGTGTATAATAAAGCAGTGAACCCAAACTGAACACTTTCTTTCAATTAAGGCCCTAGCAGAGAAGAGTTGAGTGGAATAATTGCCTCGCTTGTTTTACACAGAATACTCTATGAGTGGTTTGATCTGGGACTCAACATTCACCCAGAATATTTAGTCTTTTCTTTTTTTTTCCTTTTTAGCCCTCAGCAGCACATGAAAAGACAAGTGTAGACTCTGCCAGACCAGCCCTGAGATTCCAACAAGCTGTTGGTAACAAGCAGTGCTGTTTCTCTGTTTCATCTTTTCCATTCCTCTTGTATTTGGGAGGATTTTGCATCTGCTTTTTTTTTGTTACCTTGACATCTTTATACTCATGGAAGGTGTATTTTTTTCCTTGAGCCTTCCACTTAGTTGCATCCTGTGTAATGCAGTGCACAGGATGAAAGCTGTTATCTGATTTGAGTTTAATGTTCAAAAGTCCTCAAGCTGGTTTATCTGAAGATCCTCCCTGTATAATTGTGTACTTAGAATTCAGCTGCAGTGTAACAGGGGAAGAGCCCTGTGTTCTGTCTGGAATTACAGAAAAGATACTGTTTATTTTTAAGCAAATAGGAGTGGGAAAAAGGGGAGGAAATTGCCAACATAAGAAAGTGTATTCAGCCAAGTTTCAGGAAAACCTACCCCAGGGTTTGATTGGAATTAGATTGGATTTAAAGGCAGTGAATAGGACAAAAATTAGCTGTCTGGAGACATGAGGATTAAAATTCAAAAGTAAGAGAAAGACTTTAGGCAGCTCTAATTAAGGAATCAACCCTTTTGGGCCAGGTCCTGTACAAAAATGTCATATAAAGTTTGTAAGTGATTCTGGGATCTGAATCCAGCTCCTGCATGTATTTCCCTTTAGATGCATTTTCATTGACTTTATTAATATAATGAAAGCAAATTACTTAAATGTGAAAATGAGTTACCTGATTGCAGATAATTTAAGTCAATCGGCTCTTAACTGGATGTTGTGGTTTAACCCCAGCCAGCAGCTCAGCCCTGCTCACCCACAGCCCCGTGCTGGGATGGGGGAGAGGGCTGGGAGGGGAAAAGGGAGAACACTTGTGGTTGAGATACAGAGAGTTTACCAGGGAGAACAAAAGCCATGTGGACAAGCAAAGAAAAAGAAGGAATTCACTCCCCATCAGGAAGGCTCAGCCGTCCTCAGGACAGCAGGGTTGTTACCCAGAACAGTGGGATCAGATGGGGTCAGCTGTCCCAGCTCTGTACCCCCAGTTTGTGCCCTGGTGCAGGGAGGAGCAGAAAACACCTTGGCACTGTCAGCACTGCTCAGCTAAAATACCCCTGTGTTATCAGCCATGCTTCCAGCACAAATCCAAAACACAGCCCTATACCAGCTTCTGTGGAAAAAAAATTAACTCTACCCCAGCCAAAGCCAGCACCATAACTGTCCCTGTGCTCCTTCAGGATCTGTTAATGTGATCTTCACATCTGAGACTGAATATATTGCTGTTATGAAAACTATTTACAGCCTCCAGCTCCAATGCACAGTGAAAACATGGCAGAGAAGTAAAACAAATAAATCATAAAGACAAAGAAAGAGGAGAAAGGAAGCTTGACTATGTCATTTTATTGGGGAAGTAGGAACACAGGGAGATTAATGGTTTCATTTGAAGCTACAGCACAGTGTGTGACAGGATCAGGAGCAGAATCCAGGTCTTTTGTTGAAAATTGGATTTTTGATGAAAAACTTCATGCACTTCCTAAAATTAGGAAATTTTCACCTTGCGTCAGCCAGGAGCACCTTCCAAGGGAGGTGGGAACCTGGAGGCAGAGAGAAGAGGTCTCTGAACTCCCATCAGTTTCTGTCTGGACTCATTCTGGCTTTGAATTCAGTGGCTTGCTGAGAAAGCTGATGCTCAGCAGTCAAAGAAGGGTGCCAGGCCAGGAGGTACCTCAGAGAAATTTTGTTAAAGGTGTACTACATTAAACTGCTGTGAAATTTTATGTATTTTTACCAGAAAATATCAGCCCTTGTTAAAATGATATTTAAAAAATTCTGAGATTTAGCATTCTCATTGATGCAGATCACTTCTCCTATAAAACTGTGAAACTCCCTTAATTTCACACCTGTCAATACTAAACCATCATCTTGTGAAGATTTTACCAGAAGAAAAAAAAAAGAAATTCAATAAAGCTTTTGCAGCATTTCTCAAGCAATCATGAAATGTCCTGGGGTATGATTAAGGAAAAAAACACCTTCATGACATTTTGGTGGGAAATATATATTCAGCTCTGCTCACAGAATTCCAGAAAGGAAATTAATTCCACATAAAATGACAGCCTCCTTAGACTAAGTAATGAGAACTATGTGCTACAGAAAGACTGAAATAACAATCAGAGTTAGTGTAGGTTTAATAGGCTGTCCCTGCTCTTATGTTACGGAGACAGGAAAGGAAGAGGGGATGGAAGAGGCCACAGGAACCTCCTGTGTCGTTCATGGAGACCTTCACCCCTCGTGTGACAGCAGAAACAATGAACAGACACAGAATCACAGGACCATTAATGGTGGGAAAGATCTCCAAGTTCCTGAAGTCCAACCTTTGACTGAGCACCCCAACAGCCACTAAACCCAGAGCACTGAGTGCCATGTCCAGTCACTCTTTGGGCACCTCCAGGGATGGGGACTCCACCACCTCCCTGAGCAGCCCATTCTGATGCTTAACTACACTTCCAGGGAAGAAATTCTTCCTAATACCTAACCTGGATCTCCCCTGGCACAACTTGAGGCTGTTTCCTCTTGTCCTGTCACTTGTTCCTGGGAGAAGAGACCAAGGTCCTCCTCACCACAATGTCCTTTCAGGGAGTGGAAGAGAGCAATAAGGTCTCCCATGAGCTGTCTCTACTCCAGACTAAACAACCCCAGTACCTTCAGCTGTTCCTCATAGGATTTATGCTCCAGGTCTTCATAGGATTTTTGTTCCAGACCCCTCCTCAGCTTCGTTGCCCTTCTCAGGACATGCTCCAACCCTCCAATGTTCTTCTTGTTGTGAGGGTTGCTCCAATCCCTGATCTGGAATAGCAGCCTGCAACCAAATGGCATAAACTTGAGGGTTAGATGGGATCAGGGCTTAGGGTATGATTATAAAAGCAATGATTAAAGATGTATGTTGAGCCAGCATGGCCAAGGCTGGATCCCAGCCAGTAGTGTCAGTAGGGGATGCTGAGCTGGTACCCAGTCACCAGTGAGTTGTCTGAGGACAGCCTCTGGTAGAACTTCAGAGCAAGGCTTGAGCTGACCCCTCTGAATGCTGAGATGTCCCTGCCACCAAACCCCACTAAAACATGTTCCCATCTGTATTGCCCTGCCTTCCTGTGCATCCCTGCTACAGAAAAACCCTGTACACGGGCACCCGGTGCACACCAGTGCCCACCCTGAGAGACTTGTTCTCAGACAATATTGGCTGTGTTATTTTGGTTTTTTTTCTTTTCCCCTGCAGAAATCACTTGACTACTGAAAAGTCACCGGAGTTTTTCCTCCACTTCCCTCTTGCAGCAGCAAGGGCACAGTGACGCCAATGGAAAATTGCTTTGCTACCTTGAACTGTAAATGATGCTGTTTTCATGATTCATCAAATCTGTCTGAAGCAGAGGTGGCGTGTCAGTAGGGCTAGGCAAAGTTTAGAACATAGTAGGGCCTGAGAGGTGAGAGACTTGTCTTTCATTGCAGTGGTGCATTTTTGAAGTGACTGCTGGAAATAATTAGGTTCCTTGATTTCCATTGCCACTTGGTGCTCTTCACACTAATCAGAGGAACAGTATATTTGCATTAACTGGAGGAAATAAAAAGTATTTTTTATTAGACCGAGCCCATAACAAAGAGAGAGGTCTCTTGGCTTTGGAATTCATTGTCCCTGCAGTTCTACACCTCACTTCATGTCTGGCCAAAAATGAGGTGAAAAATGTATATTTAATATTTATTAAAGAGCCTCAGAGCTTTATAATCTTTAAACTTTGGTCCCGCTAAATATTCCAAACTCTTTTTATTTATTAATAAATGTTTCATTCTGTCTCTTCCAAAACCTGAATGAAACTCTCAGGTCATGCAGCCTGGGAGATGATTCACAGAGGGGAAATTGAATAAAATCTGATTTCTAATCACTTTGTAGAATTTTTTCAGGACTTTAGGGGTCCAGTGTTTAAAGAAGGTAATGGGAGTTGTGATGTCTGACCTTTCCCATCCAAACTCAGCATTAATTTATAGTTCTTTTATGATCCGGAGCACATCAGCTTCACCTCTCTGTATCTCATTTTATCTGTATGTAAAATTAGAAGAGTAAAAATATGACCCTATTCTACAAAGGTGTAACAGGTCTTAATAAATTTCTGATATTAAACTGCTGTGAAGGCTTTGCTTTATGAAATGCAGGCAGTGTTTTCAAAAGAGCTCAGCTCCTATTTAGACACCTCTGCAAGAACCTGGGGCATTGAGGATGTTTTATGTCCTGAATCTTTACAAATATGTGGTTATGAGAACCTCAGTGTTCTCTGTGGGACACTGAGCTCTTAAAGCAACCCAGATTTTACTTAGATGCCAAAAGTGAATGAAGGCTTTTTGCAAGGGGGCTCTGCTTTCCATCCAGGTCTCCTTCTCCTTCATCACACTTTGGTGTTGCTCTGAATATGGATTGAGGGAAAAAAATGCCAATATCTGTGGACACAGATATTTAATCATGGAAATCTAGGGCAGCTCCACTGGAATTCATGTTTTCTGCAAATTTTTATTGAACTACTGGAGAAGTTATCTGCCTTCACTTGTTTTACAAGCTGGAGGAAACTCTTCCAATGATCTGTAGGTATGTATTGCAGGATGAAGGAGGGGGAGAAAGCAGAGGGGTTAGAGCTCAGAGCTTTAGAAACAGTCAAAAATATGAAGAATACAAGGTAAAGCATTATTTTTCAGGAGGCCAAAGTAAGAGGATGCTTTAAATCAAGAAATACCTTGTCAACATGTTGTATGACCTATGACAAGTGTATGTTTGTCCTTGTAGAACCATGAGACACGTGAACATACAGTAGAATCAAAACAGAACCAAACATGATGCTGTTTGAACACGAGATTCATCTCCCCTTGCTTTACCAACGTAAAAATTTGCTGTTTCATCTCCCCCGGTTTCCTCA
Organism: Edolisoma coerulescens; assembly: GCA_013397115.1. Taxonomy (NCBI): domain Eukaryota; kingdom Metazoa; phylum Chordata; class Aves; order Passeriformes; family Campephagidae; genus Edolisoma; species Edolisoma coerulescens. Next base: position 581,649 of record VWZW01003808.1, on the reverse strand, counting down.
GCTTCCTCGATAGCCAAGGGAGGGGAGGCATCTTCTCTGGGAGAGGTTTATAAAACAGGATGAGCAACACTTTAGAGATGTCTATCCATCTTTATGTTAATAATAAAACAAGCCTGGAAGCTACCTTTAGCAATTCACATAAATTCAGATTACTGAGGTGAAACACATTGCATGTTAACAGTAGCAACTGTCATCCTGGGGACAGGCAGAATTACAGCAGCTGCTGTCACCAAATCCCTGTGCTACATACAACTTGCTCTGAGTGGTGGAGTTTTAAGTTAATTTAAACCTTATTCTGTGGTGTTTCTTTTTAAAAATAAATTGAAAGGCTCTTTTGTTGTCCACAGTTAATTTCTTAGCAGGTTTACTGGTAACTATCTCATCTCCGGACCAATTAAGTGCAGTGATGGCTGGAGGGGAGCCTGTTTGGCTGTCTGAAATCACCTACTTGTGACTTAAGATATCTCCTTGCAAATTCAGCTCCATCCATGGCTGACCCAATGATAATGTATCACTCACAGCTCCAACTCTCTGGGTGCAGATGGATTTCAGGGAGAATAAGTTCAGCCCAGACTGGGGTCATTTTTCAGTGTGGGAATTCAGAGAATTTTTCCTTCCTTCACCCTTGTTTTTGAGGAAGAGAATCTCTGTGCAGAAAGCTGTTGCTTTCTGCTTGTAATGAAGATGTGCTTGAGTGTGAATTTCTGTGCTCTTCTGGCTGTTCTTCAAAACTTGTCAGTTCTTCATAGGAGTGACACATCCCCTCCCAAATCCTCTAAAGAACAACTGTGCCTTGCCCCAAGAGCCACATTGAAAGAACTGTTAATTCACTTTAGAAATCTATCCAGAGTAGTAATAATAATAATAATAATAATAATAATAATAATAATAATAATAATTCAAGAGAGGAAAATCCTATACAGAACATAAGCTCTTCTTTCCCTGTGCTGAGAGTGAAAAAAGGATGTTGCTCCAAACCATATTTCACAGGGATTTTTTTACTTCTGTCCCAAGTTGCCAGACTCATGCAGTGCCACTGAAATTTTAGAAGCATTGAAGTTGTTGCTGGTGAACTGCATGGGGCTGTCTTGAAAACAAGGTCCATTCCCCGAGCAGCCTGAGGCAGGGAGGAAGCCCTCTCCTGCTAATTTTTTTTTTCTCTGAAGGCAGAATAAAAAAACTTAAGTGAAAAGAGAACAAAGCCCATGAAGGTGCCTCTGCATTTTTGTTTGGAAACAAAGCATTTGTAAAGTTTTTCTTAAACTCCCTTAGATCTTAGTTATAATTTTTTTACAACTTTTTAAATGCACAACATGTAGCTAAATTCAAAGCACAGTGGGAAAGAGCCATAAGCTTGAATCCTAGAGGTTGCAGTTTCCAGTAAACATTTCTTTCCCTGCCATCAGTGGAAGGCTTCCATGGCTGGCTTTAACCTGAGGGTTCCTCAGTGGCAATCAAGACCTTTTGATCTCTGTAAGCCAATTCCCCAGTTATTTGGAATTGAAGAGAGGAAAACAGAATAACTTTGTTAATTGAGCAGGCAAATCCTCATGACCCGGGCAGGTGCTGGGATGCTTCTTTAGAACACCTGCAGGATGTCTTCAGTCGATTTATGAGTTACAAGTCTGACTCTCAGCTGTTAAGGAATGAAGTTTGATTTATCAAGATGGATGATTCCCTTACCCCAGGGAAACTCATTTTCTTACAGGTGGATTTTTCTCTTTACAGGTAATGGTTTTTTGCTTTAAGACAAATTGTTGAAGACTCTGTTACATATCCCAGGGGAGAGAGGCATTATCAAGGTGCGCTGAAAATCATTCCAAGATTCTCAATGTCTCCATCAGACTCTGAACCTGTCCCAGATAACAGCAAACTGTGGTTGACAGCACAAGTGATTTTGACTCCTTGTGGATGGAAGCTGAGTTTCTATTTCCTCTGTTAGAATCATAGAATCCCAGAATGGTTTGTGTTGGAAGAGGCCTTAAGGATCATCTTGTTCCAAGTCCCTGCCACGGACAGAGACACCTTCCACTATCCCAGGTTGCTCCAAGCCCCGTCCAGCCTGGACTTGGACACTTCCAGAGATCCAGGGGCAGCCACAGCTTCTCTGGGCAACCTGTGCCAGGGCCTCCCCACCCTCACAGGGAAAAATTTCTTCTCTATATTCAACCTAAATATTCCCTCTAGTTGAGGGAGTCAGTCTGAAGCCATTTTGTGAGGTCTCCACACAACCTTCTCTTCTCCGGGCTGAACAGCCCCAACTTACTCAGCCTGTTCGTGAAGATGATTTAGTACTGGTTGCTAAAAGATGGAGGCCCAAAAAATGAGGTTCTGACAAAACACTTCACCAGGTTCAGCTATCTGAACAAGCCAGGGTCTATGGATACATGCTGGGGTGGGAATTTTAGACTAAATGCTCTGTTCCTTTGCACAACTGAAGATGCTCCAATGTGGTTTGAATTTGGGATCTCTCCCGTTTTAGTGAAATAGAAGAGAAAAGGCAAACCTCTGCCACCACTAAAGGACCTAAAGCTCTTTTCTCTCTCTCAACTATTTTGGGGAAAAATTTGGATCCAAGCTGTTGCATATAGGTTCCATACATTCCAAGATCAGAGAACGCAGCTGTTTTTAAATGATGTGGGGTACTTAAAGGCAACAAGAAAATGGTATTCCATGCAGAGTGCTTTTCTCAAGGAGAACAAGGGGTCACTCACTCCTGTGATCTCGCTGAGGCTTCACAGCCAAGGTTTCCCTGTTGCCCAGGGGTGTGAGAGTGCCCAGCATGGAACGTGGAGAGAGCTGAAAGACAGAGGGCTCCTTTAACCAGAAATGTGGTCAGCTGAGGACAGGCTCTGAAAACGACCTGTGTGTCTTCCTTCCCTCAGTTCTGAATTTCATCCTCACATCTCCTCTGTGGGAATGAGCAGCTCTACCACCACTGCTTCCCAGTGGGGAATGGAGACATTGAGACACTCCTTGCCTTGTCTAAAATCCTAATTGTGGCTTGGGGGGCACTGGAGCTGGCAGCAGCTGAACAAGGAATTGATCACGAGCCTTCTGATAGACCCTGATGATTAGAATAGCTGGTTTTATCTGCAAATAGGTGTAATTCCACTCTTTTTACCCAGCTTTTTGTCTGCCTTCCCTTCTGACACAGCAGGCTCATTTGAAGACGTACCGTCTGATATTTTATATAGCACTTAGCAAAATATAGTCCCAATCTCACTGAGCCTCTGGGCATTACCATAATCAGTGCATTAGGGGTCATTTTTTCAGGCAGAGATTTGAAAATAACTTTGAGGAGTCTCTTCTAATAAAAGTTTTTTGTTTGCTGCTCTCTGGAGAGGAGATGGAGAGAGGGATTTCCGTTCTCTCTCTCCCACACAGAGCTGCACATCTATATTAAATCTTGAAGAAGATGTAAGTCCCCAGCTCCCCCAGAAGACGTGGAGCATTCTGGGTGTTTTGGAGGAGAAAAAAAAAATATTTTGAAAGAGCCAAGATATTTAGCTTTGAAAATTAGCTACTCAGCAGGCCAGCATTAAAATTAATTTAATGGAGTGTAAATTAACATACTTGACACTTTTTTGATCATTTTTCATAGACAGTGCTGACCGATGGAAATAAAAGCTTTTTCTCTCATGAGGTCAGGACAAGAAAATTCACAAATTTGCCATTCCCACCCCATGGGGTGCTTTACTCTTCAGGAGTCAAAGTAGTTCATCGAGTGTAAGTCTTTAAATATTAAGCATTGGCATTTGCTTTTGCATATGATAAACTGATGGTTTAGTGGGGGACTTGGCAGTGCTGGCTTAATGGATAGACTTGATGATCTAAGAGGGCTTTTCAAACCTAAATAATTCTGTGATTCTGTGACTTAAAAAAAAATGTTTCATTCACTAACAATGAAATGTGTAAAAAATTTCCCTTTCAAATAATCTGTGAAAGTTAATTAAGTTCACTCAGAATTTATGGCAAGGATTCTCTAAAAAGTACAGGGGGATATTTATAACCTTGCCCAAAAATGCCACATAATGAAACTTTTGATATGTTGATAAGTGATAAGAATGTCATTTGAGGTTTATTCTTTTAATAATAATTTAATTGTCATTGTAAAATGCCTCATAGTTGGGACAGATTAAATTACCACAAACCCCATTACTGAAATTCATAACCCCCCATAAATGTAAAGTGTTTGCTGCTGTGCCATAAATAACCACTCTCATTCCAGGAAAATGAGGTGCAGGAAATAAATTAACAAAATCCAAACACACAGGACATTAGGTTACAACAATTTGCTGTAGAGGAGTCTGATGGGAACACAGCAGAGCCTAGAGGAGAGGCAAATTCAATGTTTAATTATGGCCTCAGCAAATCATGCCCCCTCTGTGTGTTTTGCCATATTGACGTGTTTCAAAGATTATTTCACAGTCCAGTTCAATAGCTCTGTTAAAGCATGTGCATTTCAGATGTCATTATACTTGAAAAGGTCTGAAGAGCCCAATATTTCTCCAAAGATGTGGAGGATCCACTCATGGTTAAATGAAAGGAGGTAAATCAATTTTTGTTAGTCTCACTCAAAAGGCTCTGGGTCTTATTTTCCATCCTTTTGCACCCTTGGTGATCAGTTCACCTTGTGTTTGATGGAAGAGAAAATACAGTGAATATTTCAGAACTTTCCATCAGCTGAAATGGCCACACAAGGTTCCAACCTCTGGCAGGTTTGATCTTTTAGCTGGAGCATGGCATCAGCCTGGAAAAGGAACCAGGCTGCAACAATTCTTGTTGGAAGGAAGATGGGAAGGCTGGGAGGGACATAGTGGGTGGGAAAAGGAGATTTTAAACAACTTGTGATACAGAAATGGCATCTGTAGTAAACATATTGAACTGATAAACAATGCAGCTGCTTCAGATTTCACACAGAGAAGTAAATGCCATGGCCATATGCAATTCATTACCTGTGTTAATTGGGGAATTACAAAAAAAACCAGGAAAGAAATTGTAGGAATAAGGGAAAAAGTGGATCACCAGAGAGAATCTGTGTCTGTAAGCTGCACATCTGGCCTGTCCCAGGACCGCACAAGAGACCCCTAGCTCTCACTTCTGGCCAAGGCAGGAAGGTACCACCAGGGTCTTTCCTGATCCAGGATAATGCACTGGGCACTGGTGATAACTTGTTAATGTTTTCTGGGGGACAAAAAATCTAACACACACCGAAAAAAGAAAGACAAGAAAATTATGGGAAATGAATTTTCAAATGCCCGTTCTGGGTGCATATCCTCACCCCAATTTTCCAGCCAGGTCCCTCTCCATTGACCTGAAGTAAAATCCCACCATTTCAAAGCAATATTAGGCCTCTCTACATGAACATTTTGATTACAATGCATTCCCCAAAACACAGATGGTCCCTGGTTTTGAAGCTGGAATAGGTTCCAGAGCTGATTACAGCCACTGAAGGCACTTTGGAGGATGGAGGGGTTCAGGGATGGAACATTTCTGCTCTGCAGCCAATTACCACCTGAACTTACCAAGATGGTCTCCCTTACACATTCAACAAAACCAGCAGGAGCTCACCTTGAGGGGACTCCAGATACACTCCTGCAGACATGAAATAAAACTAAAGACTCCTTATTAATTGGTTGGAAACTCAGTGACAGCTGCTGAAAAATAAAAAGTTATGAAAACTCTCAGCTTTTCAATAGGGTTTCATGTTAGTACTGTAAATTAATGTGAATGTCACTTTAAAAGAGAATACGGAATAGAAACCTAATAAAGCAGCACAGCTCTGCAGGGGTGGTGAGTAAATTGAGGGAATATTTGATTAGAATTCAAACGCTGCTCTTTAATTTGTATGCTCTCANCACACAGTGAATTTTGCAGTTGTACCTAAAAGGTCTCTCTCTTTGCGGGATGATAACCCACATTAGCTTGGACCCATGTGGTGATGGCTTCCTCCAGCCTGTGCTGCAGCAGCAGCCGGGGAGACATGAACAGCACGAATTCCCTCCTAGAGTGCTGTGCCTGTGACACTAGCAGTGGGATCCTGTTCATCCCCATGACCCTTAAGAGCTGAAAATAAATGACAGATTTCAGCCCAAACAGCCTGGAGTCACATCCCATGATGGAAAGGCAGGTCCTCCTTGTGGCTCCCTCTGTGGAGGAGAGCCATGTTAAGATTAAATAAACTGTGAGCTCTCAGTGCGAGCCCTGTTGGCAGAGACCTGCAATCCCAGGAACAGGTGCTTTTGGATTAAATCAAAGAGTTTAAGCAAAATGGAATTGAGAGACTTGATGAAAGCTCCCACGTGTTTTGTGTTTCTAACTCGGAGTGCAGGTACCCAGCGAGTCAGGAGTTGGAGTCCCTTCCAGCCCTGGATATTCTATGAATCCCTGGTTCTAATGGTACCAGGAACCAAGACAGTCTGCCATTCATGTCCACAGTGACCCGACTGCACAGGCGTAGGAGATCCCCTGGTCTCTTTTCCTGACCACCAAAACTTTCCATTGATTTGGGACCTGCTGGGATAACAGCGCCAAGACATGACTGCAAGGCACAGCTTTTAAAAGCTCACATCCTGGCAGAAAGCTCTGCTCTGGTTTAGTAACAACTACTGTGTAGCAGAGATAATGGTCTGAAATCTCTATAGCCTTTATCTACTTCTCTTTCCTTCAGTGAAGTGCTGCTGTGGACTGGCTGTGGCTGCAGACTGGTCACATCTGAGCTGATGGGGCTCTTATCTTCTTTCCCTGAGCTTTGGCCAGACTTGCAGAAGAAACATGCTCAAAGGCTCTTCTGTCTCAGCCAGAGAGTTATCTTGGCATTGCTGGGCCTTTGCTGCTCTCTTCTCAGGTGGCATCAGTCATGTCCTTGTGGTTTGAAGGCAGAAATGAGCTGCTTCATCCTTACACATATTATTCCTTGAGTTACGCAAAGATTGACCTCTCTGTGTCCTTTCTATTCCCCTGCTGCTTAAGAGACTGACAGGAAGTGATGGACTTTGTGCTTTGCTCTTGGAGATCTGAGGGCTGGTCGTGGTGTGTCTGTCAGCCTGAGCCCTCTATGCTCAGATAAGAACGCTGACAGCAACAAGCTTGTGTTCCTCAGTTCCTCAGTTACAAGTTCCAACTTGTAACATTTCCAACACTTTCAAATCCATCCCTTCCAGGGAGCCAGGAAGCAGTGGGACAGTGGAGGTGAGGCTTGTCAAAGCGAGGATTTTAGCAGTATTTCATTATTCCTTCCTAATTTCTGCAAGCACCACAAAGCAGTGAAGCAGCCAGGAAGAGTGCCTTCAAAATCAGGAGTTTGGAGTAGCTAAAGGTGCATCCTGGTGGGTGGAAAAGCAAACACAGGAGAAGGGAACTCCCATTAGGAAAATACCCAGACTTAATGAGGCAAGCACACTCCCCTCCCTCTCTGCAAGGCAGTGCCTCTGAACACACCCATGTGGGATTTTAGTTTTAATGTTTGCTCCTGTTGCTGTCTGAAGTGCCTTGGGACAGATAAGAATGACAAATTAATGAAGCATGGGATCTCTTCTGCTTGAGTGAGAGAAGAGCTGGGAACAGGGAATGGGACTGCTGCTGCAATGCAAAGTTTGGTCATATGACACGTCAGTTTTGCCTTATCAGGCTGCTCTAAGAGCTGTAATAAGACAGTGATTCAGCTAAGGAAAGATGAGGCTGATACTTTCCTTATGTCCTTACCCACACAAAGGAAGTCAGACTTATTGGATACTGCTAGATGATCTGGCTTTGTCCAGACATTACCAAAATTGCTAAAATGGCCAGTTCCCTGCTAAAACACTTCCTGTGAGTGCTACACCTTTTTCCCCCAATGGTTTGTGGATTTGGTGATGTAGCCATTTGGCCATGACTCACTGTTTTACAGATCCTGTTGCAAAGCTAAATTTATAGCAAATGAGAAAAGGTCAGGACTTTCAGCAGAAACAGACCGAAGAGAAAACTTCTAATGAGTTTTTCTTGGAGATCATCAAACTGCCAAATAAAACCTCCCAAAAAAGTCAACTGAAAAGGCAAAACTTGGCTTTCCTTTGATATTCTCCTCTACACAGCCATTTTGAGCAATCCCAAAAATCTAAAAGGGAGGATCACAGGAATGGCAATATTCTGCTCCTCTTCCCTCCCATCTCAGAGCATGGAGATGCCTTTGAAGGGCACCTGCACCCTTGCAGGAGTTTGTAGAAAACACAGTGTTGGGCAAAAGTGTAAATATCTCCCCAGCTTGGCACTGTGATGACAGAAAAGGACTTCAGGAAGGCTCCTGGTTTTATGTACACATGGAATCCCCTGGAGCCCCAGGAAACTCTCCTTGATGATTCTCTGGTGGAATTATGTGGCAGCAGAGTGCCTGGGTCCTCTTTTATGGCTCTTGATTCACTTAAATTTCCTAACCCTGGCCAGGAAGCATCACCGTTACATTGTGAATAAAGTCACAGCCTTTAATTCCAACCTTCCTCCATTCACCCCTTCCAACACCCCTGTGGCACTTGTCTCCCACACTGAAGATGATCTCTGCCTCCTCCCTCAGCCGTTATTTCCAAGGGCTGGGCACTCCTCTTATCTCTTTCTCCTTTCACTGTTCGCCAAAACTTGTCAATCAATCCCAATTGTTACAACAGCCAGTGGGAAGCCTCTAACCTTGTTGTCATTGAGTTGAATAATGCAAATATTAATGAGTGGAAAACTCATTAGGAGCATTCTCACTGACAATCCACCTCTGCTGTAATACCAGGTGGCTCCTGCTACAAACAGGAGAAAAATGAGGGAGATTTTAATTCTGGCTCCACTGGAAAGCTTATATCAGCTCCACAGCCTAGGGACTGCGTCCTCCATGTGATCATATTTTTAAGAGTGATACTCTGCTTGCATGTTCCAGACAATATGTTTTGAAACTTATTAATCAGGAAATGTCCAATCTCTTTATGCTGAAGCATCAGTAAAACAATTACTTCAAGGCTAAATGAGGTCCACTGAAGAATCACTTGATTAAAGTGAGAATTTGCAATAAATAAATACATCAAATATTTCATTATTGATGCTCCAGGGGGAAAACAACTCTGATTAAGTCAAAGAAGGGGAAAAATATTTAAATTTGAGTAAGTGTGATGGGCTGGCTACTCTGTTGGTGTGAATCAACATAACTCAAATGAATTCACTGGTGCTGTGACAGCTTGAGTGAGCTGAGTATTGGACAGAGTGTATCACTTCTCAGTGGGGATATTGTCCTAAAGGAACTGGGAGGAGAATGGTTGTGTGCCATCCATTGCTCTGACATTTCCTTGCTGTGCTCCTTTCTAGAGAATCCCTCCACATTCCTCTTGTTCAGGTACCCACCTTTAATCCAGGGCTCAAAAGGTTTACAGATACCACAAGATGCCTGGGAATCCTAATGAACAACAGTCAGGAAATGTCATTTCTTGAAAGTTGATGCCCAGGTGCCATGGATCCTGCAGAACAGCAGAAGGATTTTCAATTTCTTATTAACACTGTAAGGAAGAGATAAGGAGTAATCACTAAGCACAAACATTTATTTAAGTTAGGAGTGGAGGTGGATACTGTAAACACACAAAAGCCAGATCATTTCACAAGATGAAGGGTCTATATTTCCAAGCTTGGAAGTTTTAGGTCTCTGAATCCCAGTTCAGAGACCAAATACATTGTGACTCAAATAACACAATGTGTGTGTTGAGCATCCACATTCTCCCTTTCTAGTCATTGTACTGCTTCTCACACACATGGAATTCAGTGTAATACACAGATGGAATTCAGAGTACTACAGCATCAGAGAGAGGCAGAAATTACAGAGTTTAGTGGTTTGCTTGTGTCCTGCCAAAAAAAATGTAGAGGAGTCACACACTGTCTCTGCACCTCTTGGTTGCCTTCTGACTCCGTCTGCTTTTGGGGACAAGGACTGGGTCTTACAAGGTTTTGTATTGTGTCTGGCACAGTGGGGTCTCGATCTTGATTGGAGCCTCTTGTCACAGGTCGCAGCAGAAACAGCAAAAATACAGATGGGAAAAACTGGGGGAATGTGACTGTAGAATATAACAGCACAGGAAATCCTGATGCAAGGCAGTAGGACATCTGTGGGTTGGGAGAGCAACACTTTCAGGCTGTATTTCTGCAGTCAGCAAATTTGGGATCGTTTTTTATCACCTTTCTTCGTTGTGGAAGTGCATCACTGTCCAAAGAATTGTGCTGAATCAAAGTCTTGGGCCTTCATACAGTAATAGCACTGCATAAAAGAAAAGAGAAGTGTATCTTAAGCCATTAAGTGTATGAAAATCAGGCAGTGTTCTCAGTTACCAATAAAAAACCCCACAAAACATCAGAAGAGTGTTTCAATGCCTGGACAAATTCAGCTTTTCATTTCACACAGAAATACCCACATACTCATTAAGACGGGTATTTCTTCCGCTACAAAAAAATCAAAATCTCATCATTTGCTGGAAAGAATCTTGAAAAATTTTACTTATAAGGGTATTTTCATAGAAAATGTTTCAATCTTTTATAATTAGGGAACAGAATGAGAATGCCTCCTCCACCATAATTAAAAGCTGTGTTCTCTATGGCAGAAAAACTTAGAGTGCAATACTGATGTTCTCTATAATGTACCTAAATAGGCCTTGGAGTCACTGCAGTAATTTCATGTGTCGCTCACCAAATGAACGGATTTTTTTGTGTTTTTCATAAAACAGAGATGTATTACATTTATGCTTTTGGTTGGAAGTAATTCCATTTTTTACCAGTTACATGGTGGGGAGAAGCAGCCAGGTAACTAAAACTGGAGGTGCCATGTGAGAAAGAATGATGGTTTAAAGGTTTTTTTCCATGATTTTTCCCTTAGGAGGGTGTATATAAGACAGAACTTCTGATGGAGTGTGTTGAGAATTTTCAGATAAACAGGTTTCAGCTCAGGAAAAAGTAATTGGTATAAATTAGTAGCTGAACTTCTTCCCTGGAGAAAAGGGGAACCTTAAAAGATCACTAGGAGTTTCCACTGCTATGTTTCAGTTTAAAAATCAAATAGAAACAATTAAATTCTCTGTATACTTAATAGAATCACAGAACAAAACCTGAAAAAACCCCCTAACATTTCTTTTTAAATTAGAACAAAGATATTTTCAAAATAACGCAAAAGACCTTCCATTTATGCTCAGAAAAATCAGTAAAAGAGTCTTTTTCAGTCTAGCAGAAAAAACTTCACACAGTTGGTAACTGGCACAGAAATGAATTGAGTAGATTTTTTTTTTTTTAAGTATTAATTAATTACTAGAACATCTACCATGGGATTTAGAGAATTTACTATTTCTCTCCAGCCTGGGTGTCTGTCTCAGAGCCAGTCCAGCAGCACTGAGTTGTGTGTTTCAATACCTATCACTGGAGTAATCTTTACTCAATCCCTTCCTATCAATGGGAACCACGAATCTTTGACGTTTCCTGTCTCAGGCAAATAAGAGTCTGTGGTTTGGAACATAACATCTGATGTCAGATCCAGTGGCTTGAGATACACTGAGATATCTCATGAGGATAATGATTCTATATAGAAGCAAATTAGTCTGACAGCTGGAGCGGGGTTGTCGCCGTAATGGCTCACAACCAATTATGTGTATTTTTCTCTGTATAAGCAGTGGTTGCATACCATCAGTAAAATGCCACACTAATGAAATAAAGCAGAAAAGAACAAAAAGTAGCCTAGTCTCCAAAGTATGTGTCCCTGCCATTAAATGCTTGTTCCCCTCTGCTTCCCAGACCAGCTCCCTGTGTCCCATCCATCCCAAGCAGAGCATGGAAATCACACCCAGTCATTTTCAGTGCTAGTGGCTCATCCTGGGCCTTCCTTATTGTAATGTGAGCAGGAGAAATCCTGTCCCATGGCAGGAGATTAGAATTCAGTGTAGGACTGAACTGCCCCTAATTCAACCATGCTGATTCTGGCTTTATTCCAAAGACTGCCTGCCAAAGCACTCAGGGGTTCCAGGTCTCCCCTCTGTCCCTTTGACTGGGCTGAGCCTTCCAGAGCTCTGTGGCTGTTGCCCCAGGCTATGTTTCTATTTTATTTGTAATCCTTTGAAAGCAATAGCCATTTCTGGCAGATGAATTATATTCTGTCAAGAAGCAGCAGGGGATGGCTGGGACTGTCTCTCTCTCCCTCTCTCCCTGAATTCCAATTTAAAGAGAGGAAACAAGATTTCATTGAATTTTAACAAATTAACCATTAATCACTTATGAAAACCTCCTGATGAGGACATGGATTGTCTGGGTTATGAATGGGAACAGCTTCATTTTGCTGTGATTGTTCGACCAAGTTAATCTCCAGCTCTCCTCTTTACCTCCATCACGCTCCTCACCTTATTCCCTGTCTCCCTCACTGCTGCCTGCTCTTGTCTTCTCTCCCCCACCATCACCCAGCACAGATACCTTACTCCCTCTTGTCCTCTTCCGTGGATGCACAGCCCCTGCTGAACCCGTCTCTGAAACATTTTTGATGTCGTGCTGAATATGGAAATTAAGGAAAAAACAAAGTCTTCCGCTGGTTGTGTGGTGTGAATATTTATGAGGAAGCCAGCACGGAAGCTAAATAGGGGCTGTGAAGGAGCCAGCCAGCGAGGATGGCAGGGGATGGCAGCTGACAAGGGCTCATTCAGCAGCACATCCTTGGCTGCCGGCAGCATCCCAGAGAGTGGGGGCTATGTGAGTGACAGAACAGCAGCATCCTTGCCTGGGCAAACACAAAAAACTAAGTTGCAGCTGTTTCTCTGTTTCCTCTTTATTCCTCCCTTCTCCAGCTGATCAATTCCAGCTACAAAAATAATAATAAAAAAATCTTGGATGTTGTTCAACTGCAGCAGACGATTAGGCCTTAAAAATCAATGTTTATGTTCAACAGGGCTATAAAATCCAATGCTTCCCTCTGCTTATCAAATTAGGCTGGAATCAGAAAAGCCCCTTTGCTCCTCACACAAGGGGTCAGGGATGGTGGCATAGGGGGTGAAATTCTAAATCAGGGCTCTCTCCTGTGCTGTTTCTGCTCCTGCTGCCATAATCCCATGTTCAATAGCAGAGTCTTTCCCACAGGGAGACATTACTCAGCTAAAATCACATAAGAGCCCAGGGCATACATGGGTACCAGAGACCTGGTGGGGGGAGAGATCCCGTGAGTGTGTTCATTGGAGTCAGACCCTACTGGAGATCTGAAAAATGCCATCTTTGGGGGGTTTTTTGGCCTTAATGATAAAGCAGACCTGGAAAGGAAACTGATTAGAAGCTGGGTTGGGCATGAGCAAAACAAAAGTCCTGAAGTGAATAATTGATCCTTTTGTTTGCCCTGGGTTCTGCAGAGCCTCTGCAAGGTGGTTATCCTGATAGCTGGACTGTAGGGACAGGGTTATTCCTACTTTCAAGCACAGGACGCATGCAGAGCAAGGACAGAAACTCTGCCTGTTCAAGCCACAGCCTTTTGTGTAATAAATCCTGATTCTGCCATGGAGATGCTGATGATTTCTAACTTACCTGGTGTCTGAACTGAATATAAAATAAAGCAACTTTTTGATTGTGGGGTGTGCGAATCCCACATGTGACTGAGCTGTGCTGTTTTCCTGAATAACATCACAATTCCTCTCCCTTGGCTGCATGGCATCACTTTTAAGTGTCCTGAGGCTGGCAGGTCCTCCCAGAAAGCATGTTTTAAATGATCTAGCAATCAACTGCCCAAAGAATGGGTGCTCATGAGAATCAGTGGCCCAGAAAGCACCATATCCAAACTATATTCAAACCATACCCAAATATAGGCCAGGCTGTTAAACGTTTGCACTGCTGGAACATTCAGCCACAACCTCACTGCAGCCACACAGAACTGTCTTCTTCTTCAGTAATTTTTCCTAGCCCAGACCCAGGATTTTCCCTATCTAGTATTTTCTGTCAGTTCCCCTTCAGAGTGGTCTGGACTGACCCTTCTTGTGTCCACTTGCAAACTGAGGCACGCAAATTTTTGTAAAGATATAGGACTGGGAGGCTCCTTCCTTAATTAGAACCTCTTCCCAATGATCTATAACCCTGTCTGACACAGCTGGGAACTCTTTTCACTTCTAGACACCTACTGTGGGTTATACGTATGACTGGGCTGGAAATTGTCTGGTCCATCTGGGTAATCCTGTCAATCCTTCTTCCTGCACACACGACATTTCTGGTTGTAGAGTTGGTGTTTTCTGCTGCTTTGCATCCTTTTCCCACCAAACCTTCCAGAGAGGAACCCAAAAACTACAACGAGTCACAGGCCAATGGATGTACTTATGGCAGAAAACTGAAACAGAAAATAAAAACGCAAGAGGGTGAATTTAATGATGTGGATGAAAATACCAATGTATAAATCCCATGGGAAAGTATGCTGGAATAAATCACCAGTGCCATAAGAAAAAAGGAGTTCTTCTGCCTGGCATTATAGCAAGTAAGCTATCTGGAACATGCAATATCGGAGGCTCTTAAATTAAAATTGATTAGGCCATCTATCTCCATTGATAAATGGCACTGAAATCCTATAGGCAGCCCAGGCAAAATCATCCTAAGGACACTCCTAAATTTTGTGTCTTTGCTCATCCTCCAGTTCCTATGGACATTTATATGACTTGTATCGGCAAAAAAAGCTCGAAAAGAAAAACCAGAATTTTCTTATTTCCAGGGGAGCTCGGATATGGCTGCAACATCAGACACCGTAAAGAATCCTGAGTATCTCTGTCTTCCCAGATGTACTGCTGGGTTATTAGTCATGATTAGTCATTTTCTCAGTTGTTAAGTCACTTTAAGGATCTTTCCTCAATCATAGATTGTATTAAATCTCCACTTATTTACTCATTGCAATTCATCAGTCATTTCAACAGTGAGAAGTTCAAAAAAATTTAGGAGAGCAGAATGTTTGTTCCAGATTTGGCTTCAGTTAAATGAGTAAATCTACACCAAAAGTATTTTACATGACGTGTTTGATGTCTGAGTTAGTGCACATTGTTTGCATGTCCAGAAGAACAAAATTCCATTAAAAAAGATTTCTGGGGGAACTACAGCTAAGTGAGATGACCACTAATGTACAAAGTCATTTAAAACTCAGTATTTTACTTCATTATAGCTGATAAATACAAAGAGCAGCCTCTAAAACATTTTTAATTCTGCAAGAGAAAGCAGTAGGCAATGAATAGAAGCTTTCTTATGATCATTTCTGAAACCACAGATAAATAGGCAAGCAGCTTCCCAGGTAGACCCTAAGTCACTAAAATATATTAATGACTTGCATACATGGCTGCAGAAATGGTGCAACATCCTGACAGCGCCTCAGTGCTCCTGGACATCTGTGTAGCAGAAAGCCCAAACAGCCCAGCTCAGAAGAGGCCATTATTTAAATAGCTGTCTCATTTCTTGTAATTTCAAGTCCAATGGTGCGGCAATTCTGCAGTATTAGATGTGCTGAATGATTATTAAAATCACACCTATTCAAGATTAACTATGAATTAATTATGAGAGGAATTCAGAAATTCAGATACCTTCTGAGACACACTCAGGGGCAAGGATAGGGTAAGTGTCAAAATCTGGCGCAGGCTTAACCTGATGCAAATCTTTCCAAGTGTAGGTTCCTCTTCACCTCAGCAGCTCTCCAGGACAAGTGATTTCTTGTACTCCCGATGTGCATGAGGGCCACATGTAGCAAGTCAGAGGAGTCCTGCCCTGAGTGTGTTATTTCTCTCCCTTGATGTGGAAGGGAGTCCTGATTAGCTCGGATGCAGAGAATGACACCTCCATCGAGTCACAGTGAGTCCCCACAGGGGAAATCTGAAGCACTCAATCCCTGAAGGAGATAACAAGCTCATTGTGGGATGGAGACCTTGATGTACCATCAAACCTGAATTTGCAGAGCAAATTGCAGAGAATTTGGTGAGAGTTCAGGTGTTGAGTTGTACTTCACAGCCAGAGCAAATCAGCGCCTGTGCCACAGTGAGGCTTCAGCAGCTTGGCATTGTATTGCAACCAGTTCATCCAGGCTCCCTCTGTGCCTTTTTCCCTTCATCTCCCAAGTCTGCTGGGACTCCTTTTCTGCTGCCAGCTCCATAGAGGTGTCACTCAGGCACTGTGGCAGGAGGGAGCTTTGTGCAGAATAAGGCAGATGGACACAGGCAAAGGGTGGAACAGCTCCAGATGTGTCTATGCACAGCAAAGAAAGAGAACAAATCACTCATGTTTGTCTACAGAAGGCTGTAAGAAGGCAGCCACTAAACATCAGACAGCCTGGCCCAGAGAAGGGGCCTCTGCTGGTCTCTGCAATGTGAGGGACATCGGTCATTTCTCATAAAGGAAAAGCTCCTTGGTGGCTCTGCATTGTGCTCTGGAGTCTGGGGAGGGAAAGGGAAGCTGCAGGTATTTGTGGCACTTTGGTCACAGTTTCCTTGGCTGCTTGCAATAATTCAGCCCTACAGCTCCTCATGGGCAGTGAGATCTCTCTTGTGTCTCCATTCTATCCCAGTTTCTCAGTATGATAAAGGATGGAGTGAGCTCTGACAAGCAAAGGACAGCAGGTTAGAAGCTGCTGGAGACTCCTACCAGTGGCAGCTAAGCAACTCTGGAGAGATCTAAAGTGGTGAAACCCTTTTCATGTTGGCTTCATCCCAACCCCATCTGAAGTTGCAAGATCTTGGGGAGAGGAGGGTCACGTCAAAAAATCCCTATGGTTTGAAGCTGAGACCTTTCCTTTGCCAAGAAAGCTCAGTGGCAGGGCTGTTAAAATCTGGACCTGTCACTGTTGTACCAGGAACGGTGAGAAACGACACAGATTCTAGTCTAAGGAGAAAAAGAATTATTTATTAATTTACAAGCTGGTTTTTATATTTTAGTTCACTTGAATGGCACAAGGCCATTGGTCTTTTACCATCTACCTCTTTAGAATGATTGGTGAGATCTTACAACACCCATCTCAAAATATTTCTCTGGTCAGTATCACAACAGTACTGCAGCAATCCTGCACCTGCAAGATAAAGGGATTAGTTTACAGAAACTTCTAACTGTTTTCAGCCAGTGTCTGTGAGAAAGCAAAGACTTTCTCACAGACAGAGGCAGAAAGCTGGAAAATCTTTCTGCAACCCAGGTTTCAGCGTCCACGTGGACCTGCATTTCCTTGTCTATTATGTGAGCCAAGAAAGCAAATGCAGTTTTTTCAAAAAACAGAGAATTTATTTTTTAAGACCACAGTCTGAAAGCCATAGTGTGAGTGTGAACTACCAACAGGAGTGGGCAGTGCTCTGTGTGTTTGGTCGCTTCTCTGCCTGTCAACCAAACTCTCACTGGTTGTGAACATTTCATTCACTACAATGACAATCACAGAGACATGGAAGAAAAAAGGGCAGGGTGGGCACTCAGAGTTCTTATCTTCCCTCTCCAGTGATGTTACTGAACACCTCTGGAGCCAGCCGTGATGTACAGGTGTTCCTCAGGCAGGGCACAGCTCACTGCAGCACAGAGTCTGCTTTACCCCAGACCTGTTGTACTTCACCTGAATGCCCAGAGGTACATAAGAGCCAGGCCAGACCTTGTCCATTAAAAAACATCTTCCAGCTGGCAGGAATTTAGGCTTAGACCCAGTGTGTCACCACCTGATATCCCCGCCCTCACCACGGGTGATCTCAGGAGAATCCAGCTGTGAGCAGGCTGAGTTTTTCCATTGGTGTCCTTCCTCTTCTTGCCACCCTGATCCTCCTCAGCCCCTTGGAAGTGTGGGAAGATTTGTGGCAGCACAGAGGATGTGCAAATCCACTGGCAGCAGGATGGAGAACAAATACAAGGACACCTACACGTGGCATTTTAAAGGAAAACGGGCTGTACTGAGAGGCTGGCCCTAAGCAAAGGCAATTGCACTGGAGATGTGCAGGAATTCAAATTGCAATCACTATTATTTTTTCAGGAATTTTTTCCTTCTCCACTTGTGAAATGGCCCTGAAAGAAGCCCAGCTGGAGATGCATATACTGTATTTTCTCATTAGAGTTTGGCTGTCCCCTCCATCTCCTCCTTACAGTTTCAAACTGTTTCCTAAGCAAAATGTGAAGCCACCAGTGTTCCAGTGAGTTCAGCATTTGGCTGAATGAATTTGTTCATTGCTAATTAAAATAAAAGATTTCTGAGGTGTTTTGCACTTTGGTTTATTAGTTTTCCTGTATAATAGCAAATCGGAGCCCTTGTTACACTGTCAGCAGAACTATTATAATTATTATTATTATTTATTATTTACAGTACAACTTGTGACTCACTTCCTGTGTTGGTGGATCTTTCACCATCTGTTAAAAAATAATAGCAGTCATTTTCTGAAATACTATTCTAATCCAAATGTTAAAATAGAACCACATGAAGCCAATTAAATAGACTGTGTGTTGTTAATCTGAGTTACTTCAGCTCAGCTAAAGAAAAAAAAAAGGATTGAGATTGTAAAGCAAAGATGCAGACTTCAGAAATCTGTGGAGATTCTGCCAGCATTCTTCTGGAATTTTAAATTTCAAGGGGAAAAAATTGTAAAAATGTCATCTTCCAAGCTAAGTTTAGGAGCAGATATGGATCCAAATCTGGATGTAAGATTGCAACTCCAGTCCAGGCTTTATGTGAATCCTTAAAAGATCAGAAAATTTCAGTTTTAATCCCTTTACTATTTAGTGCTCTTAGCTGTTTTTGTTCTTACTCGGAGTGAAATAAAAAATACTTGGTTGCCTCCACCTGAGAGTTTTATGTAAGCTTATGCCTAATTAACATGCAGTTCCCAGGTAGTGCTTCTGAAGATGCTGCCCCTGGCTGCAGAAGTCAAGGAGAGATGAAGCAAACCCATCATGAGGAGATGGTGCTGGCCAGGCTGGGAGTGCTGTCCCTGGGCTCAGGGATCAGTGGCAGCTCCACTTCAAACACCACATGCCAGGTGCTCCTGGGCCTCAGATCTCTGAGCCCAGGTCTAAGCTGATTTAAAACAGAATGAGTTTTACCTGATTTCATACTAACCCCCTTTTTAGTTCATGATATCGCTGAGCAGGATATGCACTGCAGTTCTTGTCTAACTCAATTTGGGTGAAACTTTGCAAATACTGAACCTGGAGGAGAGAGATGTGAGCTTGAGGGATATTAGGTGAGAGCTTCTGTCACCTAATGAGGTGATCACACCTCACCCCACCCATCCTGCATAAAAGAGGGAGTCAAGTCTCTCATAGGTAAATCAGAGCACTGACAATTTCAATCACTTTCTGAAAGAGGGAAATTTAGGTTAGATACTAAGAAATTCTTCCCTGTGAGGGTGGTGAGGTCCTGGCACCTCACCAGCTCCAGGTAAGCTGTGGCTGCCCCTGGACCCCTGGAAGTGTCCAAGGCCAGGCTGGATGGGGCTTGGAGCAACCGGGCATAGTGGAAGGTGTCCCTGCCCATGACAGGAGGTTGGAACAAGGTGATATTTAAGGTTCCTTCCCACCCAAACCATTCTGGGATTCTCTGTTTGCCTTTCTCTGCCAACACCTAGAGAAAACTCCAACAGCTACAACCCAAACCACAGCACCTCCCCAAAAGGCCCAGCATCATGGATGCAGGAAAATTGAGCTCTTTTAAAAGGCTTTTTCATGGTTTTTCAGGTCAGGATGGAAAGGCTCCTTGAAAACCAGCCTCCAATGCTCCATCCTCAGCTTCTGGGGCTGAGGACTGAGGCAGAAAAGGTTGGGATGCAGAAGCATCCTCCATTTCAGGGAACAGATCTGGGTTGTGCCCCAGCCCTGCAGCAGGAGCTGAGGGATGCTGCTGAGCAGCACTCCTGGCTGCAGTTATTTATATTCCCTGAACAGTGTTGTTTACACAGACTGCATGAATGCAAATCAACGTGAGGAAGTGCTGGAGCCAGTGAGGTGTGCAGCAGGAACAGGCTCCCGGGATTGGTTTTAGTAATGTAGTGTTAACACAGCTACACATGGCTACACACACTTTCATATCCAAGTGAGGGAGAGGGCGAGGGAATGCTCATTACCTGGGACACTGGCCGAGTCCTTGTACCTTGACAAGAGATAAAAAGTAAAAATGGACTTCATTATCACAGCCTGCCTGTCAATCACCTGCTGTAGCACCAAGCCTACCTTACATTTCTCCCACTGAGAGGTTCCTGTCACCACTGGCCAGGAAGGAGAGCTGGAATTGTGAAAGGAGACAGAGCAGGGAACATGAGGAGCAGCAGCAGTCTGCTGGCTGGCTGCCCTTGTGCCCTGCAGCACACGTGCATTCCAACCCAACCTGCTGGGAAAGGCTGGGTCTGTGAAATGAATGCCATGCAGAGAGGAGGTGGGGGTCTTCTCCTTCCTCCGGACAAGGGATGCTCAGTGGGTGACACCTGGGTCCTCCAGACCCTGTGGGTGGTCTCAGAGGGTGGCATCAACCAGCTGCCCCCTAACATTCACCATCTGAATCCACCGCTTCCAGTTTGCAACTCAACTGCTTGAGCCATAATTTTCTGATATTTAGGTACCAAATTTTTCCCCCTAGGAATCCCAGGTACTGTCTTTGGTGATCTTTTGGGATACTCCCTGTTTGTATTTTTTTGTCAGTAAAATGGATTTAATGATGCCTCAAAACAGGTTTACCAGTGTGCTGCCAAGATCTCTTGAGTGGCAGTGACCTTTCATTTAACCCATCGGCATCAAACTGTCTTTCATTCCATCACCATGTATTCTCAGGAGGCTTTGCTGGCAATTCTTTCTTTTCCACAGTAAAATAAAACAATAATAATAAAAAATATTAAAACAAGTTCCTTGCTAGTTTATGGTAATTAAACACAATAAATACTTCTGCATGCAATACCGTGGAACTTGACTCATTGGTGGGTCAATACTGCTTTCCTGGTGAGGCTGGGTAATAAATCTTTATTCCTTTTTGAATGGAAATAAGGATGGGATTTTATTCATGAATTCTGTGACCCGTTGAAGTGACATTTTCAAAACAATCACTCCAGAAATGAGGAGTTT
This sequence comes from Edolisoma coerulescens, assembly GCA_013397115.1. Taxonomy (NCBI): domain Eukaryota; kingdom Metazoa; phylum Chordata; class Aves; order Passeriformes; family Campephagidae; genus Edolisoma; species Edolisoma coerulescens. The sequence continues at coordinate 560,622 of VWZW01003808.1, read as the reverse complement.
TCTCTGCAGAGTGGGTTAATCTGCTCTCTTCTCAGCGTGTCTCTTTCATACTGATGATTTGTCCGATGCCTTTTTAATCCCAGCAGCAACTTCTCAGCAAGAAGGAAGAAAGCTGAATTAAAACAAAGTAGCTTGGTGAGAGCTGAGATGCCTGTGCTGGGCAGGGGCACAGGGGTGGGGAGGATGGTCTGGAAGGGCTCTCTGAAGATGTGACTCACTGGGAACAGCTGGTGCCGCAGATCCATGGTCTAGTCATGCTCTCGCTCGTGCCACAGCTGGGGCTGGCCTTGAAGTGCCAGCCCTGCATGGCCACAGAGCAGTTGGCCTTCATTAGCTCCTGGCACTTCATGCAGGGTGTTGCTCTGAGCCCAAATCAAACAGCAGCTCTTTGTGGTCGTCTGCAATCGCCTTCATTTGCCTGTGTCATCTAATTGCCATGGGGGGCTCTGTGGAGTGGGGTTTATAAAACAAACTGGTAATGTGAAGGTGGAGAATTCCCATGGAGTCCTGCTCCCTTGGACCACGGCACAGCACCAGGCAAGCACTGGAATGGGGACTCTGGGATGTTTTTCTCTCTCTAGGAGGCTGCTCGCTCTTTGGAGGAGCCTCAGCATAGCAAGAGGCCTCTTCTCCAGCAGAAAGGAGTAATTGTCAGCTGAGCATCTGCTCGTCATTTTACAGGGGCATGGAGTGACAGGACAAGGAGGAAAGGTCTGAAACTGACAGAGGGCAGGGTTAGGTGGGATATTGGGAAGAAATTTCTCCCTGTGAGGGTGGTGAGGTCCTGGCACAGGTTGCCCAGAGAAGCTGTGGCTGCCCCAGGATCCATGGAAGTATCCAAGACCAGGTTGGATGGGGCTTGGAGCAACCTGGGATAGTGGAAGGTGTCACTGCCCATGGCAGTGGAACAAGATGAGCTTTAGGGTCTCTTCCAGCCCATTCCAAACTGTTCTATGATTCTATGATTAAACTGTATTCTCAAACGTATTTGGGGCCAGGTTTGCACACCAGGTTTGGTGTGAGGGGTGTAGCTGCTGTCTGCAGTGGAGACAGGGAGAAAGGGAGAAAGAAAGAGCTTTCCTCTCTTTGGAACACATGGATCAGTGACATTTCTGAGCAGCAGGTTCCCTTCCCCACTGAATATGTTTTTTTCTGAGGTCAGCTCCCATTGCCATCAATAAGACATCACTCAAAGACAAGCAGTTTGGCCCAATTTGCCCATTTCACAGGCCAGAATTCAGAGCTCACTGCTTTCCTGAGGAGCTGAGAGCTGCTGGACGATCCAGCGTGTGCAGCGCCCGCAGACGTCTCTTGCTCACCTCTTCCTCCTCTGTCACCTTCACCACTGGGTTTGTCAGTCCACGACATGCTCAGGTGCACTGTGAATGTGTGGCACAGTGACTGCAGGCAGGTGGGGCTGTTACAGGGGAGCCAGCTCTCTCCGTGCCATTTTGGAGAAATACACCTACATCCCTGCCTACTTGAAAGCCTTGAGCTTTATAAACATCCCCCAGCTAAGATGGCTGTGTGTGGTGCTCATTGGAATCTGTTCACATTAAAGAGATGGGCCAAGAGGGTTCATCCCTCCTCTCTCTCCCAGAATCACGGAGGAAGCTCAGCCATGGGTTGGGAGCAGCTCTGCCATCACCCTCTTCCCTACACAGCAGGGTTTTCTTCATCTTGCTGAATATGAAGCACATTCAGGCCTCATAGAGAGGACATGTGAGGCATTTTGACCTCCTGCAGTGGCTGGAAGGATGCGGAGCTGTAGTGACCAGTCAAGCCTCCCTTCTGATGGGACAGGGCTATTGTCTGGTGGTCCTCATTTTAGCTGACATTTGAAACAAAAGAGACTGGACTGGAACAACACTTCCACCCTATATTCAGAGCACTGAAGTGGCAGGAGCACTCACCAAGATTAATTTGAGTTATTTTAATTATGATTCTCTCTCTCCCTTTTCCCTCCTTCTCTCTCACATACACTGTCTGGACAGGGAACTGCAGGTTTTCTTCCACTTAGGATTAATTAAAAAGGAAAAGTCAATAAGTTTCTCAGCAATTACTGTCTTTTCCATCTGGTCATTTGAGACAGTAAGAGGCTCAGAAATTGAATTTCAAGACGAGAAAATCATGTCTCATGGATCCTAGCACAAGGATCTCAGAGGGAGGAATATCTGCATTTTCCTCAGCCTGCCACCACATCTGGGAGAGAGCAAGAGGCAACACAGGTGGGAGACTGGAGGTGATAATGACAAACTTTGACTGCCCTAGGTTTTATTGATGTTTTCTTTACCAGATAAGGTGACTCGACGTTATCACAACTCTAATCCAAAGCCCTCATCCACAGTCCTTGTAAGTCAATAGAAATCTTTCTACTGGCATCAGTGATTTTTGGATCAGACTTCACGTGATGCCTGCAAATGCAACAAGCTTAATTCAGCTGAAAGGTACAGCTGCTTCCCAGATTTCTACTGTGAATCTCAGCTCTTGTTCCTTTGTTTTGAGACTGTGTAAGGACAGTAAAACACACCATAGTTTTTAATTTCTCGTTTCTTAGAATATGCCAGAGCTGGAACGGAGAAAGGGTGCAAATCCAGAAGGTGGGGAAGGGAATTAAAATAAGCAAAGGCCAAAAGAGGGTGATAGAGGAGGGGAGAATAAGAAAAGAAAAGAAGAAGCCACCTCACTTGGTTTTGTTTTGCAGTGGCGCTACACCATACAGCAATGAGTGCAGATTCATTGCCTCTCCTTTCAGTTTAAACTCAGCAGAAGCAGAACTTCAGGTTTATTGTCACATTCCTGTAGAGTTGTTTTCTGCAAGTATTTCTTGGAATGAAAAAGCAGAAAAATGAGAAAAAACTCCCAACCTTCCAAATGCTGTTCGTGCTCTTTTGCTAACAAACGCAGTTTGCCCCAGAGGCCCTGCTGGGCGTGAGCGATGCTCCCTGCAGCTTTGTTTAGGAAAGTTCCATTTGCTTCTCCCTCAGTGAGACCATTAGCAGCCTTTTCCCAGAAGTGTAGAGTCTCCTTTTGTTTACCTGAAATTGCTGGGGATCAGAATAAATCTACATTCAACGAGTAAATAAATAGATAAAACGGAGAGAATCAGAGAGAGTTCTACTGGGGAAAAAATACAATCCCAGAGAAATAAAGCTAAAACCTAGGAGGCTGGGTGCCTCACACAGTGCTCTCTGAAACTGCTGGCTGGTGTGAGCCTGGCTCCCAGCAAGACTGATTATACTGTCACCACAAACAGCATGTAAAAAATTGTGCCTCATTTTATTAGCTGGAAAACAGTGTTTAATGCTGCTGAAGCCGCTGCTTAGGGTAAACGATGGAAGTTTCCTCTTGGAAAACTGTCGGGGCTAGTGATGACATCATTTCTCTGTTTGATTCACATAGGGCTGGGTTGTGAGAGCTTATTGTCAGTTTTCTCTCTCCTGCCTTCCACATATCCCATCCTCAGAGAGTTCCAGAGCTTTAGGGCTGTTCTGAGCCAGGAGAACTCGCAGATGGTAGGAGGCAGCCACCAGCCCTGGTTGAGGATTTTCCCCGTGGCACAGCAAATCTATACCGGTGACACTGAGAACTGGGATTGATCCTCATCTGATTGAATCGCCCCAAACCGGGCCAAGAGACACTTCAGAGACAGAGTCAGAGAAGGGGGTATTTGCTTTATTCGGCGCTGGGTGCGTGGGGGATCATTCCTCCAAACACCCACACACCCAGCACTCCACACAGTCCAGTATTATGGCTAAAATTCATGAATATTCATCACATTCCTTGGGATAGGTGTGGTTATACAAATTACTTCTCGGAAATCATTAATTCATTAGCATACATACCACGCATGCGCTGTGCACCCTGGTGGTCCCACTGAGGAAGGCTCCTCTTCTTCCTCAGGGGTCTTTCTGATGAAGATTAGTAGTCTACCTCACAATGCACTTTTCACCTTTCTTTCTGGAGCATGCGTAGTCCTTCATTGGATGATTCGGCATTTTTTTGGTGCTGGTTTCAACAAATTCTTTGCTCCTTTTATCTTGACAAGATTAAGGTGAATCCTGCTTCTTACGTTTTGTAATTAACATTTGCTGTCTCTTAATAGTTAACTGTGTTTACATGAGTTAATTATTGATCACCCCTCTCATGATAACAGCAGCAGTAATGGTTAAAAGCTCTTCCTGCACCCTGTCACTGTGGAATGTGGAGAAGCCCAGCCTCCCCTGAGTTGTGCCTTTCAGCTCAAGGATCCTGGAACCCTCCTCTGCAGCTGGAAAGGGTGTCAGGTGGACCTGTGCTCATTGATACTTTCTTTCCACCTATTAGATTTTTATTATAATGTCTATAATTTTAGTATCATAATTTCTGTGATTTCTAGGTGTGACAGTACAGCACACACGAGCATCTGCAGACCAAGTGAAGGAAAGGAGATCTGAGGAGTGAGATGTGCCAGCACTGGAAACCATTTCCCACTTCCTGTGTGCCTATGTAGCCCAGGGCAGCAGATTTAGGGTGAAGGCACAACAGCCTCACGGGGAAGGTTGCTGCTTAGTTCAGTGATTCATGGGGGGCTGTTTCTCTCCAGGAAAGGTTGCAGGGTGCGTCCTCCGTGTTCCCACTGGAGATGGGTAAATCTCTGCACTTGCCAATCCACAGCACACAATGAACACGAATTTTCAGCTGAGTTCAGTGGAAAAATGTGACTCACTACTGGTTTTCTGTCTATAGAGCTGGTGTATTGAGCTTCCTGACAGATATCCAGTGATTCATCACAAAAATCCAGTCTCCCTCTCCTCCTGCAAGTTGGCCACTCACTAATTGCAGAATTCCCAATTGCTCTTCGTTGCTAAAATATCTATTTATGAATGTCTTCAGAGAATGGAAGTCAAGGCTGCTGAGCTGTTCACAAACAGTTCATTGAAAATATCCAACTTTCCAAGTCGGAAATCCAGGCTCTGTGGATGGTTACATGAGCTGTATTGTGTTATTTCTGATCCCTGGCTGGGCAGGTTGTGTAACTAATCACATCAGAACCAGCATCCATTTTGAACTGCATGTTCATGTGTGTAATTTGGAATATGCTTTTGGAAAATATTAAGCTATTTGAGTTCCAAATTGACTTTTGATGACTATTCACACTAGTAAAGCTCATTTGCTGGAATATTTGTGGAAAGCAGCCATAGAAACAGACCAGGAGATTCAAAGCAAATTTGGTCAGGACTTCAAATGAATATACACGGACATCTTTCTGCAGTATTCACTCCCCATTAGTCACGTTGCAGTAATACCTGCACTACACACAACTGAGTTACCCTTCCCACTGCAAGGCTGGGGCTGGGAGATTTATTAACTCAGTGCTTTCAGAATGGATTTGACTGAGATTTTTAATACCAAGTTCCCAACTTGGAGGGACACTTTTTAATTCAATCCCCTCATGCCCCCTCCCCCTTACCTCTGCCAACCATTACAATAATTTAAGCAATTGATCACTTCTATAGCTCAAAGGCCTGGGCACAGAAGAAAAGGAGAGGGAAGTGGTGGCTGGGGGGACAGTCGGGATTTTAAATACTGAAGTAGAGAAGCTCCACATTCTCTCTGGGTTGACTTTCTCATGCTCAGTGAGTATCCCCAGAGGCATGAGTAATCAAGGAAAATGCTCCAGAGGTAAAAATTAAAGGACAATATGTGAAATCTCATTTACAAGTGGGAAGCAAATGAGGCAGGATCCAAGTGCTGTATAGCCAAGCAGGCTCTAAATCAGCATTTTTAGCAGCGACTTGGCAGGTGGGTTTTACCTCTCACCAAGCACTCTCTGTGTTAGTCAACAGGCCAAAATGCGGCCTTTGTTACATTCAAACAACTCTCAGCTAAATGTACTGAATTTAAGGAATTTAGCAGCCACAGCCACGAACAGAATGTGATCAAAGAGATCTGGCAGGGAAATTTCACTTCTCAGGAATCTTGCCTAAAGCAAAACCTCTCCAAAACCCTCTGGTCCTGCAAACCTGAATATCAAAACATCCTCCCAGTAAGGTGTCATCCAGTTGTGCTCTCACTGGAATTGCCTGTAGCATTGCTCCACAGCTTCCAGTTTTCTCCAGTTCATTCTGCTCCACCCCATCCCCAGCATTTCCTCCATGCCTGCATTTTCCACATCCCTTTTGGACTTGGTGCAAGCTGACTGGCACCAGGAATTTTTGTGGGGTCAGAGACCAGTGGTTCAGTTCACCAAAATTCAGGACAGAGCCAGAACCCTGGGGCTGCTCTGGGACTGTCATTTCTCCAGCAGGTCAGTCTGCCAGAGGATCCATGGTGGGGGATGGCACACGTGGTCCTGTCGATGCCATGCTTGACCACTGGCTTTGTCTCTTGGCTTTTCCCCGTGTCTCTCAAGGCTCCACCACTGTCTTGCACACTGTCAGAGCCCCAGGCAAAGTCCCTTGAGCTCGAGCTGTTTTTTTTACGGTATCTCAGTGCATTGTTCACTCTAAGCACTGATTGAGTCATGTACTAACAAAACACCTGCCCTACAAACATAAACCAATCTGTCACAGCACATCAACACATGAAGAGGCAAAATAGTGCTGGGGCAGGGTCCCAGAACTACCTGCTGGCTTCCAGTATCACTGTGGGAAATTGCTGTTCTTACCCACACAAAGGTGGCTTTGCATTTTCTGTTTGAAGACTCCTCTGCACTTTGCAAGAGTTATTTCCATCATTCTCTGGAATGGAGAGACAGAGGCATTAAAAAGTTAAATCATGCATGCTAAGAACGGAACAGAGTTCACCTGAGGCAGAAATAAGGCTTAAACCAAAGGCATCTAATATGTGTTTTTCCCTTACCACCAGTACATTCTGCCTTGCAGGAAGGTAAAAATGAAAAGAGACCAACCTCAGCAAGAGCCCTGCCCCATACACCCGACTGCAAGCAGGTACAGTGAAGAAAAGTCTGTACCAACCATATTCCTGAATATCTGATTTGAAAAAAATTAAACCCTATAGCAGAAAATACATTTCAAAAGTCACGTTGCTTTTTCTTCCTGCAAGAACCCTTCCTTCCACTGAAGAGGGCTGGAGACAGATCCCAGTGGCTGCCCAGCATCTCCTGAGTACCTCTGACCCTTTTTCTCCCACGTGGGCAGATTAAACAAGGAGACTTGGCTGCAGAGCCAGCCTGTGTCTGCCAGGGACATGGGCTGTGCGCAGCTGGACATCTAAACGGGTTTCTCTGATGTGAGACTTCCCTCTCTGGCATTTTCTGCAATTACCCCAAATGCCTGACCTAATGTGGCTGGTGCATTATTTGCTGTTTTTTTTTAATCTGCTCACACTGGACACAATCCACAAAAGCTCTTATTCAGTTAATAGAAGAGAAAAACAACACAGGCATGGGGAAGGGCTTTAACACCTCTGCTTTGCAGGAAATGTTTACCAAACATGCTTCTCTAGGTAGATTTTGAGCTGCTGTTCTTCCATGGGCATAGCCCTGCAGATCCCAATCCCACATCAAGCCACGTGAAAGAGAGTCTGACCTTGGCTAATCACAGGGATTTTTGTAATGCAGAGATTGGTCAAACACTGCCTGGCATGGATTAGCTCATGGGTTTGTTGTTTGTGAGTGAAACTTCCCCTCTCACCTGCCCCCTCTTCGATATATGATGTTGTAGCCAGGTATGTCCTGAGGCTGAGAAAGCTGAAGGGAGGAAAGGTTTGTTCTGGCATGAAGCCTTGGCCACATTTGGTCCTAAAAAGTACTATTTTTTCAGTTTTTCATGAGACTCTGGGGGTACTTGGCTCTTAGAAGCTATATTTGGTCAGGTTGAGTTATTGCTGTTCAGTCCTCAGAGATGACCTTGGAAAGGCTCCGGGCTGGAGGGGGTTGTTTTCTGCAGAGTTGTCCCCAGGGGAGAGAAAGGAGCAGTGGGAATGGGGACACCCCAGAGCTTTCCTTTCAGCTCTCTCTCTTCACTCTGTCTGCAGAAACCAAGGAAGGGATTTGCCACTGTTGCAGTGACAGGAAATCTCCCCAGTGGCACTGGCAGCTCAAAGCAGACACTCCACTATCACTATGTCAAATATAATCCAGAGGTTTAACATCCTTTAGCACCAATTCCAGGGCTGAAATACTTCGGGGTGACTTGAGCAAAGCCACCCTGCACATTTGAGCAAGGGATGAAACCACAGCTTGGATTAAGCCAATCCCCAGGGCTCGATAGCTTCTAGGCCTGCAGTTCACAACATTTTACCCAAACATTCTCATTCAAAAATACACCTGCAAATATTCCCAATGCCGCAGCTTTCTTTGTGAGCAAAGAACTTGGGAATAAAATTCTAAGGGAACAGAAATACTTTGCAAAATGACACCACTTGTAATAGAGTTTTTATGCTCTTCGCTTCTGAAAAAATATGCATTTAGAAGACTTCAGTGGATGGCAATGTGCCTATTATGTGGGCAATGCCTGTAGTTAGCTGGATAATGGTGATCTCAGTGCAGGGCTGGAATGAAGCAGGCACTGTCTTTTTGTTCCATGCTTAGACATTCCCAGCACAACAGGGTCCTGGTCCAGGACTGAGGGTCCCTCTGTGTTGTTGGAATACAGATCAATGGTGGGAAGAAGGTCTTTAGTGTTCAATTTCATCCTTCTAAGTGTCCCAGTTTTGAACATGGAATGCAATTATCATAGTATTACAAACTGGCAAAATGATAACTGTGGGTGAAAATGCGTTTTTTGTATGATAGGAAGATTTTTCAGGTTAAAGCCAAGAAAAAGCAAAATATTCTTTCTTCTTCTGTTTTTTTTTTCTCTTTTGTTGTTGTTGTTGTTGTTTAATTTAACTTAGGTAAATTAAGAGGATCTGACCTACACTTTTTTTAATGTTAAATTAATGGCATGGATGAGTCACCAGATTGTTATTAAAATGACAGAGCTGCATGGCTGACCATGCTAATGACACCCCCTTCAAAGCTCAGCTGCCTTTAATGTGCACCTGACAGAACGGGCATAGGCATTGTGCAGCTGGGAAAGTCAGGAGTGCAGATTTGAAACAGCCCTGCCTCACCTCAGGGTCTGGGGGACAGAGATGTGTCACCATCCTTCTCCTCCTCCTCCAGTGAGGGGATAACCAGCACCTGTCCACCAGCTGGTTTTGCTTCTTGTTGTTGTGTCAAGTTTTTACATGTCTTGGTGGCTTCTGTTTAACACGAGACCTTTAGAGCCCAGACCTCCACCACAGGAATTAGGTTTTATTTGGTTTTATATCTGGTGTTATTTGTAGTAGTCTCATATCTCTTCATGGGTTGATCACATGAGGAAAGGGTGGAACGTAAGTTTGGGTCCTGTAAGCATCTCTTTGGTGAGAAAGAGAGGGGACATCTCAGTGTCTCTTCCATCTTCTTCCTCCTGGGTCCTCTGCTCAAAGTGTTGGCCTGGTATCCTGTAAACCCTCCTGTGTAGGTTCTTGTGCCAAATCTCACCCAGGATCCTGCTTTCTGGCTGAAGAATGGCTGGAACTGCTCTTCTCAGACAGGTATAGGAGCTGGAGCTGGTGGACACCTGCTGTGCCAGGACCATCTGCCCTCTCCTCACCCACACTGGTGAGTTGGCAGCAGGAAGGGGCTGTCTGGGAGACCTTTTGGTCCCTGAATTAGAAATACATGCCAGGTAAATGAGGCTTTAGCATTGCCCTTTGGAGAAGGATATATCTGGCTTTGATAAAATCTCCCAAAACCAAAGAGGAAAATCTTTTTGTACCCTTTCTCTGCACCCTCCCTGTGCATGTGTCCCCTCACGGCTTCAGCTTGGCAAAAGAGCCACCAAAGCACCATGGACTCCATAAACCTGGATGCTTAATAACCCCCAGGTTGATAATTTACCACACAACTAATTATAAATTTTTCAAGGCTCCCATTTGTGCCATTTCCCTCCCATCTCCTTTTCATTTCCTGTGTCCAGGGCCTTGAAATCATTGGGCTTGACATGATAATTGATGGCTTCTGGCTGTACAAACATAAAACCTGGAATCTAAATAGAACCAGATGGAGCTTGTAATGTATTGTGTGTTTTTCTTAAATAAGGGAAAGATTTATAAATTGATGAAATTTATTGTTAATAAGAGAACATTGACCCTTTATAGTAGTCTACTGTAATTGAAAAACACCCAGGAGTAGTCTGCTCTTGGGTCATATTAGTGCTTTGTTTTCCATTCGCTGCTCTCCTGAAGAGTTCACACAGATGCTTTGTGTCCCCTGTCACCAGCTGGGCTCTGTGTGTCACATTCACTCTCACTGCAAGCTGCTGAGCTCACAAATACCAGCCTTTTGCAGCAAAAATTACTGTTCTGGGTAAGTCTGATCTAAACTAAATGAGGCCAAGACCCTCTGGCTAATGAAGGTCAAAACCTGGACTGGAAACTTCAGTAATGCTTGAAACTATCAGGTGCTGGGAAACAGGAAGCTCTTTTGGGGATGTCAGGGGTAAGGTGGGAGCTCTGGGAGCTTCAGACACCCACATTTAGGGAATGAGTCACCCTTAGCAATAGAGACACATCATCCACCCTAGTTACCTTAGACTTGCTCACAGCTTATGCTCAGGTGTAGGAGCAGGCTCAGGTGTCAGGGTTCACTGGGGTGGGAACAGGTTGGTCATTTCCAGCATATTTAGGTTTATCACCAGAATTATATTTCCCTGGGGACATTACCAGGAAAGCTGATCATGTCCCCAGAAGAAAAGTGTTTCACAGCCCTGTTTCTCCTTGGTTTCCCACTCAATCAGTCTCTGCACAGAGATTCCCTCAGTAGCACATTCAGCTCCTTGGAGGCCTTGAAGAAAGATAGATGCTGTCTGAGCCTCCTTCTGCTTCAGTCCTTGGCATATTTTTGTTTGGTTGGTTTGTTTGATTGTTTGTTCTCCTATTTGTTAAACCTTAGAATTAGTATCAATTTAATTTTGTGTCTCTAGCTAGCTTTTATCGTTTCAGATTTTTAGTTCTGGATATACTCTATGGTATAGAAAATGAGAGGTCTGGAATCTGCAGGATCTCATTTTTGTTCCTTTTCCAATTGCTAAATATCATTTAGCAGCTCAATTAGCTTCTCTGTGCCTCAGTGTCTTTAGCAAGACCAAAGTAACAGTGACTTGGCAAAGTGCTTGAGATCTGAAATTCAGGGCAGTAGGGGAATGTTCCCCTCTAGCCCCAGTTCTTTGAGGAGCCTGATTTGATGCAACAGAGTGAAGAGCTCAGAGGAGCAGGCTGTCACCTCAAAGTGCACAACAAAAGCAGGTTCTCAGCCTCAGGTATCAGAACTCAGCCCTCACCTCTCCATGGTTCTGGTTCTCTCTGACTCACAGAGCAATTGCCTTTCACAGCCGTGCCTGTAACATCCAGAAGCTGCCATGCTGGCCAAAGCCATGGCCAGAAATCAGGGTCTTGTTCCTTACTGATTGTCCCAATTAACCCTTGCATCTGGGGAGAATTCCCAAAGTTGTTTGTCCCAAAGTTGTTATCTGCTTCCCAGAGGAGCTGTGAAACACACGAAGTAGAAAAGACAGACACAGCCGTCTTACTGCTGTGTGCCAGGGAGACCTAGCTGAACCTGGAGAGGACACAGAAGCTGAAGCACCTTAAGCTCTTTGAAGCCAAAAGCCTCTCAGACATATCTTAATAATTCGTCCTTGGAATCAGCTGTTGTCGAACTCACCATGTCCTAAGGGCACCTTCCACTTAAAGCTCCCTCCTGCCTCTGTCTGATATCAACGTGGCTTCAGCCTGTAGGCAACTCCTGATCCAAACTGCAGCACAAGGACAGGGAAAATCCCCTCAAAATGGAAGGTCAAAATCCAGGGCTTAAGGAAGGAAGAGTTCCTAAAGAAAGGTCTTACTAAGGATGTATCTCACCCAGTTAAAAAAAGCTTCCCCAGCTCTTGCATTCATCCAAACACCAAAACCCAACCAGACACCAGCACCCCTATGGAAATGGGAGGGTTTTATGCAGAGGAAGCCCAGACCCTCAGGTCAGGGCCAATGGAACAAATGCACCCGCCTGGTCTTGAAACCTGTGTTCTGTGTAATCCCAGGCCCTACAAACTCTAGCCCTCCTCACCTGAAGGCTCCCTTGGCTCCCCTCCACTGCCATAATTTTTTCTTGCTTGCTTTGGAGGGGGCTGCCTGTGGGAATCAGGAAAAGCCTGTCAGGCTCCTGTTGCTCTTTTGCTCATTGCACGATTAAGCCCACCGTAAATTCTGCCCTAAAATTTCTTTATAGAGTCCACCTGTCCACAGCAAATAAATCAATTGTTCCAAATTAAATTCTCTAAAAGCTGAGTGGCAGAGGGTATGATGTCTGGATATGTTCAGGAGACAGGAAGACTGTAATTTTCTAAGTCAACACTCTGACCCTGCTTTATTCATTTGCTGGTCTCGATGAAAGTGGATCTCTCCCTATATTTTTTGGGTGGTTGTTTTCTTCTCTCTGAAATAGCTGTAATAAGCGTGTCCCTGAGAAGGGGGTAGGGGGAGGAGGCACAGAGAGCTGTCATCCAAAGGAGAGAATTAAATCAGGAGGTATCTGATCATGCTGGCTCCTGTTTTCACAAAGCCTTCAGCTTATATTTTGCCTGCATTAACTTTTCACAAGCAAAGCTAAAGTGCCAGGCAAAGGCCTCGTTAGACACACATCTTGGGGAACTCTGATGTGCCATTAATTAAGCTCTTTCATTGCCTCTTTCCTGCTGGTTTCAAGGACCAGCCTGTGTGCCTTAACTCTTTTCTTCTCTTTCATTTCCCTCTCTCCTCTGTAAAGAGCAGTGGAGGGCTCTTTTGCAGATGGGCATGGGATGCTGTAGTGCCCTCTAAGTGAACTCTCAAGTCTTCTCTAGCAGAGGGAGAGCCCTTGCCAAGTTTCTCAGACACTGGCTCACAGAACTGCTCTCTGTAGATGGATTAGCTGGGCAAAGTCAGGCTTTGACAAAGAAGAAGCCAATGCCAGCACATCCTGGCACAGCAGCATGGGGATGGCACCGTCCCCCTGCCATTACCCTTCAGCTGATGGCATTGGGAGCCTTGCAGTGGCAGGGCTGTGCTGTCAGTGTGATTGATTCACCCAGCTGAAGAGTCAAACAGCAAAACACAGTGTTTGGCTCCAGCTTTTGCTTTCCTTTAATTTAATTATTTTGCTTCCTCTGTTGTCCCCTCTGGCAGAGTTTAGGGGTTATTTAAAGCATGTTTGCAGAAACATGGGGTGCTCTGGCTGGCTGAGTCATTCCTTGTCATCCCTACCCTCCATCCTACAAAACCATATTAGCAGGTCAAGATCCAGCTGGTCGTTTCTATGACCCCACTAACATTGCAGTATTCAGAAAAGGCATCTTCCCTCTAATCATGCAACAGACATTAATATAAACATATAAATATACACTTCAATACTAAATATATCTACGCTAAATATACTTTATTGAAAGTGTTGAGCAGTCAGGGCTAGACCTAAATTCTGAAGGGATATTTTCATGTCTATTTATTGATTAGAAAATAAGGAAACGTAACACTATATATCTCCTTTGCTAAGAAGCCATGAGATAGAGATTATATTAATATTTTTAACTTCTTCTTTCCTTGGCAGCTCAATCTTCTTTTCATACATCTTGGAGGAAAATTTGGTGCCACCTTCTGCTGAGTCTATTGTCCACTTGATCCTTAATGTCCCACTTTTTCCCTGTAACTTAAATCCTAAGCATGGAAGGCTTTAGCAATGAGTCTTATTTTGTATCTCTGAATTGTCTCATCCCTTGTAGCCGCCCCCTCTGCTGTTTGCTCATCCCTCAGCCCGTGCCTGTGCTAAGGTTTGTTTGCAGGCAGGGAAACCAGTGCCAGGGAGGATGTGAGAGCCAGGAGTGACATCCCTGTGCTGGCTCCTCCTCCCCTCTACTTTCCCAGGCATCTGGGCCAACCTGTGCTCTGTGCGAGAGCTGCAGCACAGCTCTGCTGGTGACATGGCGAAGGTGACAGCTCAGCGCAGGGACTTCTCACTCAAGGCAGCTCCTCTCCACTCTCTGCCTGCTGTAATTAATATCCTTTTCCCTGCAGGCTGTGAGTCTCTGACAGGCTTTATTTTTAACTCCACTTAATGATAGAGTATTAAGACAAAATGCAACTTCTGTGAGCTGCAGGCCTTGGGGAGGAGAGAGGGTCTGGGATTGGTGCCGTACCTGGTGAGGAAGCTCCTGTTTGCAGGAATGTGTGAACCACAGGGAGTTCAGCATGCAGGGATCCGGGACTGTTCTGCCTGTGGAGACGCCCTGACACATCCAGAGGGTGGGAACTCAAGAGGATGCTCTTCACATACCTGATCCTGCTCAATAAACCTGTGGGATTTTAGTAAAAATGGGAGTAATTTTGCCAGCATCCTCAGAGGGAAGCAGCGGGTAAATACTATCAAGAGACAGGCAGAGGTTTGGGATATAAAGCTTCCAGAAGTGGATGAGGGAAGTGAAGGAGAGCATCGGGAATGACTTGAAGTTTTCTGCATATCTGCAAGAACTGGAGTGAAAGATAAAAAATGATTTTCTGTTGTTTGCAAGGCAGGACAAGTTCACAAAGTAGTTGAAGTAATCCCAGAGTGGGCAGATAAAAGATTGGTTCTAACCTAAATGTTGGCCACAGCTTATATATCCCTCCCTATAGATTAAATCCTTATAGATTAAAAATAAGGAAGAGCAGCATATGGAAGCAAAGTGTGGGAAGTACAAAATACGTGAATGATCTTTCTGGAAATAAAAATCCTCCATACAATTTTTTAGCATCTGGGAAGTTAGTAATATGAGGAAAAGAACTTCCTTATGCTTTTTCTTCTCACAGTAAGGGAAGAAGTGAAAAAAAATCCTGCAAAACTGCTAGACATTGACTGTTATTGTCTCCAAAGTTATCGAAAGTTACATTTCAAACACCCCAGCTTGCATTTTTCAACTGTCCCTTAGAAATGGTAAAGATGATAAAAGCTTGTTTTGTTTCACACCAGCTAGTCTTCCCTAATGCCAATTTTTCAGGAATTGTTTTAAGGCAAATTTTAAGATCAAACTTAAAATTCCCAAGTTGGAAAAAGGGCGATATGGAAAATTTTGGTGGAAGTCCTGTCTCTTTTGCTGCTTGTGACTGTAAGCAAGTGCACTTGTGGGCTGGAGGCCTTGTGGAGCTGAAAACAAAATTCATTTTCCTTGGGAAAGAAACAGCTCATTCATTGCAGAGCTCTGTACTTCCCAGGCTAACAACACTGCCTCTAAGATGAAGTTGGTATAAGACTTCCCCCAGTAAACTTCACAGGATTTTTCTCTCTTCTCCCTTTCCCAAAGGAAGTGTGGCAGGATGAATTAAAGAGGGAAGTGTTTTGTTAGGAATTCTCTGAGTGTCTTGCTTTCACCGATACCAATATAGCACTTTGTTGAGAGTGTTGCCAGGCAGTGTTTTGAGGGAGTGATATCAAAACTTAGTGCCAATAAGCAATGAAATTAAATGAAGCCTCAAATCTGACTCTTATTGCCAGTTTATTTACAGTGGAGTCTTGGGCTGGACTGCTGCAACATCCTGAGTTTAATGGTTACCCTTCCATGGAGGATGGCGAAATCCTGCAGTAAATGTATAGCTTCCCCTTTGTGAAGGTGTCTTCTTTTACTGATGAGTAATCAGGACCTCTCAGTTATGACTTTAAGTAATTGTAGTGACTTTTTTCCAGTATTTTTCCTCCTGGTTTGAATCCTGCAATAAAAACATCACCTGTGGGCCAAACTGAGGGCAAGCACGTCACTGGCTTATTTTATCTTGGGCTCATCTCTCTCAGCTACATATTCTCAGCAGTCTGTTTAGGTGATCTGTTTGGCACCTCAGTCCTGCTTTGTGATCCTCTGTCCATCCCCCAGTGGAGGAGGAGCGTTCCCATCCTCAGTACCACTGGCTCTGCCAATGGATTCCAGGCCATTGTGCAGAGTAATTGCTGCTTGAGATTACTGATGACACAAATGTTGACATTCTGTTGGCATAACTTGCAATAATGTATGCAGATTGCATCCTTCTAGTGCCTTAATTATTACTTCTCTGCAAGAAATAGTCAGGTTACCCTCTGCTCTGATTTGAATGAGATAATTCCCCTTCAGAAGCCCGGCTGTTTAGAGAGAGGGGAAGGGCAAAATAGACCGAGATGCCACAGCACAGTTTTCCTGCCACATGGGATGTGTCTGAAGCTCAGCCTTGGCTAAGTTTTCTTCCTCACCGTGGGAGTGGGGAGGTCTCTCTCAAGGTGAAACTATCCCTGGAAAAACAGAGGAGTGCTGCATTTAATAAGCCAAGACAGATGTCCTGTTCAATGCGCAGCAGCAGGCAGGGAAGTATTTAGTATTTAGTATCTGTAGTGTGGTGGTGTCTAGAGGCCAGAGCCAAGGCTGGGGCCTTGTTGGGCTAGGCCATGTATAAAACACCTAGTTAGATAAAATTCCTGACTCATGGAGTCCAAGCTATAAATTAAACAGGAGGCTGAGCAAGGAGAGAGGAAAAAAAGATCCAGTTGCGAAGCAGGAGATCAACGTGAAAGCCAGCAACAGAAATCCAGTAAATTTGACACCATCTTCCCCTTATGCTTTGCATTTCTGTCTAGAAAAATCCTGGGAAAGATGAGAAATTATACAGAAATACTGTATTCAGACAACTTCATAGAAAGAGAAAAGCAGCAAGGAGCTCTAGAAGCCCGGCTGGGAAAGGAAACACAAGGCTCAGATTCTTTAGCAAGTTCAATATTATTGTTTTATTTTTATAAACTGACAAATACCCAGAGACATTCAGAATAGAAAATGAGACACAAGAAAATATCTTGTAAAGTATTCTATTGGGGAATAGAGCTGCACGGCAACAGGGAATGCTGTCCTGGAGCTCTGGAAATAAAATCTCTATAGACTCATGTTTTACACATGGGAGAAGGTGACTGCTCCATGTCTTTGCAAGGGAGGGCAGAAGGCTCTGCAGGAGGACACGCCACTGCTTTGATGTGGAGACAATAATTTTTGTCCCTCATCAAAGCTCCTCTGTATCTATGAGTTAGCAAAGGTTTAGTCTGCCTTGCCAGATTGACCATTTATATCAACCCATTTATTCTGATATCCTGCAGGAGGATACAATGGCCTGGAGAAATCATGTCAGTCAGTCATTCACCTGTACCTGGTTCCTAAATATTACATTAGATATGTAGCCAGGTGTACATATCTTATTTTGGAGAAGATAAAAAAATCCTTTTCAGGCCTGGCTGACTGAGCTGAGACCTCATTCTCTGGCTTACCTGGCAATCGATGCTTCCATTGCATGGGGAAATAAATAACCTTTAAAAAAAGGGAGCCTGGTGGACTTCTCTCATTAAGCACCTTGAGGCACTGAGCTCTGGATGTGCTGGGTGCCGAAATGCTGGGTGCCTTTCCCTGAGCTGCCTTTTTGGTTTCGCTAATTGTGTCCATGTTCTTGTGCTGCCTGATAGAAAAGGAATGGATCTGCTAAGATTAATCTGAAAGGGCTTGTGAGAAATGGGTCTCCTGAGATAACTGGTGGAGAATAATTGACATAATTGCTAGTGTTCATTTTCTTTAAATCCTTTCTGGTCAGGAGGGATCAATTTTCCAGGATTTAGATAAAAATGGACACCCTCCCCAAAATAATTTTCTATTATTGTCCCAGAAACCAATTAACACAAGGAACTGTGGCCATTTGTTCCTCCTGGGGACTATCTGAGTGAAAACCTAAGAGTATATTTAAGTAGTAGACCTAGATACTATAGTTATCAACATCTGCAGCAATTTTAGGCACAATAAAGGAATAATAAATCAGGTTTTGGAGGACTTGAACTGCGACTTTTCCAAAGAATATTGACAGAAGTTTTAAAACAAATAGATTTGTTAGATCTGATTAGTCTAAGAGATCTTTGTGGCACTGCTCCAGCTGCTCAGCCACAGCTGCAGGGCTGTAGAGCATCCTTCAGTGTCCGTATTTTGTGTGCTGCATTGGAGTCAGCAGCCAAACAGTAAAAATTAAGTTCAACAGGATCGTGTTGTTATGGTATTTTATCCCTTTTTTTTGGAAGTTGGGGTTTTCGGAGTTATCCTTTTGTTTTCTTTTTCTCTTCAGGAATTTTCCCCATACATGTTGCTAGGAGACAAATTACTGAGTGCTTAAGAGAGACAAAAGGACCCGGCCACAGGGGGAGGGAGGGGGTCCAATTGGCCACCCTCTTTTTACCTGGGGTTTTCTCGTGTGGGGCAGAGACACCGTGAGATCTGAACTGAATAAAAGCGGGTTGGGTGCGGCCCCGAGCTCTCTTGTTCGCTCGGCTTTCGGCGGGGAGAGGAGCTGCATGGCCGTGGGGAGGATTCACCACCGCCGCCAGTTTCTGCTTTCTGCCACCTTTCTTTCTACCGTGAGCGAGAGCTTGCTTGCTGGAGCAGCTGTCTGCACTGGGACCTTTATTCAACACCCTACCTCACTAAAAGGGAGACTTGTTTCTTCACCATCTGCCGTGCCTCACAGAGAAACCCTGGGATCCCAAGCCCGCCTTTCCCTGCCCCGCTGGAAGCCGGGCTGCGGCTGCCCTGCCCTCGCCTTTCCTTTGCCACTGCTCTGAGCAGCGCTGCACTGTAGCTCTGCACCCCCTGCCTGCCGAGACCTCCCGGAATTCCCGCTACAGCTCGGAGTGTGATACATCTCATCTACCACCCAGGATTTTGTGCTCATCCCTTCTTCTTCCAGCCTGCTGTTCCCGAGGGGTCTGGCTAGGCACCGGGATCAGCTGCCCAGGGGGTTTGTGAAGCCTTTCTTCCATCCCTCCCCGACTCAGCCAGGCCGCCATCACCGCGTGAGGGCTGAGCTCGCTCTGGAGCGCCCCCTGCAGCCGCGGGGGAACCATCGCACCCGCCCTGCGCGCCGGGAGCCGCCAGCGCCCCTGCCGGCCGTGAGCGGAACTGCACCCAAGGGGAAGGTGCCCGACAGCCGGGAGGGCGTCAGCGGGTTCCTGGTTCTGTTTGTTGGTACTGCCACAGTTATTGTTGTTGGTTTGCCTTGTTATACAGATATATATATATCTCTATATCTATATCTATGTATATATATTAGTAAAGAACTGTTATTCCTATTTCTCATATCTTTGCCTGAAAGCCCCTTAATTCCAGAATTATAATAATTTGGAGGGAAGGGGGTTTCATTTTCCATTCCAAGGGAGGCTCCTGCCTTCCTTAGCAGACACCTGTCTCTCAAACCGAGACAGAACTGAAGCTGAACTGGCAGGACATGAACCAATTTCATTCTGCCTTATCCAATAAATGCACAAGCTCCTGACTAAAGTCTGTGTACAAATATCTGTGAAAGCAGTTTCGGGCTTGAACTTTCTTCTCTGGGGGAGTGTGACTAACCTTTGGGCCAAGACTTCATTTGCATTTTCCAGGAATACTTTACAATCACTTCCTCATGGATTTGGGAAATTCTGCATACAAGTTGACTTCTCCTCTTTTGTCCCACTTCAGCCTGCTGCCCCTTTCTTCCCCGCTTTCCCCCTAAAAACATTATTCTCCTACCTCAGCAAATTAACTTTCCTTTGCCTCCTGTCTCAGCCAGACAGGGACAAGAGTGATGGATCCTGATCCTTCCACACTGGGGTCTCTCCCACAGGACCTGCCCCATGTCTTCCTGTAGCTGCCTCCTTATTTGCAGGGGGGAAACGAGACATGAGGGGTCACAGTGTGGGAAAGCTATATCCCCTCCAGGGTTAAAACACAAGTGGGGAGAAAGGAAAGGATGGAGTGGATAGAAGGGCAGGAGAAGGGTGTAGAGCCAGGGGAGGAACAAAAAGCAGTGATGAGAGCCTCAGTGCAGTGGTCAAATCCTCCTTGTATTTCCAAGCAGACCCTTGAGCAGCTGCAATTGCTCCAGAGGGGAACTGGCCCCTTCCCCTTGTTCCTAGCCCCAAACCCTTCCCTCCCCACCAGCACTGGGGCCAAGAACAGCAGCACTATCCCAGCCTGTGTCCAGAAAGATGTCCCCACTCCTGCCTGTCCCCATCCCTTCCCACCCTCCCAACCCTCCCCACTGATGAAACATAGCCCAGGTATTTTTAGTCAACTTCAAGTGCGATGTGGCGCGTTGGCCAAAACCCTCCATGAAAATCCTGTTAATTTGTTTGATGAGCTGCCTCCAGCTGCAGCCAGACGAATAAATGCTGATTGGCTCCTTTGCTTATACTCTCTCTAACGAACCCAGCCAGCTCTGTGCCTCGGCTCTGTCGCCAGCCGGGCTCGGAGTGCGGTGGATGTGTGGGAAGACGAGGGGAGAGGGAGGCAGGGGGAGATGCATCTAATAGCATCATTTCCATCTCACAATAGCTAATCCTGCCTAAATCAATGAAGCCCTGGCATCCTAATGAAATTGGGTTGGAACATATTCAGTTTATGATGAGCTTTTTAACCCCGGCTTCTTAATTAGCCTGGTGCAAGGTTGAAATGGGAAAAAATGGGACATTTTCCTCCCCGGCTCATCTTTCATTGGCAGACTGGAAATGGTGGAATTAGATGCTAATCTGCTGGTTGGGTTTAAAAATAATCTCTGTGTTTAGCTCTCCTTGGGGGGTGTGGAGGGGAAATAGAGAGGGGTTTTCATGTTTACGAGGTTGACACCTTCCTGGGCTGTGCAGGTGTTTCCCAGGCTGGAGAGAAAAGGTCCTCAAAGGGAAGAGTGGGATTATCCCCTCACTTGGAGAGAAGGTTACGGGGAGGAAGCGGTGAAAGTGAAATCTTATCCCTGGTGGTAAAGTCCATTAGAACAGAAATGCTGCAGTTTCTTCCTCAGAAAGGACACTGCTTAGAATCAGGTGGGATGTTTGGACTTACGCAGATGTCTTGGAGGGCATTTTGGTGAATCTCCGAGGATGAAGAATATTTGTGGCTACTGAAGCACAAAGGGAATGAACCATTTTGAAGAAGGCCAAGACCCTCCAGAGAGGAAAGGCCAAGCTCTTCCCTGGCAAAGGTGCTCCAGGTCAGGCAGTTAGAAGGGTTTCCTTGTTCCAAAGCCTGTTTTCATAGTAGGGACGAGAATATCTCTCTACAACTCCATGTGTCTATCCTTGCAAAGGAAAGGAAGACCAAATATCCATTTCTCTTCACACCCAGATTGTTGCTTGGTGAACAACCATAACACTGGGGAGAACTGGGAGCCATTTAGGCAAACAAAAAGCTCTTACTCTCCTGCAGTTTTTCTCCCCACAGAGAGAGGGAAGAAAATGAACCTTCTTTTCTCCATCACACTCTCCAGCAGAATAAAATGTGACTTTTTATCTAAATAATTTACAGCCTGTCTTCTTTCGGAAAGTTTTGGTTAGTACAAAATGACACTTCCTACCCTTTAATGCTCTGATGAAATATCCTTCCATGTATAATTTAGGAACTGGCAGCTGGTAGTGGGAGGGCAGGTGTAGAGCTGGCATTTGCAGGCAAATCCCTTGGTACCACTCTGCTCCCAGGCCACAGGAGGGGACAGTGCAGGAGGAACTGAGGACAGGATCAGTGTAGAGACACCCCTGCCAAGCCCGTGTGTCCTGGAAGGGTGAAGAATGACAGAAACCAGCTCTGGTGCAGCTCACAGGGATATCTGATTGCAAAGAAGGGCTCAGGGTTGTGTTCAGCAGAGGCAAGCAGGGTCCTTGATTGAGATTTGAGCCTAAGGAAGGGGAAATAAGGTCAAAGCCTTGGTCTGCCATAGGCTTCCTTTGTGGCTTTGGTCAGCACCGTGGGCTCAGAGCAGCAAACACACCTGTAATTGTAGATTGTGCTCAAGTAAGCTCCAGCTTTCACAGAATGGGGCTTTACATCTTTGTGTCCACAGAAGAGGAAAAACTGCTCCTTACTTTAGTGCTTTAAACAGAGAGAAATAATTACTTCCTTTTTTAGAGGGCCATTTTGAAATACAGCAGGTGTTTTATTGCTCTTGGAGCATTAGCACTGTGTTTTGAGTTCAATTTTCTGAATCTTAAAACTCGTAACAATCCGCAGCATTCAGGTTTCATCCCACACAAGCTCTCCCTTGCCAAATTTACTGTTACATTTTGAGGACACTTATTTTGTCTTGTCATTTTTTGAAGCTGCTCAGAGCACACAGAGAGAAGTGCAGGAGACCTGATCCCAAACCACTCCTTTGAATGACACAGCCCTGTCCCACCACACAATGACAGGAAAGAAGCTCAGGGCAGATTCAGGCATGGACATGTTCAGCAGCAGGAGCTTTTCTCAACCTGTACAATAGATAATAGAATCACAGAATCACTAAGGTCGGAGAAGACCTCTAAAATAATCAAGATGATCTCATGCAAATGGAAATGAGGGAGATATCAACCTGGGGGCAAAGCAGTGATGGTACTTTTGACTTCTGCCCTTCTCTTGCTGCCCATGGCCCTGTCTGGAAGGCACAATTCCTGGAGCTGCTGGAGCTGCTCTGTGCAGAGGCTGCGCTGTGCTGGAATGCCCCAGGTCATGGGTTTTTCCCAGATATTTCATTAGCGTTCAGAGATGGCACTTCCTTGCTAATAGTCTACCGACTTTAATAAACATAGCCCGAGAGTTTTATAACCTGTTAACTTCCAAGTGGCAATAATTAAACAAAAATGATAAATAATTAAGGCCTAATTACATGGTATCAGTCATTTCATTTTCCAGCAGGCATGTTAAGTGCATTTGCCACTACTGATTGGGGGCTCATTCCACAAGTGCTCAGCACTTTCTCTGTGTGCCTGGATGGAGAGTCAGGTTCCATGCAGCTTTATGATGGAGAAGAAAAAGGAAAATGTGCTTCATTAGCTGGGTAATTGTCCCATTCCACCACTGAAGATAATTCCCACAGAGGCTGTTGCATGACTTTGGGAATGCTGCAAACAGAGCCATTTGTGCTTTGTGTTTCTGTGACAGAGTTGGAGGAGATGGGGCAGATGCAGAATAGCCCTGGGCCACACGCAGAGGTACCACTTTTCACTGCCCTTCCCCTTGGATCTGGGTCCCAAACTGACATTTGAACCTTGGGGCTGATATCATGGGATGAAACCAAGCCCAGTGAATAGACAGAGGGCAGGAGTTTGAAGGTGTTACATCAGGATCCATCATCACCAGATCCAACTCATTGTCAGATCCGCAACTGATGGAAATCCCCAAAGCCCCACTGTAACACCAATTTACAACATCTGAAAATACCTGCTTCTCAAGTGTTTTGTCCGGGTATTGAGGACTGTTCTGAGGACAGAGGCATAGCTGGAGGGGCCCTCCGTAGCTGGAAAAGTCAGAAAGACAGAGCTGGCTAAGAGTGAAAGAGTGGGTAGCACCACAGCTCTGTGAGGGTCAGAACCTGCAGCAGTGCAGGGCACTGAAGTCCCTGGTTCTCTTAATGGACAAGGAAATATGGAACAGTCTGATACAGCCTAATAAAGGGGGGCTGAGCTGATGATACAGAAGACTGAAACTGTTTGGCCACAGTGGGAGATAGTGCAGGGCTCGTGAAAAGATCAGGAGGGAGAGCATGCACTAAATCCACTCAGTTATCTGCTGCCAGGGCAGCATTTGTCTGCTACAGGGAATAAACGGCCTCCATTGCTTGGAAAGCAGCGAATTGGTTTAATTTATCTCTACTGGACCCTTAGTCAAGGAGGAGACTTGCACATGCTTTCCTTACTTCCCTGAAGCTGTACATTGAGCTGGCTTGCTGCAGGTAATTTCCAAATGGCTGCAAAAAGCTTCCTGGTATTCAGGCAGCAAATTCCACTCAGGTGTTTTTTTTAGCATGTTCCAGTTCATCCCCCCCAGACAGAGGACATAAGTTGATCTTCCTCAATGAACCTATTTCCTTATTTTACCCAGCCCCACTGTTTCCAGTTTTGGTTATGTCTGACAGTTCCATGGGTGCTCCCCAATATCCCAGTGCTGCCAACTCCAGTGCTGTGGTAATGGATTGCACAAATTTACTGCAATATGGGGTGGGGCGAGATGCAAAGTGAGTCCTGGAAGCTTGCTCTATCTCCGTTTTTCCATCTGACTCTCCTGGGTGAGGGATGGAGACCTTTGCACTGCAGAAGAGTCTGAGTCAGAAAGCATCAGATGTGCAGATGATAATGGGAAAGAGCTGCTTCTGAGGGTTAAGGCAGGACCGAGCACTGCAGGACTTTCCTACCCAGCTCACAATTGTACATCACAGCTGCTTAATGAGCTTTGCTCTTTGGGTTCTGAGGCAGCTCTGGATTTTATTTTTCAATTTGCGTTTCTTCCCCAAAAGGAGGAAAGAAAGAGACCCAGCTACAAGGTGAAGTTGTGGCCACTAAGTTATCATGTTGGCTCTCTGTGGGACTTGAGAGCCCACTGCAAATGCACACAGCTCCTGTATTAGGGGATAAGCTGGGCTGAATCCCCTTCCATCTGCCATAAAGCAGGAGCCTCTGTGACGTCAGGCATGGAGCCGCAGCTGTAAAGTGATCTCTCATCATGCATGGTGCCTAGGGCACAATTGCATGTTTAATTGCATACTGTGGGCACTAAGGAAGACATCTAAACCAGCATCCCACTGCAACATTTATCCTGCCTGCTCTCACCAGCCAGCCCTCCCCAAAAATAGCATTTGCACCCCTGGCCTCTCGCTCATCTTTCTGCTGAGACTCAAGCGTGCTTGGGGAAACACAAACTGCCCTGCCAGCAAAATCTGTCTTGTGAGTCACAGAGAGCCCCCAGCATCCTCAGAGAACTCAACACTCCCACTTCAGCAGCTGGGGACTCAGTCAGGCCAAGGTGTTTCTTCACCAAATGGAGCATCACATAATGAAATGCCAAGGAAACCACCTCGCATGGAGAGCAAGTAAATTCTCCACAGGGGAGGATATAGTGAGAGGAGAGAGTGGAGATGTATTAGCAGAACAATGAGGATTCTCACAGAAAGGGGGGCATATGTCAGCTGCACCCCACTGTTCAGGATGTGTGGTGCTGTGTTCAAGGAACTGAAGCATCCTCAAGTGGTGGATTGCACAGAAAAGTGGGATTGCTGCAAGGAAGTGGCAACCCCGGATCACTGGATAAGTCTGTGTGCCTGTCTTGATCTGCCACTGAGATATGAAGGCTTGTTCTGACCCCAAAGCAGGTGTTCTGATCCAAAAGTAGCTCATTTGGGGTTTGACTTGAGGTTTGACAGCACCGACACATGCAGCTTGTAAATCTGTGGATCTCTTAGAAGATCCACCTTGGAAAAGGAGGAGAATAAAGCACGGTGGCAGCTCCCTGTCTTCGAGATGCCTGCTGCTTCTAACACCGATCATTTGCAAAATGAGGCTGTAAGAAGGATTTCTCTTCAAATGACATCACCTTAGGTGATACCTCACTCAACTGTAAGGAGAAGGTAGTTGGCTGCATTCTGTCCAAGACCAAATTTCTACAATAAATTCCATTTTCAAGGGCTATTTTCACACTCAAGATCCCCCTCAGCAAGAAACAATGAGTTATTTAGAAATGTCTTATGTGGTGATTCTAAGGAATCCAGTCAGGAGTTGCAGTGTAGCCTGTTCAGAGCAAAAATTGACCTCCTTTACTAAAAACCTGGAGAATTAACTGTATTTCCGCATTTGCCAGTTGCCCTGAGGTAGCTGTGCTTTTTCAGCATCCATATCTAACCCAGCCATCAGAGTGCACTGCTGGGCTGGAGGATCTCACCCGAGGTTAATAGAGCATGCAGGAAAACGGGCACTTGTGTAGCACAGTCCTGGTTTCCAGAGGAATAGCTGGAATAGGTGGATGCTCTATTCATGAGAAGAAAAGGAACTTGGTGGCTGGGCCATGTTCTCCAGCAGCAGTGGAGAGATTGTAGAGAAAGCATGGACATTACAGCAGTGGGAATGCAGAGATCTGACCCAGGGAAGAAGCCTATTTAAGGATTGGGAAGACAGATACAGAGTGCAGTGTTAGATCTCCCAGTGGCTCTGTCCATGGACAGATGCTTCCTGAGGTGTTCCTGCTCAGCCCTGCTGCTGGGACATGACAAATGTGCTCCTGCCCTGCAGCAGCAGCAGCAGCTCTCTGGCATAAGATGAAACAGCACAAAGTTGCTGGAAGTTATGTGAGGCTTTTTTCCACAGAAACCCATCCTGCTTGCCCTGCAAACATCTTGCAAGGACCCCAGACACCCCCACTGTGACAAGGTCCTTTTCTTTCTGCCACATCCCAATTTGCATTTTCTGGTCCCCTCACCAGCCACCTCTGTACATACTCAATTGCTTTAAATTATTAGAGGCCCTGGTCTGTGCTGCCATATATGTTGATGTCCGGGCATTAAATATTTATTGAAAGATTCATTATTTGGGCATTAAATATTAACTCACATGAGGGAATGAGTTGGATGATTTGTGTTTGTTTTTCATGAATCCCCTTGGAATCGAAAGTGTCTGGTTTCCCAAGCGTGGTGCTTGGGGGCAGCTGGTGTTTCACACCCGGTTTTTTGGTGGAATTGCTCCTTGCCTGTCCTTCAGACATCCTTTCTCCCATGGTTCCTGGCTGCCTGTGCCCTGGAGATTAACTTTGCTATCAATAGGTTTTTGTTTTGTTTACAAACCATGCAGTTTAAGACAACTTCCTTATCCCCCCTCTGGCCCCCTCCATCACAAGTCTCTCCACACACAGGAGAGACTTAAGATGCTCAAGCATCAATATAATTGTGTTACCAGGAGCTGTCTCCTTGTGTTCTGTCTCTTTAAGTGAAGTTTATGGCCTGAAAAGTAATTGATTTGCAACGGTATTTAAGACAAGGGCTGGAGGATTGCTGTGCTCTACTGCAATACAGTAGCCCGGAGAAAACCATTGCTAAAGCAAAAACATTGACTTTTTTTGTGATGTGGTCTCTTCTGATGCACTCAGCAGGGGTGAAGTTTGCCCTATGTTTACGGAATTGTCTGCTATTTTTATAAAGGTAGTTTGGACACTGTACAATCCTAAGTTGAGCTGTGGTTCAGGCAATGGGTGCAGGAAGGGAGGGCAGGATGCTCCATGCTTTTGAATGCTGCTCCCTCCTTAATCTTCTGCCTTGGATTAGGTTTTAGCATGGTTTGGTTTGTTTTGTTGTTTTATTTGTTTGTTTGTTTGCTTTTTTTTTTTTCCCCAAGGAAAGGTAGTTTTAGAAGGAGTCAGGCAAGTCTGGAGAATCTGCTGAGGTTCAGCTAGCTGGTGTATAATGGCACGATGGAAGGGATAAATACATCCTTGATTGTGGGTAGGGACAATGCCAAGCCAATATTAGGGGGTAGGATTAGACCAGGAAGATGGGAAGATTTTCCTAATACACTTGAGCCCTTTGTGCAATCACTCTGTTGGACAAACTGTAAATTGGAGTGAGAACATAAAAGTCCCAAAGCTGATGGTAAATCTCCTTTTTTCAGTAGGATTTGAATCTGTCCTGCTCTCTGTGGAGCAGGAATACAGCAGTAGTTGGGTATTTCAGCTTAAAAAAATCAGACCAGGATAACTTCAGTAACAAACCTGAGCAGCCAAATGAAGCAAACCCTCCTTGCAGCCCACAGGGCTTGCTGGAATCCCCATCCTAGGAATTTCAGAGCAGAGCCATTTCCTTGGGCTGAAATATGAAGGAATTTGGAATAGCTGCTGCTGCAGAAGGAGCAGCAATAGTCAAAATGATCAAGATAATAGTCAAATTGACCATTTTGTGCAAAGACTTCTGTCAGCAGCAAGTAGAACTTCTCAGGGAAAATCAAACTGCTTGAAATCAGTGTTTGGGAGCTTTCCAGAAATTCACCTACAGAGTTTATCAAGTCTCCCTGGATATAGATGCCCATGGTGAGATACACATGGTGACTTCCCAACGTTATGTGCCATGGGAATTCTTTTCCTGGGAGGAGTGGCACTGATGTATCAAAATGCAGGGTGCAACAAGGACAGGGTGGAAGCAACACATAAGAACTTTCTCTTTTCTGACATAGCTTCCTAAGGGAATATCTATTGTGTATTTTGACCTAAGTAGTTCTTCCTTCTTAAAATCAAGGAATTTGATGCAAAGTTTCGACAACTCCAATGGGAATTGGATGCTCTCTGTGAGACAGATCCCTCCAGAACTCAAGCCTAGACACAAAGTTACAGATGAATAAAAAACTACTTCATCCAGCCACAGCAGAGATCAAGCCCAGGCTGGAAAGTTTATAAAAATGGAAAACAAGTAAGTGCCTTGTTCTGACTGGCTCCCTATTGCCCAACACTTGCTGGTTTGCTCTGCAGGATCCCTCCAGTGGGGCACTGTGGAAGAAACTGCAGCTTCACAGGAGCAGGCAGGGGGTCAGGAGATGCTCATAGTGGTGACCCTTTCTTCCCATGGCCTGGCATTTGGGAAGATTTGCCTTCCCAGGAAATTCAGAGCTCTGAGTGTCTGTCCCTATTTCTACAACAGTGGGCACAGAAGCTTCAGGAAGCAACGGTTTCTGCAACTCCTTTCTGCTCTGTTTGCATATCATAATTATTTCTGACGATTTTTTTAAGCTGCCACCTGCAAATTTCCTTTCTCCTGTTGCAGGCAGTGACAGATTCTTCATGTTCCCCTTCCTTCTCCACCTTAAGGGGAGCCTACTCCTCCCCACCTTAATCTTTTATATACTCATTGAATAATAACCTTTTCTGGTCATTTACTCAGGAAGGATTTGTCATTCCAATATTTCATTAATCCTATAACATAAAGCCCAAAAGATATGTACACGGCTGAGCAGCAGCATATAATTCCTTCAGTAGCCTTCCCAGCTTAAATACAGCACACCCTGTGTAGGAGCAGATAAATTTGGAAGGGAGGTGTCAAGCCCACTCTTTTCCACCACTTTTGGGGACCACTGACTTTTGTCACCAAAGTGATAATCAGGCATTAGGAGGTGACAAGGGGATTCCAGCAGATCAAAAACTCCACTGTCTGCAGGAAACCCCAAGCCAGTAAAACAATGATGTAATTCCAGGCAAATGTAATTTATTCCTGCAATTTTGGTTCAACCCTGTGCCATGTGGATCAACGGACTGCTCTGAAAGGTGCCAGAGATGTTCCCTGCCTGCTGCTCAGGGCACTGTCCCTCTTACAAGTGGTTTTCTTAGGAATGTACCCACTTTCTTAAGCACCCGGGGAAAACTGCTTTTCTGGAATTGTTACAGAATCTCCTGGGGAAAAGACAAATCAGGCTTCTTACCTGCTTTTTGGCTTGCCACAAGCTTCTAACCACTAAAGGCACTTCTGCTCCTGTCTGCTCTCTCGAAGGACTTAGGATGATCAATTTATAATGTCTACAGAGTGCCAGGATGAAAAGATCTTCTGAAAATGCCTTGGATGAAAAGATGCTGTAAAAAAAAAAAATCTTTACCCTGATAGACTGATTACAATCTATTGTGCCATGGATTAGTGGGTGAGTATTTATTCAGCTTATTTTTTATTCCTATGTACAGATGCTCTGGACCACAATGACCTCTTTGAAGTCATTATTGGCTCTTGCATCCCTGAGTAGCACAGAGGGCACATTAATAAGCTGTGTATAGAAAGAGACAATGAAGTCCCCAAGAAGTCATTAAGAGTCTATTGTGTCAGTCTGACTGTAGCCCACAAAAGACACCGAATCTGAAAGCTAAAAATATCCTTTGGAAATGCTGTTGACACAGTTATTTCACATTGGCAGCAACATCTTCCCCACATACACACACTCTCCCCCTGCTAGTCCTGCTCAGAGCAACGGATATTCTGGGAATATCTGGCTTTTCTTGGGATTCAGTCATATCCAAATGGCTCTGTCTGCACCAGCACCTTCCAGCTTTATTAGCAAAGTCCAAGACACAAGAGGAACTTCAATTTTCCCTCAGTCCTACAGTCCCCACTGAGTGAAATGCTGCATAAATACCCAGCTGGAGACTGCTGCTGTGCCAAAGGGCTGTGGCAGAGAAGATCAGGACAGGAAAAGATGGGAAGGAAATAGGTACTCGCTTCTGCCCCTTTTTGGAGCCAAAGGTGCTCCAAGCTCACAAAAGCAGATTACTGTGTCTGAGCAAATGTCAAGAGGGAGACTTCTCCTCACTCCAACAGCAGAGGAACAGCCCTTGTGTGTTTTCTGGCAGTCTGCATCCCAAGTGCTGGCTGGGAGACTCCAAGGACTCGGTCCCAGAGGTAAAAAGCTCAGCTGACTCTGAGCTCTTACTCTGTGCTCTCTGCAGGCTCCAGACATCACCGTATTTTCATGGTATTCCTCACAATTTCTGGGTTTAGAGACAATGTTTCTTTTTTTTAAATGAAAGCTGGAATTTGATTGTTGCTAATCAAAACCAAGACATGGACAGCAATGTTTGTTCAGCCTTTTTTTTATTCTGAAGAAGTCCTAAACTAAGAGGAAAGTTCATAGCATCCTCAGTATAGTTGTCACTGTCGATGCGCATAAATGACACAACTCCCTTCAATGGCCCAGTTTTATTTTAAAAAAACTAAAACCCAACACAGCACAGTTACCCAGATACCTAAAACTACTCTGAATATGACAGATATTTTAATAGAGGGTTTGAAAAGTCCTTTAATGGGTCTCATCTCACTCTAACACACTCTGATCCTGCAAAGAGAGGTTGCAGGGTATAAACAGTCACTGAAACAAGCAAAGAGAAAGACGGGAATTGATGTAAAATCCAGTTCTGCTTTTCCTTTTCCTGATAAAAAGGATAAGGGGCAAGAGTATTCCCAGCCTTTCTTGGCTGTGGAGTCTCCAATATTGTGCCTAACTCATGCTGAGTAATGTGTATTGATTGCTTTGTTACCAGCTGTATTGTTCAGTCCATCACCAATAAAAAGTTTATGTAAAACAAGAGCAGAAGGAAGCAAGGGAGAGAAAGTGACTGGAGAGTGCAGATGCACACAAGGAGCAAATGCTGCTTTTATTTCCACACAGATATGCTGTACTCAAATTTTAGCAGCAGGAATTTATTCCTCATCACCCTATTGTAAAGCCTTTGGAGAGGGTTTTTTTTTTGTTTATTTGCTGGTTTTTGTTTTTAGTTTTTGTTTTTTTTTTTTACTTGCTCATGTTCCAGCTTTCTTAGGGAAATAAATTACCAGAAGAGAAAGGGAAAACCAGGTGAGGATGGTAAATTTGCATATGAAAAGGAGTGGCTGAGAGTTTTGCTGTGGTTAAAAGGAAAGAAAAAAGAAAAGAATTGGCTGAGAGTCTTTAGGGCTGGGTTTCTCTAAACATGACACAGGTGATGGGTGTAATCACCATCTTTCTCAGAGGCTTCTGGGCTGAAAATAATTTAATTTCCATGGCCAAATATGGTATGCTGTGGCCTTGGCTAGAAGTATAATGATATGATAATGGAGATAGTGATAATTTTGAAAAGGCGGGTGTTGCCCTCTTCCATCAGGCTGGCTGATATCCACCCAATTTGCTTCTTCAACACTGGGACCATGCTCACCAGGCAGGTATGGAAATAAATCCAGGGGATAAAGGAGAGTTTGCTGATTTAGGACCCTTTTGGGGCTTGGTACCAGCACAGTGGCACTGGCAAAGGGCTGTGGGTGCACTGTGTGGGCTCCCTGCTGAGCCCAGCCCTCTTTTGGAGCTGCATTTGCTGCTGGATTTCCCTGTAAAGCATCCCAAGGACATTTAGCAATCTTGGTTCTTGCGGTTCCATTAACTTTTCCTGGCTTCAGACAATAAAGCCGGGGAGTTAATTCCATTCATTTAACCAGTGGGAAGGGGGTGGGGATGAAAAATAGACTGAATGCATTTTATTTGAATCTGATGGATCCAGGATGCCGTGCTCGCATTCCCACCACAGTCAGCAGTGTCAGCACTCACCAGCAGCTAAAGCCCTGCAAATGATGACTCACTTAGTTCAGTGGTCAAACTGAAGCAAACTCATGAAGTAAAAAAGTGTTTCAAGGTCATTCAATGAGAGGTTTTGACCCCAAACTGAAACTTTACTTTTTTTTTTTTTTTAAGGCATTTATTTCTGTCTTCTTTTTTTTGTTGCTGTTTTCTTTTCCAAGCAACAGAGGTGTCAGTTTAAAAACAAAGTGTTATTTCAGAAGGAAAAGTGGAAGCATTCTGTTAGGAAACAGAAATGTGGGAAAATGTTTCAACCTCTCTTTTTCTTTCTTAATTTTAACTTTGTATTTTTGTCCTAGATGAAATTCTTCACACTCTGCGTCTGAACTGAATAGTTCTGCTAATCACTTGCCCCAGACTGCATATTTTGGTGAATTAAATATTTTCACAAGGAATAGTGGCTTCATCTCTTCCCTTGATCCTGGCTTTGCCCAGGTGACATACAAGGAAAAAGCATTGTAGCAGAAAACAGGGAAGTGTCAGCTGGGACATCAACATCACTTTTTAAGAGTGGAATTGGAAGAGGAACAAACATCAGCACCTTTTAAATTAATTTATCAATTTTAAATTTTTTTTTCCCTCATATAATTGTTTTTTCTCCAGCTTGGGGGATACTTGCCTGGGCCTGGTTATCAGCACTCTGCTTGGGAGGGAGGATGGTCCTCTGTGCTCCAGGAAAATTGGAGAGTGTGGGTCAAAAACATAACCACGAATCACTACAGGGTGCTGGCAGATCGAAAGCAGAGCCCAGCAGATGAGAGAGTAGTGAAAGCAAGAAACAAAACTGTATCACCCATTATTATTACTGACCTCCCTCCTCTTGGAATTAAAAATGGGCTATTTACCCGACTCTAGTAGCATTTTGGTTCAGAAGATACAAACTGGCATTTGTAACTTGCTGGTAAACCCACACAGGAGCCTTCTCAAACAAATCCCTTCTACCCACAAAATTTAGGCAATAATTATTTGTGCTATTCTCCATCAAGTGCTTCGTTAGAGAAGGAATCCACCATCTCCTTCTCTGGTGATCCTGTTTGAAAACCTCATGTGTCACAACAGGATTGAATCACCTGCTCCACAAAGATGTAATTTCATGAACTACAAAGGAATCCAAATTCCGAAATGAAAGAAAAAGGAAGAAAAAGGCGTAAGGGACACCCATAACAGTAAAAAATTACTTTGGTATCCCAATTGCTTGGAGGGATACAATTTTCTACTGACCCTGTGCACCCCCCAGCGTGCTGGATGAAGAGCTGTGTTGGTCATTTTTGGCAAAGCAAAGCAAAAACAGTGCCAGGGCTGTCACCACCACCAAAATACAACAACCTCTGGACATGAACAGGGCCATAAAAAACTGTGGGGGAGGGATGGAGAGAGAAAAGAGAGGGGATGCCAGAAAACTGTACAGTTCCAAAGCTGGGATATTTGGTGCAAAATAAACTCCTGGCAGAGGGCCAGGTAACCCTTGCCAAAGCCTGACAGCTTCCTGTGGCAGGTGTCACCTGGGACATGAGGAATGAGGGATTTAATCTCGGCTGCAGAACCCAAGCTTTAACCTGTCCTGTGCCTGCTCCCACCTTATTTCCATAGGTGCAGCAAATCCCTTCCACTGACTTAGGAACAAGAGGCTTTTACTGTGTCTGAGTGAGCGAAAACCCAAATGATTCTCTTCCTAATTAGCCTAATGAGCCTTTTGGCTCTCACATGATGACAAGTAAATGAATTTGCCCTTTCCTTGACAAGTTCTTATGGGAATGATCTGAAGCCTTTCGTAACAATGCATCAAAAGTACAAAGTCATTAAAAACAGTTGTCCAACTATGAAATTAGTTATTGATTAATATTGCTTCCAGACAGCCATATTGTTCATTTAAAGAGAGAGATAAAAATAAGGGATTCCAGTGTTCATATTTCTTAATGAAAGAGGTTATTGAAATATGGAAAACATTTGAGATCCTGAGGTCATATATGTCTGTACGTCTGTGCTCAGACACTCATTTTATTCATCTTAGCTTCACAGGGGTCTTGCACTTGGAAAAAGTTGTTGATCACTGTAAAAACCTTGACTGATCTCATCTTGATGTGCCCTTTCCCAGCTGAAGTGAGCAGCTTCTTCTGCAAGAAGCTTTACAAAACCGACCAGAACAAGTCCTGCTGTGAGTCACAGGGAGTTTGTCATCTCCCAGGCTGTGAGGAACTGTTAAAACAAGAACAGAGGGCTCCTAAAAGTGGCTGAAAGGTCCCTGCTCTGTGAATAGAGCCAGGAAATAACAGTCATATTAAGTGTTATTAGGGGCCAAAGGAGCTGTGTCAGAGGGAACGAGCACAAACAGCCTGTGTGTACTGGTCCATCTCCACCAGGATCATTTCCATGGTCACCCAGACAGGTCAAGAAATGTATGTCTACACTTTTGTACCAGTCAGCCTCCAGAATCCCTCAGTCTCTGAAGTGAGAAGAAGGAAAATGATGTAGGGGGGAAAAGAAAATGGAACAGTGAAACAGTACGTGGAATCACACTAACCAGAAAGAATTTTTTTAACATTATGCTGGTCAGAGAAGTGAAATGACTGGCTTACCACAGTGCTATGAATTTGCATGTTTAAAATCATAACTCATTTTGTAATCCCCTTCCTTCCACAGAAGTGGCATTTGTCAGAATACAAAAAATTCCAAGTGCCGTTCAGGTTCCATTTCACTCTGAGGTCATTTCCAGCCAGCATTCATTTGTAGGCTGAGTTGATCACAAGTTTTCCAAAATATAGTGTCTATTCCCACATAAATGTCTACTTCCTGAAACCAACACGTCTGGCAGGAAAAAAAAAGCTAAGCATATTTCCCTGAAATTTCAGTCTGGCCCAACAAATGGCACAGTTATAATATTGTTCCTCCATTACAATTGCCTCAGAATCATTACTCTTGTATTTCATCCTCAGCTGATTAGTCCCTCAGCTCAATTGCTTTGAAATGAATAAAATACCATCTATTTGTGTTTTTGCTTCTGTAGGGAAAAAATCTGCTTATTGTGGTAAACTAAATAGATTGGTTTTGTCTGTGCACGGTTTTGTTTTAAAGAATAGAATAATTTTGCTGGAACTGAAATTTGGGTTTTTCAGGCTCTCTAATGAAATTCTTCTATTGTGTGTTGATTTGGGAAACAGTCTGGACAGCTGATATTAAACAGCTCTGGAAGCTTTAACTGAGGTTTGGAATCATAGAATCCCAGAATGGTTTGGGTTGGAAGAGATATTAAGGATCATCTTTTTCCACCCCCTGCCATGGGCAGGGACATCTTCCACTATCCCAGGGTGCTCCAAGCCCCGTCCAGCCTGGCCTTGGCCACTTCCGGGGACCCAGGGGCAGCCACAGCTTCTCTGGGCAACCTGTGCCAGGGCCTCACCACCCTCACAGGGAACAATTTCTCCCTAATGTCAAATCTAAACCCACTCTCTGTCAGTTTGAAACCATTCCCCCTTGTCCTGTCACTCCAGGACCTTCTAAATTGTCTCTCTCCATCTTTCTTGTAGCTCCTTCAGGCACTGGAAGGCCACAGATAAATTACCCCGAAGCTTCTCTTCTCCAGGCTGAACATTCCCCACTCTCCCAGCTTTTCCTCCCAGCAGAGCTGTTCCATCTCTCTGATCATCCTGGTGCCTCCTGTGGACTCTCTCCAGCAGCCCCACATTCTTCCTGTGCTCTGACTACAACCATTTGAGAAATGCTGTACTAAAAAGATTTTTAGTCCTTGCCCTCTTTTTCAACACAAGGTGTTCAGATAGTCTGGAAAAGTTTTAGTCACCCAGTGTGAAGCTTATCAGATTTGCCTATTACTTCTTATCAAATCTGAAGCATGCCAGGCATCATTTAGCCTGAGATATTTGGCATTTCACAAACCCTGGTTGCCTGTCAGTCAAACCCAGGTGATGGGCACTTCAAAGAAGACCAAGGTGCAGTTTTGAGCACTTTTTTATAAATATCTTTGGACCCACATTTCTTACATGGAAGCCCTCTAGTTAAGGCTTAAATTCCTGATAAACTTCCATGCACTATTAACCTAATTGGACACAACATATACTCTGAGGTGCTCATTAATATTTTTTAACACATTATGGCATCTTTACTCTTGAGCAGTCAACCAAGTTTTCATCTCCATAAAAATGGGCTCCTCATAACCAGACAATATCCAATAGTTTCCAGTCCATAAGGTAAATTTCCTTTATATTCTTTCCATTTTGCAGTTTTCTCAGCAATCAGCACAGTAACTTTCACCCTATGGATTATTTATCCATAAACCTTGCAGAAGCTGCCTGGGAAGGATGGAGGACACATCAAAGAGAGAATCTCAGGCTAAATCTTTTTAACAGAATTATTTCATTTATTCCTGTAATTTCTACCCTTTACTGATTCCAATCATCTTCAAAATAAATAAATTGCAATATGGCAATAATATGCCAATGATATAATATTTACCAATATTATTGAATGGTACTGTAGCCCACTGGTTGTTAAGTGACTTTGTTGTTAATTTATCTGTGCAGCAGGAGCAATTTGGAGTCCAACGCCTGAACATCACAGTCTGAGGTGATACAAGAAAACATGAAAGGAATGACCCTGACCTAAAATGATTACTGGTGTTTGTTAGGCACCATGGCTACAACAACAAAGTTAATCAGCCAGAACAATTATTAGGTAAAACAATTTTTTAAAATATAAACTTAGAAGTTTTTTATTGTTGTTATCTAAAATTGAACTATGTAGATTATTTTAAGTGCATAGATTTTTGTTTGTATCCATGAAATTGCTACCATATTAACAAGATTTTCCAGACATTAATGGATTGATTTCTGTATAATTGTAACTATATTAATTCATCCCAATTACCTCTAAGTAAAATTTAAATTAAGTTAAATTGAAGAAATTAAAAATGTTTGAAAACCCTGCATGGAAACCTTGAGGCATCATAAGATTGTTGTTTCTCATCTCTAATATCATTAATTCTGCAACTGAGAACACAACAGAAGGAGTCTTGGTTCTCCCAAGACTTGTAAACTGTTGTTTTCTGTACATTTCAAACCCAACTTAGAGGTCTTTTCATGAATTCAATATGATTTTTTTTGTTTACTGATGGAAAAAGTGTCTTTGTTTGTCTCCTCAGGTCTGCTGGTTCCTTCTTGAGGAAGCTGATGCACAGATGATCCATTTATAATGGGGAGATGTTCAGCCATGAAGAAGAGTTTAACACAGGGTGGAAGTGCTGGCACTGGTCTGAAAGAGAGGGAAGAGTCATGACAGGCACAGAGGCACCTTATGACACCACAGACACTTGGGAACCACCCACAACTCCGGAGGCAGCTCTTCTCCACGGGACAAAACTACAGTGCTTGCCAAGGCCAGGGCCACCAAGAGCCCTTAGCAGGGCTTGAAGGCAGATCCAGACTGAGACACCTTTTATCTGATCTCGGCAAACACAGCTGTATCCCAGCTCAGCCAGATCTGTGTTGCTTAAGTTGGGCTGGAAGAGTTTAGGTTGAAACTGCCCTCAGCTGGAACTTCCTCATGACCAAGTTCTTCCATCCCCAGAGTCAGAGGAGCTGTGCTGAGGTTTACATGCAAATGAGAACTTGCAATAGAACTGCTGCACATCTGAGAGGAATTTGGACAGTTTGGGAAAGCAGGCACATGTCAACTACACATATGTTTTTCAGGTGTGTTTTTTGGGACCTTAGCACCTGATATCAACAGGTATTTCAGCTCACTTGCATCTTCTTTATTCATCTCATGGATGGCTGTATGCTCTTCCAAAAGATTCCTCCAAAAATACAGATCTACAGCTCCTGATTTCCAGCTCACTCTGGGCTGATCTGGTCTAGAGAGTCACTGGGCAGCCTTGGGCTGCATCTCTGCTCATCTCTGTTCAGGTGCTTGATAGCCTGCATTGATATGGAGAACAGAATTTATTAATAAAGGCTTCCAACATATCCTGTCTTCTCTTCAACTGGAATTTTCCACTTGCACTGCTCTCTGTGGGCTTCAAGGGCTGGCCAGGTGGTCTGCTCTGAATTTAACAGCCTGAATCAGATAGAACACTCAGTTTAGCTCATCTGTGCTCTGCTAGAATTAGACAGCTGCAGGTCACACTGAGAACCAGCCAGAGCTATCCCCCTCCCTGCAGCAGAGTCATCCACATGGAGAGGAAGGTGTTCACAGAGATGAGATGGTTTGCAGAAAGGTGTTCATTAATTGCATTTTTGTTCCGGACCCTCTGGTGAACAGAGACACACTGGGAACAAATGAAAGTTTTTGGAGTTGGGAAAAAAAAAAAAAAGAGGAAAAAGTTTTGCTTCTTAGAGCAGGGAAATAGTTTGAGGCTATGTTTTAATTAAAATGAATATCTGCACTATCTTAATGTTATTGCCAGTTAAGTGTAGCGGGGTGATTTAGAGTTCTGTAACACAATTATACTCCGGTAATGAAGCTCCGCAGAATTATCCCAGGAATTTAAAATGCAGAGGGGAGCAGTAGCTCTCATTTGTAACCATGTTGCAGCCTCTATTGTTACAGTATTTTCTGTTTTCCTCAAAGATTAACTCAGCCGTGTTTAAGTCTCTGGTTACATTAAACAGAAGTAGGGAGCGAGTGACAGCAGCTGTTTTACTATCCCTGGAGGGTATCCATTCCAAATGTTCAGCTCCCAGCAGAAAGCTGTCCATGCTCCTGGTGTCTCTGCTGGGGGCCAGGACCAGGTCATTCACTAGAAATATCCCATGTTCTGCAGGTGAGACCTCAGGTAAGATGCCTTGACAGGTGATGTGGAGCCTTTCAGAGTTGCTTCACATCTTTGCCTCTGCTTCTGATTCCTTCTGGTGTGCCTGGGAGGTCTCATCTGCTTGTGGGCTCCTGATGAGATTCCTGCCACGGAAAAGAAGAGCTGCATGAGAATGGGCAGCTCCCTGCTCAGCTTGATCCCCTTCCAGATACGTGAAAAAACATTCCTACATCTTCAGCTGTGCTTCCAATACAGCCAAAGTTACACACATTGGAGTTATGTTTTTAGATTTAGATGTTGAGTTTGACCTCCAGGGTGTACCTGGGTCACTCCTGGGTTTGTGCCTCAATGTGCTCCAAGATTTTGTTTCTGGAAATGGGAAAACTGTTTGGAAAAAGGAAGAAGCCCTGGCAGATTTCATTCCCATTGGAAACAAATTTGTTTGGTATTGAGGAAAGCTGAAAACTGAATTGGAGGTAACCTCGAGTTTTTGATTTGCAGCAAACAGATTAAAAGCAGAAAGGAGTCAATACAATAATAAGCACAATCCTCAGGAACACCTCCAAACCCCTGCGGCAGACCCCAGCACTATGATTAACCCGAGAAAACAGAATTTGTATATTCTCTTCCTGCTTCTGTGGGTTGTTTTGCACAAGTTCATGTCACAACTAAGGTCCAGACTGCTCAAAAGAGGCATATCTGTCAACTTTTCAGGATTGTCAGTGTTCAAATCTAGCATCACATTCCTGACATACAGATGTTCTACCTGCAACCAGGTGGCACTTCTGGGAAAAAGAAAAAAAAAAAGGCAATAAAAGCAAGTTTTAAAAATGTCTTGCTGCTCTGCTCTGTGGTTGAGTTTGAAACAAAACTGGCATGAAAGAAATGTTTCAAACCTGAAATGTGCAGCGTTTCTTACCTTTTCAAAATGGAATGTTTCTATTTGCTTGCTTGAAACTAATTTTAGTTTGTCCACTTCTTTTCAGTGGAGCCTTTGCAACCATGTTTCCCAGATCTTAGCAATGAGAACAACTCTTTCTTTCGGGCCCTGGTCTGTTCACACTGAGCTTTGCTTTTCTGCCTTCAGGCCTTTAAAATATTATCCAATGGGGAAAAATCCTGCTCAACATGTGTAAAGACCTTGCCTTTCACCTCTAGGTCAATTCCACCTCTACGACCCAAAAAGTACAATTCTCCCATTGTTCAGTTTTACCTCAGGAGTAAAGGCTGTCACCTCACAGCTTTGTGAAAACCCACAGTTCAAGCTCTGACTCGAGGCAGAAGCTCACTGTTAGCATAAAAGATAGGTCAGTCCATTTTCTGCAGAAAACACTTCTCCTGCAAATTTTTGGTCCCTCTCCAACCGCTTGCTAAAAGCTCATGGCCATGGAATAAAGGCTAAGGTCAAATGTCCTGGAGCTGTGAGACAATATCTCAGGATGCAGGTGTCCTTGGGCTCTGATTTAGGTTTCCATGTGTCTTACTGCATTTGCTTAATGATTTTCTGGGCACCTATGGCCACAGCATCTGGGCTGCTGCCACAAATTAAATGCAATCAGACATTAAATCAAACTGCCTCCAGCAGGCTGCAGAAACAGGGCTCCTCCTGCTGCTGCCACCATTGGGCAGAGGGGACTCAGGAACGGGTCAAATTCATGCAAAGGTGTTGCTGAGAGGGTCTAACTTGGAAAGTTGGCACTGTGGATTACCAGGAAATTCATGCTCCTAAACTGGAATTCTTCCTCTATGAATATCAGAGAAAATAGGGCTGTAAGGGATCTCAAATTACTTAAATATTCTACAGCCTCACTATATAGAGAACCTGCCCTTAGGCTTCCCTTTGGGCAAAATCCCAGGCATCATTTATGTAGCACAAGACCCTGTGGTTCAGACACTGAGACTTTGGTGTTTTATGGCTTCTTATTAGATATTTATTCTCTCAGCATAACCACTTGAATTTACAGTAGCACATGTTGGGGGAGATGGATACCTATCCCAGGCCACTGCCTGGTGGGGGTGTTCCTTCCCTTGTATTGGATCCCATTTGGGATTTTGTATTCCTTATGTTACTCTTGGAGCCAGACACATGCATGACCATGAGTGCTAACAGCTGGAATGTATAAACTGTCTGATATAAAGGAAGATTTATCAAGAAATTTTCCCAAACAGTATAATGTAAATTCAATCCTGTTTTGGGGTGTGAAAAAATTGTCATATCTAGAACTGTGACAATATGAAGTGATATCTGACTCAGTGCTGGTTTGTAAAATACCCCAAATAGCCAGATAATAATTTAATTTAATCCTCTTTATTGTGAGAGAGTGAGGGAGACTCTCAGGGCATGTAAAAATCTGTCTGTGTGTGTCCATCTGCTTGCAATAGCTCTATATGGCAGCTTGATTGGAAATTATTTGCATGGGAAGGAAAGGTCGCTGTCTCTGAAGGACAAAATCTGCCTCTCTGTCCAACAAACTCAGGGAGTCATTGGTCACCCTGGGATGACAGCTCTGAATTGCAGGGCAATGTTTGCTGCATTTATTTCTCCCAGTAATTCAGAGGGCGTGTGCGAGTGGAGGAGGTGTCATACATTTGGCTGAGTTCGGGGTGTGACGGAGGCACCAGGCCACGGTCACCTCAAAAACAATGAGGGATATTTACAGAACAGAAAAAATCATCAGAAGCTGTTTGCTGATTAAACTTGAAGCAAGCCCAGTCCTTCCAAAAGAGCAACCATCTGCTATTCATCACAGATTCCTGCAAGTCTGGATGCAAGAGCTGTTGCAAAGCTTGGGAAATCCTTCATGTTCAAAGTCACTTTCTGCTGTTTGTGATATGGGAGTTATGTGCTGTTTCATGATATGGGAGCCCTTAGGAACCTGGGCTGAGCCTTGTTTTAGCTTCTGGACAGAGAAGAAAAGACATCAAATACTGGCAAAGAACAGAGACAAAGGCACATACCTTCTGTAGGGCCTCATGTCAGTGGCACAGCTCGGGAGCATCCCAGCGTTCCAGAGCCATTGTCCAACCCCCCACCTATGGGGTCACACAGCACCTGTGACTGAAGCCCAAATCTGCTCAGCTACATCTTCAGTCACGGTTACGATGGAGTTGCAAATTTGCTGGACAAATAAAAACTCTCTCTCAGGTGAAAAACAACTGAGGATCCAAGTTCATTCATATCTGAATGAAAATGAAATTGATCTTTTCCTTTCTAATTTTTCAGTGGGATTTACAGTCTCATACATTTGAATTGTTCCTCCCTTCCAACTTTGGATCCTGTTGGTCAAAGTGACCACACTTGGCAAATAGGGACAGTGATTCCTACCAGGTTTGTGAACACAGGCAGGTGTCTTGGTTTGAGAGACAGATGTCTGCTAAGGAAGGCAGGAGCCTCCCTTGGAATGGAAAATGTAACCCCCTTCCCTCCGAATTATTAGAACTTTGAAATTACAGGGCTCTCAGGCAAAGATACGGGAAAAGGAATAACAGTTCTTCACTAGTATATATCTATAACCAGACAAACAGCCAGCAGCGGCAGCAGCACCGAGCAGAAGCACAAACCCAGTGCCCGCCTCTCCCGGCCGCAGGCACTCTCCCCTTGGGTGCAGTTCCGCTCACGGCCGCCAGGGGCGCTGGTGGCTCCCGGCCGGGCAGGGCGGGTGCGCTGGTTCCCCCGCGCCTGCAGGAGGCGCTGTGGCGCGGGCCCGGCCGTCTGTCCCCACACGGTGATGGCGGGCGCAGCCGGCAGGGAGGGATGGAGAAAAGGCTTCCTTTATGAACTCACAGGGGGAGCCGGTCCCGGTGCCCCAGTGGGACCCTCGGGAGCAGCAAACTGGAACAGCAGGAATGAGCCCAAAATCCTGGGTGGTAGATGAGATGTATCAAACTCCACAGCTGCAGCGGGAACCCCAGAATGTCTTGGCAGGCAGGGGGTGCAGAGCTACAGTGTAGTGAGGACTCAGAGCATTGGCAAAGGAACAGTGGGGGCAGGGCAACTGTGGCCTGGCTCTCAGCGGGGCACGGAAAAGCGGGCTCGGGATCCTGGGGTTTTTCCCCTGAGGCACCCAAGCAGACAGTGAAAAGTACCTCTTTTAGCAAGGCAGGGTGTTAAATAGGGTCCCAATGAAACAGCTTCTCCAGTGAGCAAGCTCCACTCACAGTAGAAGGAAGGCAGCAGAAGGCAGGACTCCACAGTGGTGATGAATTCTCCCCACAGCAACCGCAGCTTCTCTCCCCTCCAAACGCAGTGAGAACAAGAGAGGTAGGGGCTCCACTCAACCCCTTTTTCCCAGTCCAAATCTTGCGGCATCTCTGCCCTACATGAGAAAACCCCAGGTAAAAGAGTAGCCAGCTGGACCCCTCCAATGAGCTGTGGCCAGGTCTTTTGTCTCTCTTAAGTATCCAGTCGCTATTGTCTCCTAGCAACACGTATGGGGAAAATTCTTAAAGAGAGAAAAAAAAAACAAAAGGAGAACTCCTAAAACCCCAACAGCAGGGTGACAAGAAAGGACCTGAAGTGGTATTTTAGGGCCCTGTGGATTTCTTACTGTGGTTACTGAGAGTGGAATGACTATTTAAAAAAAAAAAAAAAAAAAGGGACAAAANGGTCAAATAGCCACTGTCTTATGGGCAGAGGATTGTTTTCACAGATTTGTACAACTGGTGCCACCAGACAGTAACCATCAACTATTGGTGTTTGTACTTACAATCCATGGAGCATTTCCAAACAGAGCAGCACTTCCACATGGATGACAGGAAGGAAGAGGCAACAAATTACACCAACCTGTACCTTATACCTCTACTCTGGTCTAAAGATCAGAGTTTTCAGTGACACCACAGCTTGAAGGGTTAAGTCTGATTGACTTTCCACGCCAGAAACACAAATCACCATATTTTGTCCCCTTTTAGATGGTGACCTTCCATTAGGAAAAAGAAATCAATTGCCAAGAATTTTGTCCTGCTGTGTAGGTGGAACTGTCACACATTAAAACTGCTTTCAATCACCAGCAAAACTCAAAAGCAGCAATTTTCTTTCTCTGTTTCACCCTCAGTTTGAGGCCTGATTTTCTAACACCTGTAGCTTTGCTGGGGAAACTGCCTCCTTCCTTGAAAACAAGCAACAGAAGGAAGAACAGCTTAGTACTGAGCATATAAAGACTCTTAAAGGGAAAATGAAGCAGAAATCCTTGGGAAAGGTATTTCTTATGGAACAGATCCTGGGTTTGACAGAAGTGCACTCTGCAGCACTGGGCTCGGAGAGAACATGAGGTGCTGGATCTCACTAGGAATGTAAAATTCTGGAGTCCTCATCTCAGGGACATGACTTCCAATCTCACCCATGTCGCACAGTTATGCTGCAGAGCCAGGAGAGAGCTTTGGTTATTGAAACACAGAATGAGCTATTACGGAACACGGTGTTTAAACCAACCTGAACAATGACTCCCCGTGCACTTTACAGCAAGTCATTTAATCTCCCGTTGCTTCTCTCCTCTGCAGGCTGGACAATACTTATCGTATGTACCAGGACACTGCAAAGCTTCATCTGCTGAAATTATTGTTGCTCTTTGTAACTACAGAGTGTTACGAGAAGAGATAATGGAAGCACAAGTGAATTTCACATTTGAGTGGTGGCCATTAAGCATTGTTGGAGTCCTCTGACTTCAAAGACATTTTATCTCTCCACTCCAGTGACAGATTACACTTCAAGGATTTGCCTTGCATATAAACCTAGACAGGGCTAATTTTTGGCCATGTTTCCCCTAGTGTTACTATATACCCAGGAGAAAAGAGAATATGGGAGTATTATTTGGACCTGCCTCGTAGTTGGAAATGTCTGCCTAAGAATACCTGTTGCTTCCACCTTCTCTCATGGGTAGTGACATCAGCACTGCCAGAAGTCAGGAATGTGCATCCCAAATCCTCGTCTGAAGAGATTCATTGGAAGCCAGGGACAGTCTCATCCGCATTTTTTTTTTTTTAATGGATGTTTGCTACCCTTTGTGTTGT
Source organism: Edolisoma coerulescens (assembly GCA_013397115.1). NCBI lineage: Eukaryota > Metazoa > Chordata > Aves > Passeriformes > Campephagidae > Edolisoma > Edolisoma coerulescens. Next base: position 515,944 of record VWZW01003808.1, on the reverse strand, counting down.
CTGTGGAGCCATTTATGCATCCCCTGCTGACTGGGAGGTGCCCTGCATTAGCACACCAGGGGTATAATCAGATAATAACTCCTGTTGTCGGAAAGTGTCAATCCTTGTCTTTACAGATGGCTGAATGCAAGCGAAGTGTAGGGGTTGTCACAGGAGTTATTTGCTGCACATGGATGACAATGGAGTGGACACATGGCACACAGGCACAGCGACATTGGTGGATTTGCTCTCACACATCAACTCCAGCTCATGCCCACAGCAAAGCCTTCCCCAAAATCACTGCATGGCTTTGGTAGAGCTGATCTTCTGTGTCTAGTGGGCACAGGGAGCTCCTACCCAGGGCTTTACCCTGTCAGAACAACAGGGTGGACAGGGAAGACATGCACCAGAACAGCTGGAGAGAGTTGGAAGTACCGGGAGAGAGGACAGGGAAGTCCCCGTGAGAACCAGGAGCTGAACCCTGGCAATCCCGACATTCTGCCAAGAGTTAAGGAATTCCATTCTCCATTCTACCAGAAATGACCATCCTCATCCAAAGACTCTGTTGGTTCTCAGCTGGGCTGAGCTGTGGACCTGTCCTTGGTGGCACATTTCAAGCACTGTGGTGGGGTTGGAACCACTTTGTTTCACTGCTTCAGTTTGTGGGGCAAAATCAGTGGGATTTTCAGGTTTGTGGTTGTCAGTCAATCTTGTCAAAGTGCTAAAAGTCAACAAAACACAAACTCTTTCAAATGGAAAGCAGAATTTTGCAGGGAGCCAGGTCTGAAAGAATTGTGACCGAAAAAATGGCTTTTTTATTCATTAAAATTCAAATGCAGATAAATAAGCAACAGCTCCAGTGAGGATTATGGAACTTCGGTATTTATGAGGAAGCAGAAATTTTATAAATATTGAGATTGTCTATTTTCTACCTACATACCTTTTTTTAAGAAGAGTAATAACATTTGCTAGTCCAGCAATAATACTATGCATTTATGCAGCAGCTTTCATCCAGAGATCTCCAAGCACTTTACTAACATTGGCTGGATGAAACCTCACAGAGCTCTTACAGAGGAAATAAGGAATTATTATTCCCAGTTTATAAATTGAGAAATGTTTGCAGAAGAAGATCAAGGAATTCTGTCTGGAGGCAAAGGCTGAAAATGTGCCAATGCTGTGGCAGAGTCTGGGAGCTGTTGCAGGAATTATTCTCCATCTGAGGGACTCCACCAGTTTAAAGATGTGTTTAGAGGGACAAAAGTTGCTGCAGGAACTGATGGGCTGAACTTGGAGCAGGCACTTCACACCAACTGCCTGTGTGCTGTGATGGCTGACAATGAATGAGAGTAACTTACTCGTAGAGATCAGCACCAATCTTACATGAGTTAAATAAAGGGTAGATCAGCTCAGAGTTATGTGCTAAATAACTCCGTGGCCTCATGTATTCAGTTAGTTTGGGTATCTCTCCTTAGCACAGAATCATGCCATGTAAATGTCACTTTTATGGATAAGGTCAATTTAAAATATGACCCCAACAGCAGCAGCAGCCACAACAACAACAACAGCATCAACAGCAATATCAACAACAACCCAAATGATGTTTTAAAAGTTGTCAAAACTTCTCCTCTACAAGACTTTTTAATGAAATTTGTCCCTGCATTGATAAGAAGTTCTGTCATAAATATAAGACAGAAAAAGAGTGTCAAAATCCTACAGAAGATAAATATAGACTGAGTAGTACATGTGTTTTTGTCCATTTTCACCATTTTTAAAAGACAGAAAATGGATAGATGTAGGACTGATTCCTCTTTTCAAAAAGAAAAATTCTTCCATTATATCAAAATATGGAACAGGAGATTTGAGTCTTCTCCTGCCCAAACCTGATCTTCAGAATAAGCCTCCACCAGTATCACAAAATCCCTCAGACAATCAGGAGGTTTCCTTTCTTAGATTAAGTCTTTTTGTGGGTTTGGATATTTTTTCTTCTTTTTCCACCCTTTTCCTTTTAGCTGTCTCTATGACATGCCTTCAAGTGATCAAGATTACTGGGCTGGATAATATCCAGGCAACTAATTGGCCTAATTGGCAACTAGAGTTAAGGTGATTAAGAAATTTTAATGGCTGAAGGGATGTTGATAATGAAGACGAGAATGATGACGAAAATGATGCTAATGAATAAATTTGTGTATTTCTAAACTTGTTTTACTTGTCACCATCAATGGCTATTTTGATATAGTAGGTTCTGGTTCTGAGTTGCAACCTGGGCATGTGCAGGGGGTGGAATTGCACTGTCCTGGAAACACTCATATGGCCTTTTGGAAGCAGATTTCACATCACCACTGATGGAGGTATTGCTGTCTCGAACTTCTCATTTAATCTAAGGCCTCGTCTCTCACCCACTAATTTATATCAATCCCTTTCTTCCGATTTACATATAACACCTTTTTTAATCAAGCAGGGGTGTCTTTTTCAGGGCTCTAAGTGGCAGGGAATTCACAACATTCAGCTGTTGCAGGCATCAATTACTGCTGCTATTTAGAGTCACATCTCCATCAGAATTTGAACACATCTTTGAAGTTTGCACCCATTGGGCTTTGCTGAAATGTTTTCACTTCAATTGAAGAGCATTCTGTTTACAAATCCTTCCCCATGTAAGCATTGAATGATGATGATGATCCAGTTATCACTGTTTCACTGCACGTGATGCAACCAACATCTTCTCTTGGAAACTGTCATTTTTACTCCCTCAGCAAGAGCTGGAATCCAGCTGTCTGAGGCATGGGCAGCCTTTCTCCTGGCGTGTACAGATCACAGCTCTCAGCTGAAGTTATTAAAGAAAGTGATCCCAAGGGAGAGGTTGCAGAGAAAAGTCACTGATATTTCCTCGTTTCTTTAGGACTTGAATGTCTGAGTCTTGATTGTTTCTCTCCAATTTCAAGTAAAGCTGAATGTTGAGGCTGTTTTCTTTTGTTTTGTTGGTGGTTTGGTGTTCTTTTTTTCCCCAGGGATCACATTCTGTGAATGTGGAATACTGCTGGGATGGAGAAGGCAGGAGAAGGGAAGGCAGTGCTGCAGGCTTTTGGACTAACACAGCACTTTTTCTGCCTTGATTCCTCCAGTGGCAAAGCCATCATTTCTTAAAATCCCCTTTAAGCAACTGTTTTTTGGGGCCTGAATGCACTGAGCTCCCTGTCCAGATTCCCAGGCCAAGCAGGGAGCTGGAAGGGGTTCTTGTTTTGTTGTCCTGGTGACCAGTACCTGCCATGCTGTTGCTTTTCTCCTGCTGATCCCCAGCTGATGGATCTGGCAGCATCTGAGGGGAAGGGTCAGAGTCCAATGGATTAATGGTGCTTTGATTGACTTGGTGATGTTTGATGTGTTGTAGATATGCTCAGGCAGTGGTTCCTGTCTCTTTATCTTCCCTGTGCAGTTGTGCTGACAGCTTTCCCAGTCCCCTCCTGAGCTGGCTTTGCAGCACCAGGAGTTTCTCAGGAGAAATATTTGCCTTTGCTTCCTGGATTCTCTCTGTCATCCACACTTTGTGTAAAGAAGGGGCCTATGAATGCAGTAACCCACTTAAAAAGGGAAGAGGTTCACTTGCTCTTAAAGAAGAGAAAGATCCATATAAAAAATCCTGGTTGCAAAGCTTTAGGAATGCAAAACACCTCAACTGCTGCTCTGAAAAGTCAGAATTCACCCTGACTGCTGATGCCAAGGACATCTCTCCTGTGTGCATTTCTGGTGTGATGGAACACTGATGTGTCACAAGTATGGAAATGGTTTCCTACAAACCCCTCTTCTCACATGGGGGAGAAATTCTCACTCCAAGCTGCCAGGCAGAGCCTATGCTTTCCACCAAGGCTTCATTTCATGTATAGCCCTGTCGAAATGCATGGTCCAGGATACAGCACAGTTCTGGGCTCTCTTCCCAAGCCTGTGAGTGTGAGAGATGCTTGAGGTGTGAAGAGAGAAGTATGTGAGTCCTGGCACGTCAGTTGAGGACAACAGATGACCTCTTGGAAAGACTCAAAGGCAGAAAAATGAAAAGAAAAAGAAGAATTTGACTGTAGCAATACTGGGAATCGAAACATATGATGGCTCCAGAGATAAAATAAAGTGTGTTTAGGATCCTAATCCCTAGGACTTGATAGATACCAAGTGTTTCTGTTCTTTCATTCAGTTTTAAGTGGAGCTCTCTTTATCCATCCATTTAGTTGTTCAAGATTTCCAGAAAAATGGCAGGATTTCTTACAAACTTGAAGTAGCTATAGCCTTGTGTATCTAGGTAGAATGCCTATAAGGAAAAATATTATTGTATGAAGAGGGAAATTCTAGACCTCATAATTATACCACTGAAAAACTGAAATGTCTTTTAAACCCTTTTTCTCCCTTTCCTAATTGAAATATAAATGAAAAGATCTTCCCTGGATTGAATCGTGACTCTGTGTGTGTGTGTGTGTGATTAATCCAGATTTCATCCTACATGGAGTCCTTGACTCACTGAGGCAGTTTCTGATGCTCTGGGGGTGAGCTGCATGACAAAGGGAGTGGAATTACATAAAATCATCAAAACCAAATTTGAAAATAAGCAACCTCAGGAGTCCAGCCCTGCCTCAAGTCTCTATCAGCTACCTCTAAACCTTTCCTGACAGATGTTGGTTTAACTTGCTCTTAAAAACCTCTGGTGGTTCCAATCTCACAGCAATCTATTCCAGCCCTTAACTGTCCTTTACTGTTGAATGTTTTCCCTTCTTGTCTAATATAAAATAAACAATTATATCTATTTTCTCATTTCTTTGGAGACACAAAAGATATGCTTTTGGATGTTGAGACCACACTTTCCAACTGAGAAATCATCATTCTCCAATCAGGCTGATTGGGCTACAGGTCAGACGTTCCTGTGCTGATACATTTTTCTTTATCATACACAGATCTTTTTCATTTTTCTACCTCATTATTGATATTTTCTCTCCCATATGTCATATTATTCCTTGTTTGTATGTCCATTCCTCTCCACATCTCTTGGATTTGCCTGTTGTCTTAGTGTGAAAGACAGTTGTCTGCTAAGGAAGGCAGGAGCCTCCCTTGGAATGGAAAATATGACCACCACCATCCCTTTCTTGAGGCGTTGGTTCTAACTTAAATGTGATGATCTGAGAAGTGTTTGCTTCTCTTTTAGAGAGAGCTGGAGCTCTGCAAACAGGCTGGAAACATCCCCAAAGGGAAAATCCAGCTCAGCAAACTTTCAGAGGAGCCCTTGAAGGTACAGCCTGTGTGTGTGGTAAGGACCTCTGACATTCCCCCACCCAAGGCTATGTGAGGCTGATCAGGTTTGATTGTATGCACTGCAGGTGTTATTGATCACCCTGATGATTGATGGGCTGGTCTCTGTTAGGGCCTCATCTTTGATGTAATTGCAACGATCTGGCCAAGCTTGTTGTCCCCAGAAGTGCTAACTATATTTAATATATGCACGTGTCTGTATTTATAAAATTCCTTTCTCAAAAGAGATTAAATTATTTCCAAAGGTTCTGTGTGCCTCTCCTGGACTGTGGGGAAGTACAGATCCATAAATCGGTGTATTGACAGAGATGAAAACCTGAAAGGTTGGGTGGTATGTGCTGAATCCATTCCTGTTTGACACATTCCCTCTGGGGCTGAGTGGCAGGAGTGACATTGGGTTTGCCCTGCACAGATCCTCATGGTTTGGAATGTGGGGACCAAAGGAGTCCCCAGCAGCAGGGAATGTGACCCTCCTCTGAGCAACTCAGCACAATGTTTATCCTTGCAAGGCTAGCAGTATGTATATAAATATATAGATATTATAGCTGAAGTGGCACCAGATGGATAATTGCAGCCCCTGAGTGCCTAATCTACTCTCCAGGACATGGGCAGTTTTCTCAGCCAACAAAACTTAATTGAACTTTCTGTTCCAGCTGGAAAAGGTTATGGATCTAGTGAGTGCAAACGGAAGGCAGGATGAAAAGGTCAGATGTTCTGTTCTCTTTGTAATGGATTGACCGGGGACATGTTTTTATCTTTCTCACAACTGCTGAATTGTAAAACTTAATTAGCAAGTCACTGCTCTGCCCTGTCTGAAGGCATATGTGTGATGATTACACATAGATCACGTTTTATGGACATGTCTTGTTTTCATCCCAGAGTAACAGCCTGCATGAGCGATGCTTTTGTCACATATTTACATCGATAGTTCAGGGAGGGGCCAGTAGGACAAACTGGAGAGCTCCCCTTGACGTCAGCTCCCAAGAAATCAGCTTGTGGAGCTGCAGCTGTGTGAACTGGGCTCTCACCTGCTCTGTTGGGAGATGGGAGAGGAAGCATTGAAAGCACTGGTGTCTTGGTGTCTTGGTTTGAGAGACAGATGTCTGCTAAGGAAGGCAGGAGCCTCCCTTGGAATGGAAAATGTAACCCCCTTCCCTCCAAATTATTATAACTTTGAAATTAAGGGGCTTTCAGCCAAAGATATGGGAAAAGGAATAACAGCTCTTCACTAGTGTATATCTATAACCAGACAAACAGCCAGCAGCGGCAGCAGCACCGAGCAGAAGCACAAACCCAGTGCCCGCCTCTCCCGGCCGCAGGCACTCTCCCCTNAGCTGGAACTGCGGGGCATCCCGGCAGGCAGGGGGTGCAGAGCTACAGTGTAGTGAAAACTCAGAGCAGTGGCAACAAAAAACTGGCAGGGCGGGGCAGTGGCAGCCCGGCTCCCAAAACAGGGCAGGGAGAGGCTCCCCGGGATTTCTCACAGGCGCTGGCCAGTCCCTGGTGCCCCCTCTGGATAGCAAAAGGGGCTGTAGCACGAACCTCGGAGTAGCAAGCTGTGAGGCAGGGATGAGCACAGTGGCATTCATTCCCAATAAACCACAAGGCCAGTGGGCATTGCAGCTCACAACACAAGGCTCTGCCTTTACCAGGAGCTTATAAAAAGGTGAACATAAATTTTCCCTTATCCACTGGATGCCAAGAAAACTAACAAACAGACATCTGAGCACCACACACTGTCTGGTGTGGGGCAAGTGGCAGTACTTCAGGTCAGTACCATCAAAATATAGGTTGTCCTGCTCAAAACAACAGAAGAAATACTTATCACCCCCAACAAAGGAGGAAAGCTGGGCTTCCTGCTTCAGAAATTGGCAGATTTGGGATATGTTATTTCTGGCCTCCGTCAGGAATCTTTCTCCAGGGCTTGGTGAGCGCAGAATTTTCTCATGTGGTCACCATAGTCATCAGGGAATAGGACAACTCATCATGGGTCATAAAATCATGGAATGGTTTGGGTTGGGAGGGACTTTAAAGATCATCCAGTTCCACCCCCCTAGGAAGGGACACCTAGGTTGCTCCAAGTCCCATCCAACCTGGCTTTGGACACCTCCAGGGATGGGGCAGCCACAGCTTCTCTGGGCAACCTGTGCCAGGGCCTCACCATCCTCACAGTAAAGAATTTCTTCCATATATCTCACCTAAATTTCCCTCTTTCAAACTCTGTTCCTCTCAGCAGAAAAAAAAATAAAATCTGAAACACATTAAGGAAATCTGCCACTGATTTCCCCTCCTCCCTTGCTTGCTGACCTGCATCTTTTCTTGGGGAAATACTTACTCTCAGAGAGCTCCAGGTCACAGATTTACAGAAACTACTGTGAGAACCTTATTTAATCTGCTCCAAATGACGCTCATTCCATGCCACAGCACTCTGGTGACCGCCTTCACCTTGATGCCATCATCTCTCAGCTTCTTCTATTTTTTCTCTTTACTCTTCCTACATGCGAAATAAATCATAAACTTCATCCTGCAGTAAGAATGTCCCAGCAAGAAACTGGCTGCACCGTGGGCCAGGAAGGGTGCAGGGACAGCTGCTCCTATTTCAGTCTCCTGGAGAAGGAGTCTGGGCTTGGTTTTGCCCAGAACCTGTTTGGTGGCACTGGCACCACCTAGGTGTTCTCTTCTTTCCCCAGGAGGCTGGGAAGGATCCCACCCTGGCAAAGCCTCCCTCTGCTTTGCCACGGGACTGGGCTGAGTCTGCCATTTCTCAGAGACTTCCCACTTTCCCTGTCGCTCCCTGTGCTGTGCCTCGTTAGCTGCTCAGCCCTTTTGGGCTGGGAGACAGGGTCCTGGCAGGAAGGTGTAAACAGCCAGTTTAATTGGGTGTTTAGAACAAAAGCAGCAGTGGCAGTGCTGTCATTTTGGACAAACAGCTTACAAACAGGCAGTTTGAAAATCATTTCCTCCGATCTTCACAGAGTTAAATCTCCCAGCACTCGCATGCGAGTGTCTCACTGAACATGGGAGAAGCAAACACAAAAAAAGGGTGCCTTTGCAGTGTGTGAGAGTTTCTGCACTGGTTTCTACCCTCTGCCATGGTTTATCCTCTGCCTTGAGGCTCTGCCAGATTGGGACTGCCCTGCTTTTTCTCCCCACCCATCTTAGTCTTGTGCACCATCACGATACTCACCTTCTCTGCCTTTTATCACCCTCGTCATTGGGACTTTCTGGCCTGGGCAGTCCATGACAGCTGCCAAAATGCCCAGATGTGATGGGAAATGACCAAGATCAGCAGCCACATCACATGAGGCCTCAAAATGAGGAGACCTTTCCTGCTGGCCCTCATCTTACAGTCCCCTATAATCATCAATTCCCAGGAAAGTAGGCTATTTGCTTATTATTTTTCTTTCTGGTGGTCTGTACTTTGTGTTTCTGAAAGGAAGTGGAACTAAAAAAACCCCAACTTACTCAAAACTGTCCTGAAATGTCCTGTCTGCACCTCTAAACACAGATGTGGATTTAGCTGCGTTGCTTAGAAGCCTGCATCTGTGGCCTGTCTGGTCCCTTCACGTTTATTTAAAATCACATCTAATAGGAAAAGACACAGCCAGAAGGCTCAAGAGTGAAAGTTTACCAGGATCACTGCTTCTGCCATCTGAACTATTCCTCTGGTCTGTGCTCCCAAAAAACCCAAAGAGCTTCCATACAAATTAGGTAGAGAAACACAGGATTTCATCTCAGCTATCTCCCACCCAAGGTTTATCCCCTGCCCCAAGAAAGCAACCCTTTCTTGGGTTGTGTAGTGGGCAGTGTTATGCTGACAAGCATCTTAACTTCACTAAAATATCTCTTTTTTTCCCTCCCTACTGGGAAGTTGTATCCATAGATAAACAAAAATAAATAGGTTTTAATGGGGATACCAAATATCCAGCAGTCCTGGACAAACAGTTGCTGTGCTTGTGTGGATAAACCAGACATGCCCTGGCACAGGGAGTCTGATATACCTGGAGCACCTCAGGTTTATTGTGTGAATTGTTCAGGTCAGTCTGGGCATGGCTGGGCACTGGCTGCCTTCTCAGGGCCTTCAAGTGCACACGTGTGTGTGGTAGAGCTGTTCCCAGCATATCCAAGATTCCTACACAAATACCTCTCAGAAATTGATCCAGGTTCCAACTCCATGCTGATAACAAGGCGAGGGAGCACCAAAGTCCAGGTCCAGATATGATTTCCATCCCAGTCTGACAGTGTCTTCACTTACATTTAAGCACAGTTCCAGAATCCTTACTGTTGTATTCTCTTCTGCTGAAATAAAAATGAACTGGAACCAAAACTTGAAATCTAACAAATTCTGAATGTAATGGCTTCATAAATTGCAGACATGAGACAAGTGTTATTTATGGCCCTGCTGTTTTGTATAACCAGGGCCATAGATTTCTTCCAGTTACTGATTTCTGCATGAACCTCAATTGAGTTATGGTTTAAACAGGGACATGCAGCCTTTAACACTGGTATCAAGATATGGAATCTAACCACATTCCCTGAAAACGATTTTCCAGTGATTCATCACTTTCACTGGAAACCAGGTGACACTTTAATTCAGGCTTGAACTTCTCTAGCTCCTGATTTAAGTTAGAATTTCTATGGAGAGGCAGACAGAAAGCAAAGGGAAGGAAATAGTGCTGTTGTGCCTCTTTTTGCATATCTCATTTCCCATCACAGGATGAGAATGCAACAGCTGAAATGCTGAAATGAAAGGCTGTGTTGAGGATCTATTCAGCATAGTCACAAGCAGATCAGACAAGAAATTCCATGAGTCTGATTCTGCTGATGTTTCCTGCCTGAATGGGAGACTCACAGCCTCCCCTTTGAGAGTAAACGAACTTCCAGTGTTAGAACCACACCTCTGATATTTTTGAAGCCTAAAAATAAGGCTTTTTTAAACTGAAAGCCCCGGCACCAAGCACAATCACAAGGGCTTAGAGTGCTGTCTAATTTTTCAGCTTCCTACACTGGGACTGATTGTTTTCTATGGACTTTTGTGCTCTTAGTTTATGAAAAATCAATACTTTAATGTAGAAAATGAATCCCCCAGCTATCTATTTAGAGCAGGACTACCTCCAGCTCTGTCACTTCTGCTGTTCACTGATCTCCAAGAAACTGGCACAGGTGTTAATCCAGCAGGATGGGATCAGGAAGTGGAGGGCACAGGGTCAGGAACATGGATTTCGAAAAACCAAAAGGGTAGAAGTCGGATGCTACCTGCTACTAGGTAAGTGCTAAGTGTGGCTTAGTGGGAATTTTCAGATTTAATTACCTTTTCCTTCCCATATCTGATTGCAAGGCAAAAAACCCTTAAAATATAGGGGAGAAAGACTTTACCGTATTTTTGCCAGTTCAAAAAATAAATAAAAATCAACCCAAACCACAAAAAGAGATGGCTTGCAGAAAATAAGGCTGTCAGTGTTTATTTTGACATTCACAGGAGAAAAACCAGGTTTGAGATATCATTAATTTTCTCTGTAAGAAAAGTCAAGATTCAGGAGAAAAGGCTTTGAAAATAACATATTCCAAACTGATTCATTTCAACTGTGTTTTGTTTGTTATCCTGGACATCTTGGTTTGGGGTGAAAACTAACATTTTTTTCAGCAGACTGTGGTACAGCACTGCTGGATCTCGGAAGGGCTCTCAAGGAACGGCCAGGTCCCCTTGTGTTTCTGGATGTCTGGGGATTAGCAGGAGCAATGGAGGAATTTCTTCCCCTTGAATTTTTGTGGAATGGCTGATTCCTGCTCTGTGTCCACATGCAGAGGCCAGGGAGAGCCACTGCCACCAAATCTGTGCTGGAGGAGGACAGGGGGCAAGTGGGGAATGGCTGGGGTTGAGGCATCATCCCAGAGGCACCAGAGGAACCTTATGGCTCCATGTTTTCTGCTCCTGCTCCGTTTCAGAAGGAATAGCTCCTGTGACAAAGCTGGGAGCCATCAGGTCCCATCCCTCCTGCTGAGGGCACGAGGGGTTCACACTGGGCTCAATGGGGGCCCTCACTCAGCAGTGTGCTGGAGTAAACCCATTTGATTTTCCCTAGGACACTCCTAATACCCTCCAATGACTGCTCATTGCTAAAACAAATCCTTTCTTTGCTCCAGCGCTTCTCAGACACTTTCTTTTCAAACCCCAGGCCTGCTTGGTGCTCAGAGATGTTGCCTTAATTTGCTTCCCACGGCAAAGAGGAAGGGAGGAAACCACAAGGATTATCTATTTGAAACAGCAGAAACACATCACAGCCTTTCCCCATCCCTTGGGCTTCAAACCCAGCAGCTCTTCCCTTTCCCCCACCCCATCAGTCCTACCAAGCCCCCCAAAACTAACCCAAAAAGGTTTGGAAGCAGTGGTCTCTGCAGGTAGGAAGGCTGCTCCTGAGCACAGGGAGTTTTTTTTGTGAGGTTTGAAGTGCCACATGACACAATCTTCACAAAATGCCGAGCAGCCAAAGCTGGAGCCATGCGCTCCCAACCTCTTGCACTGAGGTAAAAATAAACCTTAATAAAAGGGCTGAGGAGGCTTAATAGGAAGTGGAAATGCAAAAAGGACAAAGCCATGAAAACTCATTTAGGAATGAATCTCGGCAGATCTGAGGGAACACAGTGTGATGGCTCTGCCTCTGACTGTCTCTCTCTCTCCTCACTGCAGGGCCGGGCGCTCCAGGCCAGGGCCATGGCAACTATTTGGAAATGTTTGGATCCTGCTGAACAAGCAGTTCAGGAGTGTTTGGCAGGATAAGGTTGCCCCCAGAAGGCACCAACGAAGACAAGACACCACGTGTGGTGGGGTGCTCATAACTGACAGCAGTGGCTTTGTCAGGGGCCACCAACAATTTATTTTCCCATACCTTTCCCCTCAGTTCCACTGCCATGAATAGGATTTTAATGATGATGGGAAAATGCTGTGCAGAAGTTGGGCATATCAGCCAGAGCAGTGGTGTCCAGTGTCTTCAGTACCTTGAACCTCAGGCTGCAAGTAATGAAAACCTCTCATGCTGGCTCTGTGGGTGTTTACAAGTTAAACCATGCTCAGGAATCATCCTACAAAATCTGTTTGAACTCTTTGGAAACCATGGTAGGGGTTTCCATCTCTGGCTCTACAATTCTAGACACTGCTCTTTTAGCCCATCAAGCTGACTGCCCTTTAATTTGAGCTTCTCCTGGGGATGTCTGTCTCAAAAGGCTGAGCAGGTTATGAGGCACCTTCATGTTTTCACTGTCATCTCACTCCCTATTTTCTTGTATTTTTCCAGATTTTTTTCCATCTGTTTTGTCAAAGCTTCCTACAAAACGGCTGTCTCTGAAAGAAAGAAAATCTCCACCATGCAACAACCCCAAGCTCCAGCATGGCAGGAAGTTTCTGGGTGAGAAAAAGGGAAACAAAGGGAATAAATACTAAACCAGTGTGTCTTCCTAGCCACAACACACTTTTTGTGTCTCTATCTGTCCCAAGCAGTGCTGAGCAGAGGTAGAGGTGACAGTCGTGCTGGTGGGACTGAGGATGTCTGATAGGAGAAGCATCACCATTCTGGAGCGTGCACCATTCTCCCGCCATGCCCTATCAAAGGAGGATTAAATCCTCCTGCTAGTCTGGGACTGTGGCTGCTGTCAGGGTCCTGAGAAGGTCAGGCTGTTTGTATTTTCCATTTGCCTAATGAAGTAGGGCTCCTGGAGGCAGGATTTATAGGCAGCACTGCCAAGATGGAGCATACCTTGGCTGGCCCATGTCCCAGCTCTATTCTCCACGGCCACCTCCTGGGTTCTGAGCAGCCCCAGGCTCTGCTGAGCAGAACTGTGACCTCAGTGTGGCAAGAGGGTCTTCAGAGGGGTCTCAGTGGGTGACATGTAGGACTGTCATGGTGCACAGCCCACCTGTGGTTCTTGCTCGTGCAGGATTGATGCTGAAGCACCAGCAATGCCCAGCAGTGAGAGACAAAACTCTGGCAGCAAAAAGGGCAGGAAGCTATGGGAAGACTCAGTGGTTTGAGGCTGGGAACAGCTCAAAAGAGAAGATGCAAATGCTCTGGCTGCTGCCTGTCTCTGCAGGTTCTCCCCTGCATGGTAATTCCCAGAAACATCATGGCTGATCAGCCCTGTGTGGGCTGGAGGGTGCAGAAGGAAGCTGTGCCAGGGCCCTGGGATGTCCTGAGCTCCCCCTGCCCCATGGAGAAAGCAGAGGAAAGACTAACAGGGAAAGGTGGGATGGCAACTTTTCGATCCCCAGTCTTGCCCTGGCTGTGCAAACATTACCAGTGCTACTGAAAGGGCACCAGCCAGTGCTGGTAGAAGGGTGTGCAAATCCCCACCCAAAGGAAAATGAGGTCCCAAAGTCAGTAAACCTGGGATCCTGAGGGGAAACAAGTGCATGGCTCTGCTCAGGGCTGGCCCAAGAGCAGTAGTGGAAGGAAAACACAAAGTGACATGTTGGAAGGTCACAAAGTGATTTATCCTGCTTTTATAACCACAGGAGACATTTTTTCAAATGGAACTAAGAGACGAGGGATTAAAAAAATCCAATGAGAAATAATAATTAAAAGTCCCAGGGCAGAAACAGAGCGGAGAGCAGAGGCAGTGTGGCAGTCTCAGTTTTCACTTAGACAGCGCTTCCCAGGACTGAAAACCTTCTCCTTCTGTTGAACATCCTTTCCCTGCCATAAATCCCAAACCCCAGCAGCTGCTGCTCACCTTTCTTTCCTCACCCCAGCCCCAGCAAGGCTTTATGAGGTTTAGCAGGTCTGAAAGGCTGAATTCCAGACAAGGAGGGGGTTGGACAAGATGTCCCTTCCCATCCCAGCTATTCCATCCTGTGACCACTGGGATACTTCTGAGGAAAAAACCAGACAAGATACTGAGATGTGGGAAACATCATGAGGTCCTGGTGTCTGCAAAAGGAATAACAAATAAAGTAATTGGTCCATAGTGATGGAGTAAAAAATGGGAGTTTGGTATTGAGACTGCTGGACATGGAAATCTTCCCTGTTTCTCTTGGCATTTTTAGTTTAAACAGTGATGAACACTTACCAGGGACACCTTAAACTTTTAAACTCACATGTTAGGGAGTGTTGACAAGGCTTTTACAGGAGCAGGAGAGAGACACCAAAAAAAAAAAATTTAAAAAAGGAGCAAGACCTGTCATCCCAAGCTTCAGGAACTGCAACCCCACCCTGAGCTCCAGTGCTAAATGTTCAAGCCCTGGCATCACCTCCCTTTGCTTGACAATGCCTCCCAGTTCATTAACATTCAGAGTTAAACCTGGGGGAGGGCAGCAAAAGTCAGGGATCACACAAGGAATGAACTAAGAATTAGAGATGGACCTGCACCAAACCCCTGGGTCAGAATAGAACCTCACTAAAGGACAAGCAGGGGGGTGGAATTTTGCAGCTCAGCCCAATCTATAATTAATTATGTATCTCTGGTATTTCCAAGAAGGCTACAGCTGTGATATTTAAATGCCAAACCTTTGTGCATTTTTAGGCTCAGACTTTGGTTGTTGCTTTTGAGATGCTGGAATAGTTTTTGCTCCTCCCTGCTCCCTGTTTAAAATGGAGAGGAAGAAAGGCCTGGCAGCATCCTAGATAGGCTTAATTCTTGTTATTGTAACATCAAGGACATTTTGAATTAGAGAATCTAGAACTCAGAGCCAGCTGATGGTCGGTTAACCCTTTTTTCAAGGTGCCTCTTCACTGGGCAGAGAAAAATTGCTGTTTCCTCCCCAACACACACCTTGACAGGCCAAACTTTGTGATTTCCACAGCTAATGATTTCCACCACATTTTTTCCCCATGGATGAGCAGAACAAGGAAGCAAAATAAACTGATATTACCAACCAAGCAGATAAGGAGGCTTGTGCAATGCACAGCATGAAACAGAACAAGGGGGGGAAGCAAAAGCAAGAGGTACTGGCAGTGGAGGGGAAGCCAAATGAGGAGAAGTGTTTCAAACACACAGGGGTCAAGAAGGGAGCAGAGGTTTTGGTGAGGTCCCCAGGCAACAGCAGAGGTGGTTGTGAGAGAGATGCTGCAAACACAGACACCAAATTATCCGAATTTCCAGCCTTCCCATTGTTTTGGGTCACATAATCCAAACTGGGGCTGTGGCTCCTCAGCTGCCCTAAGGGGACACAGGCAGGACTGCTGCCTCCTCTACCCCATCCAGGAGGTTCTGCCCCAGTTCTGGGGGAATTTTGCCCTTTTCCTGATCCTGTCAAGCCTAGGAAACAGGGAACAATTATGCGACCACTGATGGTGTCCTCACATCCCATTTCTAAACTAAATGTATTTTCTTTTTGTTATTTCTTACTCATTGTCATGTATGTCAAAGAAATTTGTGAGCATTCTGGGGGCTAATAATTTTTATATAGAAAAATTATGCATAATATGAAACAATTAGTTGAAATTCTTTTCATAAAAGCTGAAGCAATGCATTCATTGACATTTAACCTCCTCCTTCCCCTGTAATCAGTCTTTTAAATAGAAATTACATCAAATTTGATTTCATTTTGGCAGTTATATCTTTTGAAAGAAAAAAAAAAGATAATAGAAGCGGGAGAAACATTTCTGAAGTAAAACAGGCTGTGACAAAACAATAGGTATCTGCAGACGAGAAAAAAAACCTTCTAAAAACTGATCCAGTGGAGCCCTAGAATTATGATGTCAAAGGAAGGAGCACAAGGAAAGAAGTGAGAGAGGGAAACGGAGGTATCAAGAGAAATATGGATGGGGTTAAAACACAGTGATACTGTCCTCCCTAATGCCCCGAGGCATGGCTGTGCTATCACCTAATTAACTTCTGGCACAGCGGGAGGGCTGGGGCAGGTACAGAGCCAGAGGGGGTGCAGAAGGTGAGGTGAGTGAGTCGGTGCTTTTCCTTCAGATGCAGCATTAAGCAAACAGGTGCAGCAGGGTACAAGGTGGAAAGAAGCTGAATCAGAATAAAAATCACCCTCAGAGAGGGAAATGCAGAGAAAAGGCTGCGTTCAGCCAGAAATGGGGGTACCCAGCCCACCTGAAGGTGTGTCAGCCCGGGCTGCTTTGCCAAGCCTTGATGGCAATTCCCTCTTTGTTCCTACAAAAGCAGCTTGGATGAAGCAGTGCAGTGTCCATGGCTTTTCCACTTTTCATAGAGTATCCTGAGCTGGGAATGACCTACAAGGACCAGCTCCTGGCCCTGCACAGGACAGCCTCAAGTATCCCACCCTGTGCATTCTCCAAACGCTCCTTGAGCCCTGGGGCCATGGTTTTGATTCATACACCTGGCACAAGCTTCCTCAAGGACCACCTATTCCTAAATATTTTCTTCATCTTCTCTCCTTGATTCTTTCCTGCTCCTTCTTAGGCCAGAGCTGCATGAGGGTGAGGAGCAGTGGCTGGGGCTGGGCTGGGGTCCCCCAAAGCAAGAACTGGGGACAGACAGACTGATTTTTCTCTTGGCTGTTCAGGGAAAACATGTCTGGGGCAAGATTTTTTAAGTGCAGAAGGTAAAATCCATCACTGTCAAAACCAAAGGGGAGGTTAGAACACTATTGAATGGAGTAGGGCTTCCAGCTACTTTTTGCAACCTTAGGAAATAAATCTAAATGCTTCAGAAGGTCTGTACTGTACATCTGTATTATCAAGGAAAATCTTAGGAAATTATTAGTTCTTTCAATTTCTGCTATATTTCTTCCATCTTTTTTTTTCACCCCTTGATAAATACATGTATAGGGAGGATCTAGAGAACATTGCTTATGTGCTTTTGCCACAGCAACAGAATTAAAGTTCCTGGAAGGTATCGTGCCACGATATGCAAATTTGGAAAGATGCAGAGTCTTCTGAATAGCTGGAATCCTCAGGTCTTTGGACCAGTCAGGAGAGCAGCTCTGGATTTTTGAGCAGGTGCACAGATGCAGAAACTTTTGCTCTGTTGTCAGAACAGGGTCTATGTACATATTTTGGTCACCTTATTGTATAAAGAATATTGAAACACAGCAAAGTGCCTTCAGCATGACACTTGAAGAGCTCAGCTTCTCTTAAAATGGGAAAGAAACAAAGGGTGTTTGATAAAGGATGGGACGTGGCCAGATTAGAGAGAAAAAGGAAGAGGCAGACTAAAACTACATTTGACTGTCATGTGAGAGAGAGGTGGCTTCATCTCGAACCTACTGGTTAATCCATGACAACCATTCATTTTAAATGTGGGGCTCTTGTCATGATGTTGAATACAGCTCATGGAAACTGGATTATTGTTCCACTGGAGTGTTCGAACACCTCTTCCCTCACAGTGTGGCATCCCTCACCCTCTAAATCCATTACGGCTTAACAAGCTTCAGTGCTTCCAGAAGCTACAAGGGAATCAGTGACTCCTTTCCCCAGTTTTTGTTGTCAGTCTTGCCCAAATCCCAGCACAACCCAGGAGCAGAGCGTGCTCAATGCAGACTCCTGGCAGCTTGGATGTGCTGCTTCGTTTTACTTCTGGGGTCTGGGCAATATTAATTTTTTAAGGTAAGGTTGGATCTCAAACATTTGTCAAAGGCATGGCTGGTGAAGCTGAGATTCATCTCCTTCCTGTTGCCACTCCCTCACTGCTTTTTTTTTATTCCTCCCTCCTCTAAACTGCTGTAACCTGTCCCAGAATACAGAGTAATCCTCTTTACTTCCCCCCTTGGCTAAACCATCGCACATTATTGGTTATCCTCTGATGTAGGAAAGGTGGTGATTTTTCCAGAGTTCTGGAAATCCCTGGATGTGGTTTTGGGCAGATACAGCCACATCTTTGCCACCAGAAGCCCACGGGATGGTGTCCCACTGACCCGACATGACACCAGGTCACTGTCATGCTAGAGACCATAACAAATGGTCCTCGTGTCCAGCCCTTGATGCAGTGACCCCAGGATTATATCTCCAGGGGATCAGCCTTTGGAAACAGACTGGTAAAAAGTAACCTTTTCACGAACACTTATCAGAAGTTGTTGAGTTTGGGGCTTATTTTTTTCCCTTTCTCCTTTTCTTCCACTCTCCCATACAGGGACAATAAATGAAGAGTTTATCTGTAATTTTCTCAGCAGGACAACTGCATTGAAGTACCAGGCAGGATCCCCTATTGTATAAATCAATGTGTTCTCTCTCGAGCTTGGGCCTTTTGATAATAAGCTAAACAAGAGCTGCTTGCTTGCAGCTTCATTGCTGTAATCAGCAAATAGGTGAGCACAAGAGCTTTCCTCATGCTAATAGGGGGAGTGGGAGGTTGTTAATTTGACCTGGAGTGTGGATTTAGTCCCACCTGCAGTGGGGCTGTTTCTGCAGTTATCTCTTATTTCCAGTCCAGACATGCTCTGGGAAACCATTACCATATTTATGAACCTACCTGGACTCACTGAACATGCATGAAAGGGTTAGAAAGACCTATCTGTTTTACCAGCTGTGCAGCCAGCATCTGTAAGTGAGAAAAGGGGGGGAAGGAGGAAAAAAGAGAGGTTATTCTGCATTTTCCGTGTGTGTATTGGCACTTAAAGGCAGCATTCATTAACCTTACTCAGCAGAACGACCCATCTTGGCCAGGTAAATCTGCCCTGGTGACACGTACCAGGTCACCACATGTCCCCGTGCAGATTTACCCCAGTGCCAGGGCAAATTTCCCTGAGTGTACCTGATTTATTGCATTATAGGGTGGGCAAGTGGAGAACATGGGCTTGTGGATCAGGAGATGCAGGTGACAGGGGGCAAGAGGAGTCTGTGCTGCAGGTTCTAATTCCACACTCAGGAACGGGTTTAATAGGTGCTTTTAGCCAAGGAAGAGGATTGTGATGATTATGACACAGCACATCTTCTTCACCAGGGGAATGAGCAGTGGTAAGAGGCATTAAATCCTTGGACAGGACATGTTCAGAATCTAAAAAGCACGATCACAGCTGTTCTAAATGAAAGGTTCCTGGTATGTTTTCTCTGCTATCTCCGTAATCACTCATCTAATCCCTTAGTGGTCTAGTAATCCCAAAGACAAAGGCAATGAAAAATAGTCTTGAATTAAATAGTATGAATTCTATGAGTATAATGTATCATTGCAGAGTCCATTGCTCAGCCAGGGGCATCGAGGACTCGCTATTCCACAACAAGGACATTTGGGGAGTGTGTCTTTTTGGGGAAGCCTGCAGGGGATTCCCATCCCTCCTGAGTTCACAGGCTGAGGTTTTAACTAGAGCACCTCTTTCAGCTGCTGGGAATGGGCTCTTTCATCTTCATCTTTGAAGAGGAGATGACAGAGCGATTGTAATGCTGTCCTTCACATGGGAAGTGGAAGAAGCAGCTACACAAGCCACAGGGGTGGTTTCCTTACAGAGAACAGGTCAGATCTGCTAAGAATTTACTGGCCTTAAAGAAAAAATCACTGTAAAGGTTAGGAAAATAAAAAATCTTCGGGTTTCTTGGACTTGTCTCTCTGTAGTAGCACAGACATGAAGAAGATAACACTGAGAGATGATTCACTCAGCTTGCTCTGGTGAGAGTGGATTGGCAGCTACTTATATCCTATGTAAGGGAAAAGGAAAAAATATTGATCCAGAGTTCCCACATCTATGATCTACATCCTTGTGCTTCCCCTAAAGGAAATTTATTGCTCCTCATCAGCAATAAATCAGAAGCCCAACTTCCCTACTCCTAATCAGACAGAAACACTGTTGTACAGCATGAGAGAAACTCCCTGAAGTGCAGCATATGAGGGTCAACACACAGGCAAGTCTGGATAACATTTCAGAGCTAGGAGAAGCGAGACAGATCAGCTGCCAATATGCTGGAAAATAGCAAGCTTTGAATTATATTTAATTCCTTTAATAGCTGTATTTAGTTTGTACACTACTGTATAAATAGATATGTATTTATACTAATATTTATAAATGTATGTATAAATATGTCTTTGCAAATATATATTTATTAAAGCAAACTAAATGAATACATATTTATATGGGAATATTTAGTGGGTTTAATAAACATACACAACCTGATGCCATTCTGGAGGATAAAACAAGGTGAAGAAAATTGAAAGCAAACCTAAGCAAAAAATAACCTTAGATTGACACTTTCTTCTTAATGGATCCCAAAGCTCTGTTTTACTCTAATTTACTCATCAGTGAAAGATCCAATTCTAATGTGCAGCAGTTTCTGGGATGAGATACAGTAATTGTGTAACCAGAATAGCAACACCATGGCTGAGTGCAGGCTGGGAAGTGAAAGACTGCTTTTCCAATGAATCATGGGCAAACTCATCCTGGGTGAAATTATTCCCAGTTTACAGCGAGTAAAGTCCTAACCACAGTATCGAGCTGGAAGCATGTCTATAGTGCAGGTCTGTACATAGGGGAAACAAGCTTTATAGAGTTAGATAACAGCAGTTTGGAGGTCAATGAGAACTAAAAAAAGAAAAAAGTAGAATAAATTTGCCCACTCTGAGCAAAGTACTGCTAGTTTAAAGCAAGCTTGGGTACTTTTCCAGCAGTGCTGCTGCACAGCCACTGAATCCGGGAGGAGTTCAGAGAGGCTGGCATTTGGCTTTGACCCCAGGGTTAATTTAGCTGCTCTTGCAAAATGAGAAATAGGAACCCAGGTCCTCATCTCCTGTGCTCTCCAGTCAATTGAGTGACACGGAGGTAAAACTGGTGTGAGCAGGAATTGGGATCTCTAATGAACAGGAACTGCCAGGAGCTTTCCAATACCTGCAGGAGGTGTCAGGATGATGACTGCTGAAAACAGACTGGCACAGGAGGACAGAGAACATTTTCCCTTGGGTTGTTTCCCAAACTCGTTCTGGAAACAGCTGGGATATTTACTGCAGGAATTCAACCCTGAGATAATGGTCCCTGGGATCCACAGGTACCAATTTCTCCTACATGCTTCCCTCCAAAAGAATTGCTCTAAGGCCCAGTGGCAGAGATGAGTCTGGGACTATTCTCTGTGTGGTGTACAGAAATCCCTTCTGGTGTGACACCTCAGACACAGCCACACAAGGCTGCTGCACTGGCCAGTCCCAGCTCTTCCTCGCCCACAGATTTTCTCCCTCCCATCACTTCCCGAGGTGATTATTCCTCTGCAGCTGTAGATTACTGTTGCAGAGGGCAGATGGTGGGTGCTGCAACCTTCCAGAAGTGTCTCCAGTTCGAAGCCACTCGGCAAGGTCACTACTCACTCACACACGCTATCGCACACACCGGATAGCTTAACAAATGAGTGGATGGCAAAGAGGCAGGAAGGGCCTTCATCTAGAGTTCCATAGGAGAAGTTTATTCCACCCACGCCCCTGAAGGAGTCCGGGGACGGAGACAAGAGAGAGAGAGAGAGAGGGAGGGTCCAAGTTTATATAGGGGGCCGGTAGGGGCAGAGAGAGAGGGATCAATAATCTGGGGGCACAGGGGCAGCACACAGGCGGGGTTGGGGTATGGGAGCTAATAGGGAAACCCTGAGGGAGTGGTGAGGGCAAGGGCCAGTGGGGGGAACGGGGAAGGGAGAACCTTCTAGATAAGGTAAAAGGGGGCAGGCCAAATGGGCCAACCAGGAAGGCAGGACTGGGGTACATTAACGTAAAGAAGCAAAGCAGCCTGGGAGAGGCCTTTTGGGTCACCCTAACCTGAGTGCCACTCAGGGTCCTTCCCTGCAGGGCACTGGAATAGTTTAGTTGTCAACAAGCTCATTAACTTGCCCAGATTTTTTCTGTGGAAACCTTGCCCACACATTTGTCCAAGAATTCAAAGCTGGTCCCAGTCTGCTGATGCTGGATTAACACCAGGTCTTGAGTTATTTCTGCTCAGGCAGTCCATCTTAGTCCCTCTGACAGCCAGCTATTCTAATCCTGCAATGATTTTCAGTCCTTCAGCTTTCCAGGGTCTTTGGCCTCTCCCCAGGTGTTGTATGGAGCAGCCTTTAGCTGCAGGCACAGACTCCACTTGAGAAGCCAGACATTTGCTCAGGTGGAAAACAACTCCAGAGAGACATTTTTAACCCCCCTTTCCTTTTAGCCTCCCAGCTTTTGGAGGAGTACCAGCTGATTTCAATACCCAGGGGACTGGGCTGTAATTGCTGTAGAGGGGGATGCAGTCAGCTTTGTGCTTTCCTTCACCACAGACAGGAAGCCGTGCAGCCAGATGCCTTTGGAGAGAGGATCAGGTCATCTTGGCGCTGACTCAAAGGCAACCAACCCCTCTCTCATCGCTTAGATTTAAATCATAGCTCTTTTCCCCACTCCAAGGTCTCATTAGTGCCCCCAGGCTCGTGGAGCAGCAGAAATGGAGTATCCTTGCCAGCTTGGGATTGTTATTTCTGTCATACTCAGCAGGAAAGCAGAGCCCTGCTTGGTTTAGTAACTGGATTAAAACAAACTGCAGTGCAGGGTTTGATCCCAAACACTCTACTTTTCAGCAGTGCAATTTAACCTAAGTCTGTCCTCTCTTCCAAAGCAAGAGAAACTTTCTGGTATCAACATCGGTCTCAGCACTGCCTGCTCCAGGCCTGCTCTGTGTTCTGGATGTCTCTGTGAATGAACACTTTTCAAACGCCATCAATATTTTATGAATTTCTATTCACTTACTTTAATGGGGGATTGTAAAAGCATTTAACCATATTACACCCAATCTCTCAGACACTGCATTATTTCAGCAGAGATGTTGTCTTAGAAGCAACTGGCACAGCTGCTGTGATATTGTTTAAATATATATATATAATATGTATATATCTATTTCTCAAACCAAGTGGAATCGGGGAGCAGGGAAGAGGAAATAGCCATGGAAACTCCGTGTCTCAGGTTTGTTCTGATGTGCCTGAAAGGTTTCATTTGCTGTGATTTGCATGACTACAGCTAGGCTCTTTACATGACTTTTTATAGATTGAGCTCAGACTTGAGTCTGGATGTCTGATGGCCTAAACCCAGATGGAAAGATGCAGCATTGCCTAGAAACATGGCCAGGGAGAGTCCCTGCTGCTCAGCCTGAGAATTCCCTCACTGAGGACACCCCAAAGCCCTCTGACTGACCAGGGCTCAGCTGTGAGTTTATTTCCTATTTTGCTCTTGCTGGGCACCAGCAGGCACAGGCGGGACAGTTGGTGTCAGCCATGCCAAGTAGAAATCTTCCAGATATTTTAAAGTTTTTGCCAAGAGGCCCAAAAGTCCCTGCTATGCCCCCATCTCTTCTTTAGCAGTGAGTGAGAGGCTTGTGAAGAGCTTTGGGAGATCCAGCCCCAGACTCCCAAAGCACCCTGGAGCCAAGAGAGGCCACCCTGCCTTAGAGCAGCACCACCTCCATCAGCAAAAAATAAAGATGCCACTTTCTCCTTCTCTCCCCCTCCTCCAACCATTGTTTATTTTCAGCACTGCACAAAGGCCTTTAAAACCCCATTGAGCTGCTTTTGACTGTGTCTCTGTTGGGTAAATGAATTTATGGTCTGCCAGGCTGATTTATGGGTGCCTGCTGTTCTTGGAGCAGGAGGGTTGGTGATTTTATACTTCCAGCCACACGGGACAGGAGCCATTCTGATCAAAGAGGCACTGATTTAGCTGGGATGATTGATTCCAGCCTGAAGAATTACAGAAGGATCCCACTCCACAGCCATCACAGGGCAGATGCATCTTCTGCCATCAAAGACACCAAGTCTGAAGCCTGGGATGCTGGAAATTTTTACCCTTCCTAATTTGTCCTATTACCCATAAAATCAAGCAGCTGTTCCGCCACAGCTCTCACACCCATTGATGTTAAAACAACAGCATCCAAGTTGGTGCTCCTGGTTGTCCCTTCTGTGTCTCAGGTGTTGGCACAGCAGAAGGAGCAGCTCCACAGTGCAACAGAAAGAGTCACAGAATTATTTGGGTTGGAAAAGACCTCCAGGATCCAACCTTTGTCCCATCAGCACCTCGTCAACCAGCCACATCCAAACATTCCAGCTCCAGTTGGTTCTGGTGGATTAAAGCACCTCATTGGCTTTGCCCTCCAGGATTCGTGCAGTCAAGGAGTCTCCTTACCTCACTCACTGGTTTTTAGCATCAGTTAATAAAATATATTATCATATTAAATAAACAGAAATTCTTATTATAGTTTTCATGACTATCATTATATCATTATATATTAATTGTTGCATATGGCAACCTGAATTTTGTATAAAGTTCTATATATAGTGGTTCAAATCATTGTTTTAAAAATTTTCTGTCAAATACTTCTAGGCCACAAATAGATCCTAGAGATTTCTTTTTGTAGGACAGATAGTACCCACACAAACCCAAAGTTTATACTCCTGTGGAGTTCTTTTTTTTTTATTTTGGTTGCAAATGCTACAGTTTTCATCCAAACACCCTCCTCCTCCATGCCAATATCCAGCCAAGCTGTATTTCCAAAACTTTTTTACATTGTGACTCCTAATCAAAGTCAAGGAGGTATAAAGAATAAGAAATTCAGAATTTCTCCTGCCATCTGTCCAGAAAGGAAGGTCACAAACTACAGTAACTTCTGGACCTATTCATCAAACTCTTGGAAGTCACAACTCCCAGATTAAAAGAGCAGTGATTGATGATACCTTTTCCAGGGGTTACATTGGAAAAATGAGCTCCTTATAATGGAAACAGAGAAGAAATTAGTTCTCCTATCTCTCTTGAGTCTTCAGTGGAAGGGGAAAACTGCAGATAAGAGGTTAAATCCAAAAATCTTTCCTTCCCAAAGCCTGACCACTGAGCTTAAAAGTTCTTTACTCATCTTCCTCCTTTTACATTTTCTCTACATGTCCCCTGCTTAAGAAGATTTATACCCTTGGCTCATCCTGATTACTTTGGCTACATCAAAATAGGATACTTTTAGTAGAAACTTTAGTTAAGTTCTTTTAATATTTCTGGGTCCAGGACCAATAAAACCTGTTGTTCAAGTTTCACAGACAACCTTCCTGACTTGTAACAAAAACTTCATAGTTTCCCTCTGCCTTTAGTCTCACACCTCCCTGTCATGCTTTGGTCTCATGAGGTGGTTAGGCATGGCAGTGATAAAATTTAGGGAAAATAAGGAAATATTTGTGCTATGACTCATTAATACCAGAGGGCCCTCGGTACACCTGTGGAAAGTCACCCTGTAAAGTCACCATTCATCACTCTGGCAAAGACAGAGGAGAAGAAAGACAGAGATATAAAAGAGTGGCCTGGATAAGATGTAAGCTCTCCAACGTGAGAGGAGCTTTATTGCTGTGAAGGACTCCTCACTCCCAATTCCAGTGGCAGGGCTGTTTTGACAAGGCTGTTTTGACAATGCTGAGAGGAGTGAGATCAAAAGACACTGATCTGTGAGAGGTCTGGCCCCAAAAAGAAGAAGACAAAGCTGTCAGGAACACAAAGCTAGGGCCTGCACCAGCATGACAGGGAGGCTCCCCAGGAGAGCAGGTGACACCGAGGCAGAGCAGATGCAAAGGAGAGACATTATGGGCATGGATTTTTGTTGCAGCTTTTTCTTCAAGCACAGGGTGTTTTCAAAGGAAAATATGACTTTCATTGTCAAGAGAAGCTGCTTCTTGTTACTGCTCGCTGTTGTTTGACAGAGGCTCTGAAGGGTGGGCTGGGAGGTACAGACTCTGGCTGCCATCTGCTCTGTTGGTGTTTTTAAGAAACATGGGAAAGATCTGATTGGGATACACTGAGACATCCAAGTTTTGAGAATCCAGACTGTGTTGGCCTCACTACATAAAAATGAAGGCATGGACTGGTCGCTTGGGAAAGGTTTTGTCATGGGGTTCATATCCAGGGCTAAAAGGGGAATCAAACAGGATGCCCTGCTCTGGTGTTTGCAGACATGTTCTACTCCACAGTGTGGAAATGTCTGGAAATAATGTGGAAATAATAAAAATCTGTTCCTATTATAAGCAAATACAGAATAACGTAAAGCAGAGAAATAAAAAGCGCAGTTCATCAAGCGGTGCAATGACTGCATCTTCTCACTCAGTACCTGCAGAGTGAAACCCAGCCCCACAGCCAGGTCCAGGTTGGCTCACAGGGAGCCAGGGCAGAATTGCAGCTCTGAGCAGATCTGTTGAGGCTTCTCTGTGTTGGATGCACCCACTGCTCACAGAGGAATCCCTGCAGGTGCCACGTTCCTGAGAGAAAGCCCAGACGTGAAACATGAAAATGATCACAGCTTGGATGGGGGATGCCAAAGGGAGTCTGAGAAATCCTGAGTGTTCGCCAGCAAGTAACTTACCACTCACAAGATGAACAACTATCCAAAGACAAATCAGTGTCATGCAATCTCTAGGAAGGCATCAGGCTGCCATTCCTACACAGGATAAACACCACCTACATTGTTTCTCCAGGATGACAATAGTGTCTCCATTTCTATCACTTCATTAGGAAATCTCTGGCATCTCCTTGGGGCTGCCTAATCATCTCTTCAGGGTCAGAAAGGCCAGAGTGAAGATTTTAATTCTCACCACACTGCTTTCCTGCAGTGTGTGTATTCCCACTGGCCCCATAACCTTGGGCATCAGCCCAGGTGACAGCCCAAAGCCTCACACCCAGACTGTGCCTCAAGAAACCTTTTCCATCATAACATTCCTGAATAGATGTGACCTCTCTGCTCCTGCCTTGCAGCCAAAGTTTTTGTCCAGCCTCTCACTTTGTATCTCATAACCACTGAAGGGAAAGTGCTTCCCCCTGGTCTGAATAAATGCAGCCTGGCTGCACTCACACATCTTTCCAGGATACAGAGATCCCTTTCCCAGCCCAGTGCTGTCAGTGTGTCATCCTTGCAGATCCCCGCCTCGGGTGGCACCCTTTCTCTGCCACTTCAAACATATGCTGCACATACTTGCTTTCACAGTCCATCTTCACCCACCCTCGCCATCATCTGCCATTCAGCCTGGAAAGGTTGGTTCTCACCTTCAGCTGGCCCCTGGTGCCAGTCTTCCCTCGCCCACTTCTTCCATCCTCAAGCAAGTTATTGTTGTGTTTATCCCATTCTGTTCCTTGTGCTCTCTGTAACATCTACAAGCCTATCTCATCCTACTCCTTCAAAACGCTTCCTAAATCAAACTCACCATTGTGATGTCTGCAAAACCCATGGCAATCACAAATAATTTTATTATTTCCCTACATACCTGTCTCTCTTACACATTTCTGGCTTTATACCTCGATGGGAAGCACTTTGACACAGTGATTGAATTTCATCCTGAGTATGCAATACCCAGCATACACATGGCCCAGTCCAAGCTTATCACCTTTGGTCATTACTTGCTCTTGGACTTGATGATCTTGAAGATCTTTTCCAACCTAAATGGTTTTATAATTTCTACGATTTCTATTCATGTGAATTTTTGTAGAAATACAGTTTATGGCTTGTAAGAAGGACTACAGGAATTACTTGAATCTGCTTCCCAAGAGGAAAATTCAAGAAATGGATAGCAGAGGATGTGCCAGAGGCAAGAGAGTATAAATAGTAAGAAATTACCCTTGGATTCTGGAGCACATCATCCCATGTTCCTAAAAATTAGAGCATTTTTGCTTAGCTGTATGACTGGAAGGAGCATCTGTCCCTTCACCAGAATCACAGAATCATAGAATCACAGAAACACCGTGTTGGAAGAGACCTTCAAGATCACTGAGTCCAACCCATGCCCTAACACCACCTGAACTAAACCATGGAACTGAGTGCCACATCCAATCTTTTTTTAAACACATCCAGGGATGGTGACTCCACCACCTCCCTGGGCAGACGATTCCAGAACTTTATCACTCTTTCAGTAAAAAACTTTTTCCTGACATCCAACCTAAATTTCCCTTGGTGCAGCTTAAGACTGTGTCCTCTCGTTCTGTCAGTTGTTGCCTGGGAGAAGAGACCGAACCCCAACTGACCACAACCACCTTTCAAGTAGTTGTAGAGAGTGATAAGGTCACCCCTGAGTCTCCTTTTTTCCAGGCTGAACAACCCCAGCTCCCTCAGTCATTCCTCATAGGGCTTGTGTTCCAGGCCCTTCACCAGCCTTGTTGCCCTCCTCTGGGCACATTCGAGCATCTCAACGTCCTTCCTAAACTGAGGGGCCCAGAACTGGACACGGTACTCAAGGCATGGCCTCACCAGTGCCCAGTACAGGGGAAGAATGACTTCCCTGGTCCTGCTGGCCATGCCATTCCTGATCCAGGCCAGGTGCCATTGGCTGTCTTGGCCACCAGGGCACACTGCTGGCTCATGTTCAGTCGGCTGTCGACCAGTACCCCTAGGTCCCTTTCTGCCTGGGTACTGTCCAGTCACTGTCCCCAGCCTGTAGCGTTGCAGGGGGTTATTGTGGCCAAAATGCAGGACTCAGCACTTGGACTTGTTCAAGCAGCCCTCTCTAGGCTGAGGCAGGGAGGAAACAATTTCCAGGAAGGAGTTCATTCTGACAACATGAGCTCAGGACAAATCAGCCATCAGTCACTCACTGCTGCTGATGCTGTTCCTGAGTTCTGCAGTGACTGCATCACCTTGTCCTTGGTTCCCAGCCCTGAGGTGCTGTATCCTCTATCCACACCATAACCACACTAGGAGGGAATTTGGCTGCCCACCTGTATAAACACGCCCTCTCCCCAGACCTCTGTCTGCTCTGAGTTGGGCCTTTGCAAGGAAGAGGCTTTCTCAGAGTGTTATTTCTCATTCAAGACAGCAAACATTGCAGTGTGACAGCTCTGTCACTCCGGCCACCTGGTGTCTTGCATCCGAGATGGAACCAAGCTGGGGAGCCAGGCTCCGCTTCCTCCCTGAGTGCACTGCCCTGAAATAACAGGTCTGGGCTGGCAGCAAAGGGGAGGAGAAATAATAACTCACCTCCTCTGTCCTTTGGAGGGACCCCCACTGATCCCATGTCCATTGGCTTCCTCGCAGGAAATCACACAGCATTGACGGCCTTTGGTCCAGGCTCTTGCTGTAAACTTAATCTGTGTAAAACATTTCCTGAGCTCCCAGAGCCTGGAGGCCTTTCGGAGGCTCCCTGAGAGAATGCAGGGAGAAACTGCAACAGACAGAGAGGAGGTAATCATCAGACTTACTGAAAGCAGCTGGAAAGGCTGCCAAGGGAATGTGAGTGTGCCTCCTTGCTGGGATGGATCCTGGCTGGATGCTGGGCACCCACCAAAGCAAATCCATCACTCCCCTCCTCAGCTGGACAGGGAGAGAAAATATAAAGAAAGGCTTGGGGGTTGGATAAGGGGTGGGGAGTGATCACTCAGCAATTACTGTCACAGGGAAGCCAGACTGGGGAAATTAGTTTAATTTATTACCAATCAAATCAGAGTGGGATAATGAGAAATAAAAACTCAACATTAAACATCTTCCCCCCACTTCTCCCTTCTGTCCAGGCATAACTTCACTCAGATTTTCTTTCCTTCTTCCTGTCTGTGGTGCAGGGGGACAGGAATGGGGAATCAGTCAGTTCATCACACATTGTCTCCATTGTTCCTTCTTCCTCAGGGCTCCTCACTCTTTCCTGCTGCAGTGTGGGATCCCTCTCACAGGAGACAGTCCTCCGTGAACTTGGGGTCTGCAGAGTTGTTGCTCTCATATTCTCACCCCTCTCTTTAGCAATTGCTACCCTGGAGCAACTTTCCCCCCTTTTTAAACCATNAGTGGGATAATGAGAAATAAAAACTCAATATTAAACATCTTCCCCCCACTTCTCCCTTCTGTCCAGGCATAACTTCACTCAGATTTTCTTTCCTTCTTCCTGTCTGTGGTGCAGGGGGACAGGAATGGGGAATCAGTCAGTTCATCACACATTGTCTCCATTGTTCCTTCTTCCTCAGGGCTCCTCACTCTTTCCTGCTGCAGTGTGGGATCCCTCTCACAGGAGACAGTCCTCCGTGAACTTGGGGTCTGCAGAGTTGTTGCTCTCATATTCTCACCCCCCTCTTTAGCAATTGCTACCCTGGAGCAACTTTCCCCCCTTTTTAAACCATTTATCCCAGAGGTGCTGCCACTGCCCCTGATGCGCTCAGCCTTGGCCAGCAGTGGGTTCATACTGGAACCACTGGCATTGACTCCACTGGACATGGGTCNAGTCAGTTCATCACACATTGTCTCCATTGTTCCTTCTTCCTCAGGGCTCCTCACTCTTTCCTGCTGCAGTGTGGGATCCCTCTCACAGGAGACAGTCCTCCGTGAACTTGGGGTCTGCAGAGTTGTTGCTCTCATATTCTCACCCCCCTCTTTAGCAATTGCTACCCTGGAGCAACTTTCCCCCCTTTTTAAACCATTTATCCCAGAGGTGCTGCCACTGCCCCTGATGCGCTCAGCCTTGGCCAGCAGTGGGTTCATACTGGAACCACTGGCATTGACTCCACTGGACATGGGTCAAGCTTCTGGCAGCTTCTCCCAGAAGGCACCCTGAAGCCCCTCTGCTCCCAAAGCCTTTCCATGCAAACCCAGTCCAGGGCACAACTAAACCATGAAGCAAACCACGCAGCAATCTGTATCTGAACAATGTCCAGTGAGCACTGCCCTGGCCCACATTGTCTATTCGGGCTCAGAAGTCACGGTCAAGGTGAGGTAATACCAAAAGGTGAATTTAAAATGAAAGCTGCCACCTGTGAAATCAAAATTACCATGTTCTTTATGGACACAACATTAAAATGGATTTTGTGTGAGGATCTGGGAATGATTGTTCATCAATCTTTGCATCCTTGATCTGCCCTGGGATTTGCGTTCCTTGGCTGGACTTCAATTCCCACCACACACCGTGCTTTTTCCTCAGGTCAGGTGACTGTTGGAGTAACATCTGATTTAAAATTACTTTTTGAAAGGCTGGAGTTTCTCAAGGTATGGAAATTCTTATTTGAAACAAACCCTTATTATTTAGTCTGTACTTGTAGTTCTGAAAGGAACTGGCATAGAGACGGATTTTATGCATTGATAGCTGAGGAATGTGAGAATTTCTGGAGCATAGCTTTCATTTCGGAGGTAGAAAAAGTACACATTGTTTACCCAGTGTATAAATAAGATATTAACAACTCCCTAGGAAATCACTGGACTTAATGCAGTTATGAGCAAACAGCAGGAAATAGTGAATTCCCTCCAGTCCCTAGAAAACAAGGTTTGGGATACATTTGAATGCCACAAAAGCACAGTGGTAAATTTTAAAATACCTGTAGAGCCTTCTCCTGAATTTTTGCCTTGCAGTTGCAACCTGTAACCTGCCTGATGTGTTTGTTGGCATCTGTAACTGGATCCTGAATACATTATTCCCCTTTATTTGGTTGCAGCTGCAATCCCCAACAGCATCTAAATTGGACACCAAGAATCCAAAATATTGTTTGTTCCTAGAAGTACGCTGGGTCTGGCCAACCCTAGTGGATATCCACGTGGGTGCCACATACATAGTGTCTGAAGCAGTATTTAGGAACATTTGGAATGTGTTTCACTGAGGAATAACACAGCTCTCTGAGAGATGGGGACAGTCCACGTAAGTACTCAGTGTTCAAAAATTAATGAATGCCATTGATTGAGTTTATCCTAGTAAATGAAAGGAAAAATTTGCAATTTTTGAGACAGAAAAGGTACATTTCCTCACATGTACATTACCATCTGGCATGGAGATGTATTAATATCTTGCAATATTTAGGTCATAAATCAAATCTAAGACCTTATTGCACATTCAGAGAAAATTACTTTCTAGTGACATATGGCATAACCTTCAACTTCTATAAATTAATAAAATTCTAGCAAATCTACTCAAATTCAGATATTTTGCACCACCGTTTTATTTTTATGGATGCTGTTAACCACTTGTAATGTTTGGGGTCTTAGGTCAAGACAGAGAGTTTATTGGAAAGCTAAAGGAAGTTACCTTCCAGTGACCCACGGTGTGAACTTCAACTCCCACCAGAGGAGTTCGGATCTTGCTGGCTGTTGATGCCACAGGACACCAAAATTATAGGCTGGGGCCTCTTGAAGGATTTTTGAAGGAACATGGTCATGGCTGGCTACAGAAGCGCTTGTGAAGGGAATCAAGCCTGTTGAATTGTGTGGATTTAACCCTCACCTTGCCACAACACACTGGTTACAATTCTTGCCGTTAACGGTCTCCTTGCGACTTCAGAATTCATCACGCAAAAATCAGAATATGTGAGCAATTTGTCTTTCAGCAGTAGAAGTATTTTTATGCAGCTGAGTAATAAACTACTTAGAAGGGGGGGGAGATCTTGCTTTACAGTGTCTTGGTTAAGTTTTACCTTTCAAATGTAGTCTTATTTGCTAATTTTTGTAAAAGCTGTATTTGTCTGAGTCAACTTGCTCTGTTATAGTTGTGCAAAAAAGCACTGAAATTTGCTGCTTTCAAGCTAAGATGTCAGGATTTAGGTCTGTTAGCTACAAGCATAAAATTCCAGACAGAAGATTCCACATGATGTAACTTGTTCTTTCCTGGCTCCTTGCCCATACATGGGCACGCCTGCGACTTGCTCTCCAGCCCATACATTTTGATTAATTACCATGTTTGATTTACCTCTTACCTCTCTTAAGAGGCCAAAGCTCTTAATCTGTCCAGTTTTGTACCGAGTCCTTCTGCCTGGGCCATCTTCCCTTGGGTTTGCTGCTGCCTTCTCAACCCCCCACCTTCCTGCCCAGACTTTCCCTAAGTCTCACTATCTTTCCCTTATCTCAGTATCTACATCCCTGCTCTGCTTCTTCCATCTCTTCCCTGTTCCCGGGGGAACCCGAGGTAAGGATTGTTTTCGACTTCCCATTCCCCATCAAAAAGTTTATGAAATCCAAATGGTGCTAATATGAATCTCTCCCCTCCTCTTTCAGTGATTCCCCAACAACATTCCTGCTCTGGTCACCATGTCATAAATTGGCATTTTCCTCCCAGGCTCGTGAATTCTTTTTTTCCCCTCAGTCTGTAGTTTACATGAAAAACATTTTACACAAAGACTAAGCATCTCTTTCCCTCTCTTTCTTTTCCACAGTTCCTTCCAGCAGATAAAAGACCAAGATGAAGTGGCTGGAATTTGAGGTTGTCAGTGTTAATGCCGCAAATTAGAGGCTCGTTTTTAACAATAAGAGCAATTAGTCATCAGAGCAGGTTCCTAAGAGGTGCAGTGAGTCAGCCTCTTTTGTGGAGCTCACTGACTTTACCAAAGGCTGTACTTTTGAATTAAAGTCAGGAGTTCTGCTGCGAGAATCACTGGGTGAGCTCCCGCCGTTTGTGTTTTGCAGCATGCAGGCTGCAATCATCCTAATGGCCTGCTTTGGCCTGGGAGGATTTCAAGTTCAGCTTCAAGGCTTTTCGTCTCTTTTCTCCTGTCCAACTTCATCTGGCTTTCCATCCGCGCTCATTTCCATGTCCTGTGTACTGTTGGCTTCTCCCGAGCACTTTTCTACACGGATTTTTTTTCAGTAGCTCACGGAGTTCAGTGGATTCCTGCATGGAGATCTTGACATCTGACTTCTTTTGGAATGAGTTTGTAGATGTCCAGGATCACAAAATAGCTCAGATTATATCCCTTTGGACACAACATTGGCAATAAAGTGGACAATATAGAAGATTTCTGTTCATCTCCTGATTTTCAGTGTCTCTGCCACTGTTCCTAACCCAGCCTGGTCAGAGGGAGGAGAGAGGATTCCAAGGACTCCCAGTCTGGGAAATTCATGCATGAAAAGGAGAAAGAAGAACTGCTTAGGATGGTCTGGGAAGAACAGCAATAATTCATGTGCTCTTCCCTGGCATTTTTATTAATAGCTTCTAGAGACAGGATAGTGACCTTGGTGGCCTTCTCCTCTGACTGGGTCTGGCATTTACAGGTCAGGAAGATGGGAAGGTGCAATAGCAAAATGATCCATGTAAATAATCATAGCCAATTCCACATGATTTTAAAATTATTTACAAAATATATGCATAAATTTCACCCAAAGCTTGTGTCTTACTGACAGTTTTGGGTTTTTTTACAATGCAGAAAGCATTTTGCACATCTCCCATTTGCCTCAGGTTCCTCTAAATAATGATTCTTTTCGTTTCTTTTCGTTACAATGCATTCTGAGCAAATATATTTTCTATAAAACCTGTGGCTGTAACACAAAGTCAGGGCTCAGGGGGAAACTTTTGCACATTTCTTTAGTAGGTTGGCAATTTATGTGGCCTGGCCTCCTCTCCCCTTCCCTGCCTCCCTCTCTAACCCCGAACTCCTGGCTTTAAGGACTTCATCCAATCAAAGCACAAAATATTTAAACAAAACAAAAAAGAAAACTGAAGTTGGATGTCAGGAAAAGATTCCTATCAGTGAGGCCTGCCAGAGTATAGAATAATCTCCTGTGGGGAGCAGTGGGAGTCCATCACTGGGATAGATTAAAACTAGATGAAACTAAAATCAAAATCAATATCATCATTAAGGGAAGCAGTCTGAAAGGCTGAGGGATGGACAGGAAAATTTGATGCCCCCAGAGTTTAAGAAAATGGCTGTGACCTGCTGTCTAGCATTTAACAAGGGGTTTGATCAGAAGGATACTTGGAAGATGGAGGTTTTTAACAGCACGGTTTTTTTTTCCATATGTGTGTGTGCTTTGTTTTTTAGTAGATTTTGCTTTAGGGGGGAAAGGTCTTTGATATAGAAACCCCACAATATTTAATATTTTTTTTTTAAGAAGTAAAATTAGTGTCACTAATAAGGTCATTTATTAACTGGGATTTTCTACAATGAAGAAACAGCTCAACATTTAGCACTGACCACTGACAATCCCAACAAAGAGACTGCTTGGGGTTGTCTGCTCTTGCTTGCAGAGCAATTTGGAGGATCTGGACCTTAGTTAGCTTTCAGGGCCTGTGCCTGATATCTTCTGGCTGAAGTACATGTATTTAAGGTCAGATTTTTCCAAGCCCAAAAATAAATTGGACCAGATGCACAAATAAAATAAAAATAAATAAATCATTCTGTTTTCTGAGCAGGGGGAAGTTTGGCCTTTGGTGTGGGCTCTGTTTCCATATTTTCACATCCTTGGAAGAAATTATCTCCTAATGGGGTATTTGGGGAGGAGCAGAATGCTCCCATTTTACCAGATGCAGCAACTCCCAGAAATGAGCAGCAGGTAAGAACCCAAAGGCCTGGTACCACTCCAAATATTGCTGCTGAATGTTTTTCACTAAGAAACTCTCCAATTACTGCAGTCATGCAAACTAAAGATGCTTTATACCAGATCCCCTTAACAGGACAGGGGGTTTCCATTAGGAAATATCCATTGACAGACCCAGCTTCAAAAAGCAAACCAAAAACCTGCTCTCCAATAGGAGTAACACCCTGGTCTTCTACACAACCCAGAGCCCTGTTCTTTTGGTCATAATCCTTTCAAACAAAAACAGCCATGGAAAAAACCCCTCCAGGCTGTTAGAAATGCACCACTTCATTTCTCCTACAGTGTTTTCCTGACACCAATAATTCCTGGTGCTCCCCATGTAGCTCCTTGCAGTTCCCCACCTCTCTTCTCCTCATGCACTGGCTCCTGACAGCCTGGATAAAGGACAGCAGAGAATGTGTGTTCGCTGCAAAATAAAGCCATGTTTTATTGTTCGGACTTCTGTAATGCCAGATGTAAATCAGCCAATTGCCTTTATTAATGATTTGTAGACAGCAGTGTTTGAGCAGAACAGTTTTGCTTTATCCTAGGAAAAAAAAAAATTTAAAAGAATCTTGGCTCCCGGAAATTGATTCCAGCTGTCAGGAATCATTAGGTATTTGGTACTTCTGGGGGTGTTGGGCTGTGGGCCCATGTTGGATAATCCTTCAATCCCTAAATCATTTCACTGTAAACATAATCTGTGAGTAACAAAGTCGGTGTTGGGTATCTGCCAGCATCCTGGGATGGAGCTTGTCAAACGATTTCTCCAATTGCCTTTGGATGTAAATGGCTTGAAATCCCGAGTGCTTGTCAGGGCTGGGGATGCTGAATCAGCAGTGGAAAAGCCACCTGTACCTGTTCTGTCCCTGAAACTGTTCTGCTTCCACCTGGGAAGTGATGAAATCCCTGCTGGGATCACACAGGAGTCCAAGGAGCTTGGACCAGAACTCACCCTCTGCCTGAGTCATCGTCCCCCAAACCCAGAAAAATACTCCATCCTAATTCCAGTGGCTGCCTTTGGCTTGGGAGCTGTTTGCTTCCTTGTTATGGATCTTCCTCCAAGACCCAGCCAGGGGTCTGAGCTTTTCTATGTATCCCAGACTCGTCAGGACTTGTCAAAAACATCCTTTACTTACTGGGCATTAGTGAGATTGAGCAGACTATCCATGCAGCATGGAATGGCAAGAGAACAGCCCATATTTTTCTCATGTGAAAGTCTCTTTTAGGGATTATACCAAAGGAGAATTTGATGCAATGCAGAATGCATGTTTATGGAAGGATTTATAGAGAGGCTGTTTATTTGGGGACACAGATGACAAAGAAGACCAGTCTAGACCAACTTGTTGAAAAATAAAGAGTAGCTTCAGTTCCCTGGGCTGCAGAGGGTGGCACTGGAGCAGGCAGCAGGCCTGCTTCCCTTTTCCCTCAGCAGGGAGAACAGAGAATCAAGGAGCTGAATGAGGGATCTCAATTTTCCTAGAGGACAGACTGGAAAGGACACCTTTGCTCAGCCTTAGCCACACTCTGTATCACCCAGAAGCTGCTGAAGGAGGGTCAAGATTTTTTGCTGCTTTGAACAGTCTTATCACCAGGCACCTTCCTCCAGTATGCTGATTTTCCAGGTCTGTACATACCCAGTGGATTCATGCTGGAACTACTCTTTTAACTATTCACTGTTTAGTGGCTCTTTAGCTACCTTGCCCCCACCCACCTTGCATTTATCTTGTCTGACCTCAGGTGACCAAAGCTGTCATGCTGCATTCCCGATAAAAGGACATTGGGCCTTTGCATAATGGCATTAGTATCTCCTGATCTCTTGGGGGAATTCTCTGCCTGGTACATTCTGGGATATCACTTGACATTTCCATGGACACAACTCCTTGGTGATTCACAGTCCTGCTTTGATCAGCTTGTACACCCCAGCGTTTCACCTCTCGTGACATTTGCAGAGGATGTGTTCCCAGTCCCAACACGTGTAACAGTGGGAATTACAGCATCACACTCCAGCCCCTAGCTCCAGCCCTTGAGATCATCCAGATCTTTCTCTCTGTAGCACCTGTCTGTGAAATCTCATCTCCCAGCACACAAATGCTTGATCATTGCTGAAAAATTGCAACCCAAGGTCATTTATGAAGAAATCTTTATTAACTTCCCAAGAAAACAACTCCTCTCTCAATTTTATCCATTATTATCTCTACTTTAACCCCCAGCAGTGAATAGTTTACAAGTTTTATGTTAATTCTCAGCAAAACTAATGAAACTCATACGGCTCTGTTGAAATATTCCACTGAAATCAAGATTGGTTAAATACATTAGTGTGCCTTCCTTTCTTAAAAAAAAAATTTCCTCAGAGTAATGAGGTTAGTCTGGATCCATCTATCTTTGGAAATGGAGCTGATGAGAATTATTGTGGAATGTCTGGATATCTGCTGACAGGAATGGATCTATTTTCAGTATTTACATAGTTCATATTGTTGTGGCATGTGAGCACATCATGGGTTGCAAAGTATTCATTTTCTACAGGCTCCTGAAAGAACTGAGATGAGGCCCATTTCAGGGAGGGCAACACTTTAGTGATGGCAACATATTCCTGGCCATGTCAGAAGTATCGGTGACAGAAGTAAATCCAGGTCTTTGCTCACATTTCCTGGTGTTTAAATCTTTTGCCTCAGCATTTATCTTCCTTTTAGACTTCTTTCCCTAGGCACCCTTACATTTTTCTGTTAAAGTGAGTTCACCTTCCTGCAGCTAAGCTGGGACTTTGTCCATCCAAGGGAAAAGAATTTCCAAATANCTTTCCTCCCTCCCTCCCTCATGCCATATTTCCCTTTCCTGCAGCACCTCTGCTCCTGGGTCCTTAAGCCCTTAGCACATGATCTGTCACCCACCCCTGAAATGCAGTTTTGCTGCATGGGCGAAAAAAAAGTTTACATCTATGCCACTGGGATTTTGGGGAGGAACAAGGGAAATGGCAGAAGGAATCAAAGCAGGGAAAATTCAGTTCACCAGATACCTTCACTGCAATGAAACAGCACAGGAAACTGCATTGCAACTGAGGGACTTGGGACTGTGTGATGCCTTGCTCAAAATCCATGTCTGTCATGTCTCCATTCCTGCCACAAGACCCTGCCACAGCACACTCTGCATTTCTAAAGATGGGAATGTTGAGAACTCCTTCAATTTGCCCTGTCACAACTTTGACCCTGCCCTGGCTGGGGGCTACACTCACCCCTGGGAGAGGCTCCGTGGCTTTATCCCTTTGGCCACCAGCACTGAGCAGCTCTGGTGGCTCCTTATCGATGTCGTATCCAGGTCTTTTATTACTCCCACTAAAACACACTGATTAAATTATGTCTCTAATTGCTTTCCTCATTGCACAGACATAAAATTCCTTTCCCTAACAGAGTGCTAAACTATTTCAGCCTGCACATCTCCAGCTGAACTTTCTCCAGCAGCTAAAGCAGCTTCCCTGCTGCCTGCTCCCCTCTGCTCTGCTGCAGACCCCCAGCACCGCTGCTGCTGCTGCTTCCCCGATCCCTCCATCCCCATTTTCTCGGGGAAGTTGGGGGTCGGCTCCCTCCCTCGGGCTGCCCTCCGGTGGCCGCCAGGAAAAAATGCAGCATCAGCTCTCCGCAGGGTCCCAGGGACATCAGGGGACTATCCCCCTTCCCTCCTGCCCGGGTAGCTTCTGCAGGAGTCTTTTCCCTCTGGAATGGAGATGTTCCTCTGCCCCACAGCTGTCCTTGCCACCTCCATGTGTTGCTCAGCAAGCGGATCTTGCTCTCCCACTCTGCCCCATCACACCGAGGAGTGGAGAAGGGAGGTGGACAATGTGAGATGCTCTGACAAGATCTGAAATGCAGGAGAAATTAGAGGGGTGGCCCTCGTGATAGGGACTTGGTGGCTTTTGTAGGGGCTGAGCTGGGAAGGGACTAGACTGTGATCAGAGAGATCATCTCCAAATCCAGATCTCCAAATCATCAGCTCTAAAGGCTGAGGGGGAAGCTGTGTTCACTCTCCAGGTCTGCTGGAGATTCTTGCATGCCCATGGCACAGGAACGTTTCCCTGCAGGGACAGGCAGTGTGAGGGTGGTGGGTGCCGTGCTTGTGCCTCTCCACCTCCTGTCCTCCTCGCTCATCCAGCCTTGACCATCCCTTGGCAGCGTTTCTGTCATAGCTGATGGCCAAGGAGCCAGCTGGACCTCATTACTGGCACTGCCAGACCCAAGTTCTGCCTGCTGGGGCTGCTGGAAGTTTCCAGCCAGGACCTCAGGCTGAAGTCATGGCACAGAGCCACCATCTTGATAATGATCCCTGGAAAGAGCCATTCCTGTTCTGGAGCCAAAGCCATCTTCCCCTCAGGCCTCTCTGCTGGAAGCAGGACAGCCATTAACAAGTCCAGCTGAGCAGCCACATGGCTCTGCTTCTCTCTGAAGCTCCTGAAGGTCACGGCTCTGCAAAAGGACAGGGAGAAACCTGGGGGCCTCAGACCTTTTTATGCTCTACAAAATCTCTTTGGATCATTCTTGGGAAGGGATGCACACAGGTGGTGTCTAGGCTCTCCCTGCTGCTCAGGAGAGGCTCTGTGTGATGCTCTGTCTTATCTCCTCATGGGTGGGAAGGACATGAGCAGTGATGAAGCCACTGTTGTGTGAATTGTGATCTCCACAGGCAGGGGAAGGCCAGTGCATGGAGAGGGCCAAACACCACGAGATGTTACCTAAAATAGTCCTTTTTAGAAATCAGTTTTACCTCACAGCTTGAAAGAGCTCATGATGTTCAAGCCCAGAACATGTCAGGTTGTTCCTGTTGGGCCATTTGTAGCTTTTCTCCGGC
Organism: Edolisoma coerulescens; assembly: GCA_013397115.1. Taxonomy (NCBI): domain Eukaryota; kingdom Metazoa; phylum Chordata; class Aves; order Passeriformes; family Campephagidae; genus Edolisoma; species Edolisoma coerulescens. The sequence goes on along the minus strand of VWZW01003808.1, from coordinate 475,758 downwards.
ACTTCACACTTCCATCTGCTCCTGCTGGACTGGCTGCCAAGGGCAGCCTTTGTGTCTTTATAGCCTCGAGACCTGCTCCCAGGAGTAGCCACAGCAGAAAGATGGTGCCAAGGCTTGCAGGAAGGGATGACATGGACCTGGACTAGTGGGGACAACAGGAACCCAGAGCTCTCTGGCAAGGAGGGATGACAGACCACGGAGTTTTCAGCCATCAGAGAACACAATCATTTAGGTGCACTTGACAGGAGAGACCGATCTGGAGAAATCCCAGAGGAGCTCAGTCAGAATCCCAGGGATATTTTAAGACCACATTGGATGTGTCAGAGCACAGGTAACAGGCACTGTTCTTATGGAGATGAGTGTGTGCTGTGACTAAATCCACCAGGTGCAAAGCTAAATCAGACACTGCTTGAGGCCTGTGTCCCATTTAATCACCATCTTGAGAAACAGGTTGGGCCCGGATCCAGGAAACCTGGTGGACAGGATACAGGAAATCTGTGACCTGCTCCCACCTCAGCCACTGAAGTAGGAGGTGAATGTGGGCAACTCAGTTCTCCATGGTGTGACTCTTCCCTCTGCAACATCTTGGCTATTTATATCAGGAGTTTGGCCCAGGAAATGTCAGCATTGTGCCTGTTTGTGCAGCATCCATCACCAAGCCCTCATAATGTTTTAATCGTGATAGTGTTTTGCTTTTGGGGTTTTTTTTGCAATGGTAAAATCCTCCTGAAAAAAACTGGGAAGTTGCTTTGGGAACAGCATCCAATTAGAGGAGAAAAGGGGGGTGACATCCACAATCAATTCCCAAGGGGGATGGTGGTGGAAGGATGGCCCTGCCATCTCCCAGGATACCAGGGGAGGAGATCTCCCTTCTTCCCAGGGCAACCATTCCTCTTGCAAGGCATGGGCTGACCCTGCTGTCAGCTCCAGCACTGCACAGGAGGAGGGGACATATTCCAATGTCTGGGCAGGATCTGTGAAGATTTCTTGGTGCAGAGCTGCCTTCCCTTCCCAGCAGACCCATCTTGTCACCTCAGATTCACTCCGATGTCACTCATTCCACTGAAGTGGCCCCACCTCCAATGCCCAGGACTGGGAACATGGACCCTGTGGATGAAGCCAGTGTGTCTGCTGGCAGGGAAGGGCAGCCAGCAGCAAACCAAGGCTGTCTGTGCTCAGCACCACTCCTGAAGGTCACTGCTTGGATGGAAGCACAGACCTAGGCAGCTGAGGACCATTCTCCCAAGAAGGCTTCGTTTTCTTCTGGCAAGTCAGGACCACATTCCCAAGGATGCTCCTTTGAGAAAGCTCCAGATCCATCAGTCTGGTTCCTGGCAAGGGACAAATAAGATGTCCCAGCATATCTTCCCAAGAGGGTTTCAAGGCACAACTCTTGGCTGACCCTTGTTTCCTGTCTGTCTGTGTCCCCTTACCTTGTCTCTTGCACACTGGTGTTGTGGTGACTCATTCATGCCTGCTGGCTCCCTGCAGTAATCACCAGCAGAGCTTTCTGTCGTCACAGCTCTTAAGGTAGGCTCATGCTGTGATAAATAAGATGCTTGGCAGCATGGAAAGAAATGGTATTTAAAGTTTAATATCTTTTTTTAGTCCCTTTTCAAAGGACACTGATTTTGTGATCTGTTTGGGAAGATTCAGTAGGTTTTGTGTCTTCCTTTCCGGAGTGGGGAGAGGCACAAAGAGAGGAAGGAGAAATGGGTGTGTGCCTGTACATGTGGCACTGCAGAGCCAGGCTGCCTCCCTGCTTTCTCACCTCCCTGAGCTGTGCAGAAGTGACTGACACCCTCATTATACAGTTTAATTCAGGTTGGCAGCTCCACTTGGCCTTGTGGCTCTGGCTTTATCAGAGCTTTACACCCATGCCCCATCTGTTCCTTCCCTGGGAGCAGGAACAGAATATATGACCTAGCAGCAGGCAGAGAATGCCACCCACATTCCCAGGGGACTCTGCAGTCCCTGCTGTGGGTTTACATGGTCTAAGGGTCTTGGCCTTGTACTCTGAGCATCCAGAGGTCCAGAGCAGTGACCGGGGGGGCTTACACAGGAGTGAGACAGCTCAGCTTTGTGCAGCTGCTGAGATTTCTCTCCATAACTCTGTCAAAGCTCAGTGTTTACCCTCCCACCCCTAAATCTGGCAAGAAGGGGGAAAAAATAAAGTAATAAGGTGTTTTTCTCAGCCATTCAAATGTAAAACTCATTCCTCCCATGACACTTTCTGTCCAGGTGCTGCAAGGGTTGCAGCTCACCCTCAAGCAAGGACTGCAGCTCACTTGGGAGTTTAGCCAACACTTAGGTTTCTCCCAGCCTTCTGGAGTGGGATTTAAATAATTTCATGTTAATCCTCCTGATATTTACCCCCTTTCATTTGGAATACTGTCCACTGCCTTGCACTTCTGATGGGCAAACTGAGACATGGGGAGTGGTGTTGCAGATTTAAAACATCCACCAAGCCACAAAGGGACACCTGGACCTTCCTCAAGCCAAATCCTTTGCTTTAATCCCTAGGCAATTCTGCTCCATTTGGGAGGGAGAACATCTATCCTAAACCAGGATGGTTGGGATTCAAAGGCAGGAATGACAATTCCCAAGCCCCACTACTATGTTTTCTCCCTGATCTGGTCACTCGAGGCAGGGGCAAGGAGAGCGTCACGGGACAGAGGGTGTGCAGGGTCAAGGAGGCTGTGGTGGGCACACCTCAAAGTTACTTGTGCCTGGCAAGGTGATAGACAGCATTAAGTGAAAGGGGCTGCTGCTGCTGCTGCTGGGAATTATGCTTTCAGATTTTATACCTCCAGAAAAGCTGGCAGACTCCAAAGAAGCTCTCTGAATTCAAAGCCCCATTTACCAGGAACATGTGAGTGATTCCAAAGGCTTGTACTGCTTTGAGTAACAATTTATAACAACAAAAGCCTCATTTAAGACAGGGACCCCTGTGGGAATGTTCCTTTTCAGTTCTCTCTTCTGTGGGTAATTGCAGAAAGATGACATTTAAGTTGTTCTACAAAAGTGGCAAGCAAAAAAAAATGAAAGGGGGAAAACCAGAGAGAAAGAGGGTATGGCTGGAAAGGTGAGAAGGAGCAGGATGGAAAGGAGTGGATAGCCTGGCCAATGTTCTCAGAGGCCAGGGAGTTTACAAATAGGAAAGAAAAGGTTTGCTCTGAATAACAATCTCATCTCCCAGCAGGGCGACAACAACTTCATGTTCTTGGGACACAATGGACACAGGCTGGAGGTGGAAAAGCAACCCTGGGCATGGGAGCACAGCTCATTCCTTCAACTGACAGGCAGATGTAAAGTGTGGGTGGATGACAGACCCCAGACACTGCTGCCCAAAGGAAAGGATTGCAGTTTGGCCAAGAACAGCAGAGCCCTGGCTGCCTGAATTCCTCAGGACTGGGAGCAGACTGTCTAACCCATGGATGCATGGAGCCAAAGAGGCAAAGGAGTGCATAATCAGTGACAGAGAACTTTAAACCTCTTCCAAAATCCTGCTGTAGAATGGAGAAGACAAGAAGACCAAGATACACTAGGTGGTAGAAACCTCCTCTGTAAATGCTGGAGAAATCCCTCTGGGATGAAGAGCTGCATTCCCCCTGCCTTGTGTGAAGGTGATAAGCCCTCTTCTGTTCTGCAGATTTTCAGAGATTTACTACCTATTAGAGGAGTTTAAATGCATTCAGTGTAATTAAACCCAGGGGGAAACACAAGCCTTTAATATCTCATGTTTTCTAAAACAGGAAAAAAGTCCATCTTCCCCTCTTCTGTTCCAGTACTGCCTGTGGTGACAGGCTTGAGGAAGCCACAGCTGGGACTGGCTTAATGCACTGAGCTGAGCAGCTGCACGTGCGTGCGTGTGTGCGCGCGTAAAATCATTTTAATGATCTCTATCGGAAGGGCAAGTGGGTGAGCAAAGGGGGAAGCTGACTGGGGCATGTCCCTGGAATGCAGGGGTAATTGGCCCTGAAATGGTAATGGCAAACTGCTGTCAGCCTCTAAAAGAGTGTGCCAGAGATGAAGTGACACCCTGACAGATCCCACCACCCGCCTGGCCTGCTCTGCCTCTGCCCAGCAAATGATTGCAGCCTTTCTGCTGACATGCAGGAAACTAAATTGGAGGTAATGACTCTCCTGAGGGGCCTGCAATAGGGAAGGTGAGAGGGAGGCTTTGCATCTCACCTGGGACATCTCTTTTCCCCGCGCTCTTCCCAACAAGCACATAAGCTTTTCCCACCAGAGCACAGACGTGGTTGTGATGAGGTGATGCCTTCCCAATTTCCCTTCCCCAGTTATCCGTGGCAATTCACCCATTCCAGCTCTGACCACCCAGTGAGTTCTGGGTACAGAAGTGGGATGGAGGTGAAAACACTTCAGCATCAGCTGGGAGTGAATTCACAGTCTTTGGTTTTCCTTGTCCTTCTGTGCTCTTCTCAAACTCGCTTTCACACTCTACTTCCTTGATTTCCATGTATTTGCAATTTTCCCTCCTTTAGAGAAGCAAGGGGCCCATGTTAGCACACAGAGAAAGGGTAGAAAATATAAATATATTTGCTATGTAAACAATATAAAGCACTTGTGTAGCTCCTTTTGCAGCAGCTTGGTTGATTCCAGGTCTGCCCTAAAGCTGAGTGTTGTATCCCCAATGGAACACTTGCCATCCAAGAGCAAAATGATTAAAAACTCTGTAGGTATCTAAACAGGTTCCATTCACTGAACCATAGAAGGGGTTGGGTTGGAAGGGACCTTAAAGATCATCCAGTGCCACCCCCTGCCATGGGCAGGGACACCTTCCACTATCCCAGGTTGCTCCAAGCCCTGTCCAACCTGGCCTTGGACACTTCCAGGGATCCAGGGGCATCCACAGCTTCTCTGGGCACCCTGTGCCAGGGCCTCCCCACCCTCACAGGGAAGAATTTCTTCCTAATATCCAATCTAAACCTGCTCTTTCTCAGTTTGAAGCCATTCTCCCTTATCCCGTCACTCCAGGCCCCTGTAAATTGTCTCTCTCCATCTTTCTTTAGGCTCCCTCAGTTGCTGGAAGGCCACAATTAAGTCACCCCAGAGACTTCTCTTCTCCAGGCTGAACATTCCAACTGTCCCAGCCTTTCCTCCCAGCAGAGCTGCTCCATCTCTCTGATCATCCTGGTGCCTCCTCTGGACTTGCTCCATGTCCTTCCTGTGCTGGGGATCCCAGAGCTGGATGCAGTAATTCCTGCTGAAATTATTTAATGCAGCTGGAATATTGTGTCACTGATGGCTGAGTGCTCTGGCCTAAGTTCAGATGAGTTGCTGGGGAATTCTCATCTCTCCTATTTTTCAGTGAAGTCACACTGTTATCACATCAAATGGCTTGTGACTTAAAGTTCCATTGCAATGGTCATACAAGGAATTGTATTTGCTGTGACTGGGAGGAAGGGACATGGAGAGAAAAAATTAAACTTGATGGCTGGAAAGCTTTTACTACAGTGTGCAACAGCTCCACCTCCTCCTGATATTCAAGTTCATCATATCTAAATAAATATGCTTGGAAATTGTCTATCACATGGGAAAACAGTCATTTCAAGGGTACTGTTGAAAGCAGATGTCAAAGGTAACACCACGGGCATGTAAATTGAATCAGAGCACTTAATTGGCACTGTTTCCTTCAGAACACTGATGTCATTCCAGAACAATCCCAACCCCCAGCGCACTCATGTCAGATCATATTCTGAGCCCATTTACTTCAGAAGGTTATTCCCTTTGACTCCAGTGGATTAACCAGTTCTACATGGCAGGAGAGAGAGGTCAGATGTAGATCTCTTCCACTTACATGGAATTTAATTGATTTTTCTGTTTAAAAGAACTTCTAAAACAGGACATAATGGGACATAAATTTTAATTACTCTATCCCCTCTTGAACACAGCAGAAAGCCCATTGTGCCAGGTGGTGTCTGAGCGCTGACAGAACAAAACCTCCCCAAGTCATGGGCAATACACCCCAAAGAGGAAACAGCTTTCCTCCTAAACGAGTGAGAGAGCTGTTTTACACCCTGAAATCATAGACTTTCAACAAGCTCAGTTGCTTTCATGGATAATCCCTCATTTTTGCTAATCCTTCCTGAGGATTTCTTAGCTCATTGATGGGCAGTGTTAGATATCCTCTCTTTCTTTGGATAATTGCCCTCTTAGGATACTCCTGATCCACAGTCTGATAAAAATACCCTGAGACAAAGTGCTGCCCCAGCAGAGCTCATCACAGGCACCCAGTCCTGCTCTCCTCTCACTTATCACCCTAATTAGTGCCGGCTGCTCCTCAGCAGCCTCTCAGACCAGGTGGTCTGGGTTTGTCAGACCTTTCTTGGACTCCATTAAAGTTTTGTTTGCCACTAAATTTTGGGAAGTTCCTGCGGTCATGGCCAGAAATTTTCCTGTGGTTATTTGCCACCACAAACCTCTTTGGGGCTCTGGTTTCTTTTCAGCTTGGAATGTGCTTGGAAATGGTGTGGATATGCATTTTCTCATGGGAGCAATCCTTCAGCTTCGTTCTTCAGAGCTCAGGGCAGTGACAACCATGGCAAGTCCCCGCTTCCATGGGCACCCTGTGGCTGCTGTTCCAAGAGGTAACACCTGTGGGGAGTCATGGCCAATCCTCCACTCCTGCAGGGTTTCCAGGTGCTTTTTTCTCACCAGTTCAGCTGATCAGCTCTGTGCTGAGTTCCTTGTCTGACTGGTGTTTTACTGTGGCAGCTGAAGGCTCCATTCTGTGCTCTGTGACGCACAAAGGTGGAAAGGACCTCCCTTTCCCCCAGGAGCTCACCATTCCCTGCCACGATTCTCCAGATCACACTGTGTGGCAAACTTATCTTTCTTTTTAATGACAGTCCAGTAATTGGTGTCACCTGGTCTTTATCTGCCCAAATGTCAGAGGTGCTATGAAATCATGGCTGCTGAGTTGGCAAGTTCATGCCCATGGCTTTCCAAAGGCTCTGCTTCAGGCTATTGCCAGCAGAGAGGACTTTCAGGAAAACTAATTTTGGGAACTTCTGTTGTGTGTTTTTGCCATAGGAAGTCTGAAGTGTCCGAAGCAGTTGCAGTGCTGATAGTGGGATATGCCCTCAAAAGCTGTAGACATTTATGCTGTGTTGCCACTGTAAAACAATTTCTTTGTGGTGAAAAGTCTATAAAAATCTATAGGAAGTCTATAGAAATAGCCTCTAATAGGCTGTTGAGACCATTGGGATGAGCCCCTAAACAGAAGTCCAGGTTTGAATCATGAATTTGAAACGGCATCTCCCACCTCTCTACCTTAATCATTTCTGGCAATCAGAATCTGCTTCTGACCAGAAATTTCACCTTGTACAAAACCCTTTAGATAAATGACACATTTAGATGAAAAGACTGGGATTAAAAAAATGCCTGTTTTGAGTGGAAAGCAGGTCTGGTCCAGCTGCACTGGCCTCTTCAAGCAGCTTGTGGTTCCCTGTGTCAGAGGGGTGCCGGGTGGCCCGTGAAGGACTTTGGACAAGTCCTCCTTTTTGTCATGCATTGATCTCATGCATGGCAGCCCCAGCCAGTGGCTGAGGAGTGCGAATCTCTGCTAATTGGTTACATCTGCCTCTAATGCCTGGCCACCACCTGGCACAGGCTGTGGCACTGGCAGTGCCACCTTGGCACTGGAGCCCTACAACTGCCATCTGTTGTCTTCCAGAGTCACATTTCCTGGATAAACACGGCCTTCCCCATGGGAAATGTGACTTCTCATCTGTGATGGATGGAATGTAAGCAGCCCCTTCAGCATTTCTGGGATCCTCAGGAAGCTTCTGTGCCACTATCAAATGGGAAGCTGTTATTTTATAATGGGCATAATCCTCTTCCTTCCTGCATCTCATGTCAGAAGAACCTATTCCATTTCCAAAGATTTCACAAGGAATTCTACCTTGCCACCAAAGATTCCTGTATTTGAACAGAATCAGAAAAGAAATGAAGTTTTGTTGCTTTGTTTTCGGGTTTCCCATTGGACATGCTGAATATTTAATCACAGCTTCACAAAGACACGGATTTTTCTTTGGATTCCTCCCTAAGCTGCTGTGGCTGATCCTGGCTCAGGAGCAGATCTCAGGCTGTTCCCAATGGACTCTCTTGTTTTGTCCAGATTTGGCTGTTCTTGTTATGTTGCTGAAAGGCCTCCAGGTGCTCAGAAGAGACACTTCTGCACACATGTACACACATATGTGTGGGCAATATACACATATATCCCCCGAGGTTTTACCATAATGCTTTTGTAATGGAAATTTCTTATTGAAGAAAAGAGTTAATAAAACATATATTTTCTTCTGCACTGTTGTTGAGGGAAGGCTGTTTGTGTACTCTGAGTGCAAAAGAATACCTGCAGTTACATCAGAAATTTCTAGCAAATTTATATTTGTGTCCACTGACACCCATAGAAGTCAGAGAGATATTTCCACGGAGTTCTTCTAACAAAGGAATAGTGAATGGTTGTGACACTTGCTCCACAAGGTTGGTTATTTCCTCTAAACTTTGAATAGTGAAGTTCAAAACTTTAGGAGATGGGTCTCATTCAGGGGAAGCTGCATTGTCTGTGCTGACATAACCATTTCTGACAGATTGATTAATAAATATGACACCAGCACTCATGGCAACAGGACCACAGGGGAACAGGTACATCAGTTAATAAATAGTGCTGGTTATAGCTTTTCTCTTAATAAAAAGAGAGAGAGAAATTAATATCCAACCTTTTTAGAAAGCAATTATTTCGGAATGATTACTTGAAAAACCCAGTACCTGCCTGTTTGAAGTAACTTAACCAAAGTAAGGCTTATTGCCTTCCTTTCTTTCCTATATTTAAAACATTGACAAGTTCAAAACAACAAAAAATCTCTCCGGTAACACTGGGAAATGGAAGTTCTTTACAAGGCTCTGTCCCTCTGTGGGATTAAAGAGAGTCTGAAAGAGCAGAGAACTCTGAGGGTCTCATATCAAACACTAAAGGGCATGTGCTGGACAAAGCCCCCAGAGCGTTTCCTCTGAACCATCAACTCCCCCAGGGCTGCTGGATTCGTGTGTTGACTCCTCATCACGGAGCCTTCCAGCCTCTCCTTCCAGGCCAGGCTGCCTGTGTAACTGAGGAATCGGGAATTGTTGTTACCAGAACCCAGCTTCAGCGCCCGAGGGCTAAACAAGCTCAAATCTGTGTTTTACCAGTCCAAAGAGACATTTCAGGATTTTCAACCAGCATCGCAAATGTGCTGGGTAGGAAGCATGATCTGGGCTGCTCCAGTTGTCAACAGAGTCTGAGTGCTGCACTGGAGAGGGCAAACTTTGAATTATGTGAAAAAAAAAACAAAAAAACAAACCAGAAATACGACTTTTTTTTCTGTTTCTTTTTTTTTTTCCCCCCTCTTACTGTAAAGATTAAACATTGGGGATTGGGCTTAATACGAAGTATGAGACTGTTATAAGCAATTTTACTAAGGCACCTGAAACAACAGGATATTTAACTTTTAAACCATTAATATATTAATAATACATTAATATGTACAGACGAAAGTCTTGCTGATGTCAGCATGTACTTAATGCCCCTTAGTCCAGTTAGGAAGCTTGTCATGAGCTGATCCTGATTTACATGAATGGTTTATTTTTTGTAAGTGTTCACCAAATAGGTTGGACAAATAATTTTTTTCAACTTATCAGCTTTTCTTGTTTGTTTTAGACTGTTTGCTGGGTATTCATTACTCATTAGGGCTGGTCAAGTGCAACACATGATGCTTCTGAATGGGGATGTGGGGGAATAAAAGGGAAAAAAAAAAGAATAATGAATAACAAACTTCCTGGTCTGAATCTTCATGTTGAACTGGGTGAAATATTGAAAATTTGAAAGCTTTTTCATAAATTCTCTGCTGCCGGGAAGCTTAGGAAAAGAAATAATATGACTTTAAGAATCAATGTTAGCCCAATAGGGCAATTTCATACACTCAGGGTAGATATTCAAAGGCAGTAAGTGCCAAAAAATGCCAATGGACACCCACAAAGCCTTTCAAAGGTGCTTAAGCCAGCAGTGAGCCCGGGAGTACCACAAACAGATGCTCTCAGGCATCTGAAATTCCTACTTAGTGCTTAGCTGCATCCTCTGGAAAACTTCTGCTCAACCCTACACAGCAATCTCAGCACAAGGCCACGAAAACATCTCCTGAAATCATTATTTATGGAAGAAGAAGCTGCTCACATGTTCCACCTGAAGCACATGCCTGTATCTTGCTGGAGGCTGAAGCTACACCAGGAATTTGTATGTGAGTCCGCTGAGAAAAAAGCAAGAGAGACAGGGAAGCTGCTGTGATCCTGCCACGGAGATGCTCAGTTATCTGCAGGTGAAGTGACTCCTTCAAGGTGTCAGTGGAGGAACAGATCTGATTGGGGCAAAGGGTTTACTTTGTTTTCTAGTGGAAAGTAATAATATTTTGTTTTTATAAAAGAAAGTGAACACTGAGATATTTTCACTTTGGAGCTGAAAAGCTTTTGGTTTGAACGATCTAAAAATTAATATAGAAACCACTGTTTTCTACAGAAAACATGGAAATACATTCATTTTATTTACTGAAAACCCCTTTTCACTGAATCTTCTGGAGAAGGTTGGATAGATTTTGATGCTAGGATTTTGCACTCGGGGAGTTGGAATCAAATGAAACTGAGGGTTCACCAGTAAAGCCCAGCTGAGTCATTCCCACTGGAAAAAACAACCCTCCATAAAACCAATCCTTCCCTCCATAAAGCTCCCAACATCCCCTTGGCCATGAGGTTTTTTCTTTCCTTTGCAGGTGGAGGTGTTTGGAACAGGGCAGGGGGATTTGCCTCCTGCCCAGTGTCTCCAATGTCCCTCTGTCCACCAGGTGCCTCAAAACTGATGGGTGGAGGATCTCAATGGATGCAGGGTTCTTCCCCCAGCTGTGAGCTCACTCATTAGGTACAATTTGCATGCTGAACATCAGTATGACAGCTCTAGTGAGGGATTTGTTTATCTAATTTAGAGTAATGGAGAAGAGACATTAACACTGGTGCTCCCTGGCATGGCAAGGCTGGGAGTTATCCCCCCACCACCTGTCACCAAGGCACCCCCAATTCTCCCCATTTCCACGGGTGTTTGCCCCCGGACTGAGAGTTCAGGGATGTAATAACAGGGCTGCAATACCAGGCCAGGAGTTATCAGTGTGGAGAAAAAACAAGGCAGCTTTGGAGTGCTTCTAGCAAGGTTAAAGTAAACAGGATTATCCGCTCTGAGTGCTTGGGAATGCTGGTACTCCAAAAGCAAAGGATGGGGCAGGAGTCCCCCATCCCACTCTGTCCCAGCTGGGGAGAACTGCATTGGGAGCTCCGATTCATCAGTGATTGATGAAGGGAGCAATGCTGGTGTGGAGGATCCTGCAGAAGGTAAGCACTGCCCCTCTCCAGGTGTTTCTCTTCCCTGGGAAGGTGAGGGCTCTGACAGTGCCCAGTTGACAGATCTGGGCTCAGGCATCTGGAGGAGAAAGTCTCACTTAGGAAGAAAGTTGGAAATACATTCACTTTCAGTTCTATTTCTTTTTTTTTAAAGTGTCTTTCACCATGAATCTCTTTCTTTTTCACATTCAACTCCAGAAAAGAAAAATTTCCATGCAATTATTCTGCTCAACTAAGTACCAAAAACATTCCCTTTGTCAGTTAGAAACCCCACAACCCTTTTCATATCTATCCTCCGTGTTTTGTCACTCTCAGGTATACTTAGCATGCTTTAGGCATATACCCTTTCCAAATAAATGAAGATATAAGTTCCTGGCAGCTGCGACATGAATAGAATCCATACTATGAACTCAAACAAATGCCATTATAATTCCTTGTTTGCTTAACATTTATGATCACTCTCCTCTCAGACATTGCCATGCGTGGCAGTCTGTATTCCTTCTCCCACACACTTGTTTACAAGTCTAACGTGAGGCTGCCTAGACCTCCTCAGCATGTCTAATTTCCCATGTATTGTTCCCCAGGCCTCCTCTAATGCCTGGAACAGGCAGGAATGTTTTGAAGTGGAGGTTGTTGTCTCCCATTTCCCCATTCCAAGCATGCCCAAACAAAAGCTTTGCTGACCTTCACCACCAACCCAGAGCATGGGTGCAGGTTGTTTGCTGTGGAGTTCCTCTAACACAGGCCTTGGAGTCACTGAAAAGCATTAGAAACCCACATTTCATCATTTATAGGTGCAATCCAAAACTCATCTCCTTTTATAGGCCCTGGCTTAATAATTGTGGCTGCAGAATAGCCACCGGTATTATTCCCAGAGTAAGAACCACTGAACTTAAACAAGAGGAATGCAATAAGGGAGAAATGGAAGCAGCCCAGCTTTTATGTACAGAAATGATGCCAGCTTGTAAAAATGTGAATGCTGCAAAATAAATGTCTTTAATTATAGACAGGGAAGGAAGGTTTTCAGCAGCAGATATCTGAAGATAGGCTTTCAAAGCACAGGCCTGTCAGTGAACTCCATGGAAAAGGAAATGGAGAGGACATTTAGGGATGGAATGACAGGGGTCATGTCAGCTTTGCTCAGATGGACGTGTGCAGGTGTGAGTGTGTAAATCCAGGATGGGGGCACTTAATTACAACCATTATAATTGATAGGAGGATTTATAAAGCAGATTAAGATGAAAGAGCAGGAGGAATGGACTGTGAATGATGCATAGTGGTAATCCTGAGCTCTGCTCTTGCCTTTGACAGTGACAAGGGGACCCAGGGAGCCCAGAGGAGACCTGTGCCAGGTGCTCACCACCTGGTCCAGCCCTCGTTAGTGCAGGTAAGGGCTGTCCCACCACTTTGTCCTGGGTTCTGGTTGCATTTAATTCCATTTTCCCTTCATGGTGCTGATGTAGGACCTCGCAGGCACCAGCTCTTGCAGGTCCCTGGCCAGAAGATGTTCAGGGATGAGCAGCAGGAACCAGTGGGGATTTTCTGATGGTGGGGTTAGAACATCCAAAAGTATCTTTAGTGAATGAGTCTAATTGTCTGTCTCAATTGTATGTGGTGGAATTCCTTCTAAAGACTGATCCTAACAGAGTTTTGTGACCCTCAGGTGAGTTGGATCCAGGGCATTCCCAGCTCCCACCCACACCTTAGGGAGAACCAGCTCAGCTGCTCCTCAGTGGCTCTCAGTATAGCAACCACTGGAAAATTTGGGGAAAAAAAAAGCAAAAGGGCCAATTACAACCCTGGATGACTTTTTCTCGATTTCATAGGGATTTCTTATCCCACATAAGCAAAGGTATTTTTGTCCAAGGCTTTTCAGTAATTGGAGACGTGTGGGGAGTTTCACCCACCACTTAAATAAGAACAATTGCCATATTTTAAAAAGATTATTATAATGTTGAGCTTTCTCTTTTTTTAATGTTTTATAATAAAGTCCCAGAAATAAAGGCTGCAATGGAGTTGCAATAGAATTTACATTAGCATATTTGGAGAGTTTTTTGATCATTTTTGCATGCATTAGAATGAAATATTCTGTAAAAATTAAGCATTATATGCAAATGAGTGCAACAAACCTACATTTTGAATAATAATTCATTATCCCCTGCTAACATATTAAGTGGCTTCCTCTTCTTTTTTAAATAAAAAAAAAGGAAATGCACTGTAGACATTAATTCAGCACAGGAGAAGTTTACAGAGAAGATCCACTGAAATTAAAATAGAACACATTCCTCATTTGCACAAATCCCATAATCCCACCTGTCCAAACCCTCCAGCTATTAATAGGTGATATGAATGTCACTTGATGCTCATTTATAATATTGTTGTGTAATATAATGCATATTTAGGGAAGATTTTAAGAATCATTGTAATTAACAAAGCACACCATTACCAGAAAGTGTTTATTTGTGTTATAGGAAAAAGAGGTTGCATTTGGAAACAATTATAACTCCAGAAGCGTTGAATTACCCCCTTTGGAAGTGTTGCCTTCCTTTAATGAGTGTAGTTGATTTCCACAGGCTGGCTGCATGTAAAAAAAATGGTTTAAAGGGATGACATGTCTGTGTATCTGCAATGATAGTGATCATTCCTGTGCCAGGCTGTGCCTGCAGGACTGGAATTTATTCCTCACCCCAGGGCTGGCTGTGGTTGAAAGCTTTATTTTTCCTTTCATAGTTCTTTATGGGGAAACTCAGTTCCTGCTCCATGAGAAGGGGATCTTTGGGAGAGTTAAATGAACGTCCAGGACAGAGTGAATCATAGAATCATGGAACATCCTGAGTGGGAAGGGACCCACAAGGATCATGCAGTCTAACTCCTCGCCCTGCACAGACACCCCAACAATCCCCCCCTGTGCATCCCTGAGAGCATTGGCCAAATGCTCCTGGAGCTCTGGCAGCCTCGGGGCCGTGCCCATTCCCTGGGGAGCCTGTTCAGTGCCCCACCACCCTCTGGGGGAAGAACCTTTTCCTGATATCCTGCCTGAACCTCCTCTGGTACAAGTGTGACTTACTCAAGTGTGACTTAGTCCAAACTTTCTGGAATCAAAATGGCTTTTTGGTAGAAATTACACAGAAGGGTTGCATTGTGCAGGTTGATTCTGAATTCATTCCATAGTAATTCTCCAGTTTATTCCTGCATGAATAAGGCCTCACTAACTGCTTCACAATTGTGTAGAATCACAGAACGTTTTGTGTTGGAAGGGATTTAAAGCTCATCTTGTTCCACCCCCTGCCAGGGGCAGGGACACCTTCCACTATCCCAGGTTGCTCCAAGCCCCATTCAGCCTGGCCTTGGACACTTCCAGGGATCCAGGGACAGCCACAGCTTCTCTGGGCAACCTGTGCCAGGGCCTCCCCACCCTCACAGGGAAGAATTTCTTCCTAATATCCAATCTAAACCTACTCTCTGTCAGTTTGATGCCATTCCCTGTGTCCTGTCACTCCATGCCCTTGTCCAAAGTACCTCTCCAGCTTCCTTGGAGCCCCTTTAGGGACTGGAAGGTGCTATGACATCTCTCCCTAAATCCCAAGCATTGTTATGAATCTTCAAGCTCAGCCTTCCTGTACGGTCTCTCTCTTTGCATCCAGAAGTATTTTTATCCCACTCAACAATTGACACCAGGACAGAGACCCTTCCTCGTGCCACCAGCTCTCCCCTCTGCCAGGGGCTCTGCTGAGGCACCAGAAGCCTACCCAGGATTGCCCACCCAGGATTTTACCAAAGTCCCTCCTTGCTGCTGAATTAACTCCACTGCTGGCAGAGATGCTGTCGTAGGTCCCACCTTGGGGACCAGTCCCCATATCCCAGGGAGCCCGGGCTAGAATTAAATCTATTCCAGCAACAGCAGAGACATAGAAAAGGAGGAGGAAAAAACCTCATGTCTTTTATGTGAGTGGATTTATTAATCCAAATTTGAGTTTTTAATGGAAACATCTTTAAAATTTCAGGTTTTTGACCATTTCTACCTCCTTCTTTATAAAATTGGTTCTATCCCATCTACAGTGCAGAGTTGATTGAGGCAGACATAGCTATAGATTTAGTAGTCTCCAGGCTCTGCTTAGGGCAGATTTCAGTTTAGATTTTAACTAACTGACATGTCAAGAAAATACTGTGCTTTTCTCCTCCCCACTTCCTTTTCTCTTTTTGTTCTGAAATATTTCAACAACACTGAAAAATAATCTTCAACACCTTCCACAGGGAAGACAACAAAAAAAGTAACTTTTTTTTTTTTTTTTTGTCAGAGAAACCTAACCAAATTTGATAGAGATACATCTGTTCAGAGGCTCCGGGAACAAAAAAACCCCCAAAAAACAACAAACAAAGAAAAAAAAACCCAAAAAACCCCAACAAACAGACAAATGGAAACTCTCCCAGTGTTTGTCTGAGCACTGCTGAGAACAGAGACTTGTTGATCCTCAGGCTTTTTGCTTGCCTGAGGAAAAGAAATAATTAAAAACATTAAGTGAACAAAACACTCTCTGAAAACCAGGGCCAATCTCTTTAACTGAAAATCCATCTTGTCTTTCAAAGTCCTTCAGATGGCAGCTCCCAAGCTCAGGCCAGAGTAGGGACCCTTCCAGCAGCAGCGTGTTTTCAACACTCCAATTATTTCGGAATCCCTGCTCCTCCTACTGCGGTCAGTTTTTGTGCATCACCCTCAGCTTAGGAAAAAGCAGAGTATTAAATGAGACCAACAGTTTGATATGATCAAATCCATCTCAGTTTATGCCCTCCCTCACTCAGCTGTGGCAGTGTTGTGTGAGGGATGTTACAAGTCACAATCCTCGGGAAGTCACCCCAGGTCACCTGTGGCTTCAGATGCACTTTATCAGATTGATGCCATTTCTTCTCCTTGCCACATCCTCCAGCAGCTTTCTCACTGTTATGCCTTCATCTGAGTTCCCCACTGGAGATCTCCCACCCCCAGAAGGGCTGGAGGGAAAAATATCCCTGTGTAAGAGTGATCAGAGTGCAACGGCAGTGGAGAAGCCTCAGAGCTTTCCGTGTTTCCGATGAAGTGGCTGAGGAAGCAATCACAGGCACTTCAGCTTCGTGCCTGCCCTGCTGTCCCGCAGGCTCCCCCTCCTGACTCCCAGGCACGGCTTTGGAAAAAAGGAAAATTAAATTAAAAAGAAAAGAGAGAGAGAGAAAAGAAGAGGAAGAAAGCAATAAAGCAGCAAAACAGAGTATCCCCTGGAGAAGTGGTTTGGCCAGGAGTCAGGCACATAGGCTGTGAGGGGCAAGTGCAGGGATTTTGCTCTCACAGGTATTCTGCTGCTCTCGGGGAGCTTTGACACCTGAAGGCAGAGCTTTGGAGCTGACTCTTTCTGCCCTGGCAGCTCTCCCGACCCCTGGGTGCTGTGTCACTGCTCCTGCTCGGTGTTTGGGCAGATGTGGCACTGCACTGGGCAGATGTTGGCACCTCCCATGTGGAGCTGCCTGGCTGGGTGCACCCCAGCAAAGCAGATCCCAGGGGATTCTATGAGTGCATTCCTGTGCCTGCCTCCATCACATGCAGAAAATGCAGCTGCTTGGCTCTGGATTTGCCACCCACGCACCTTTACTATCCAGAACAGTCCCCCACGCCTCACAGACACCCAGACTGCCCCTCTAATGGACCCAGGCACTGGTGCATCCCCAGTGTCCCAAACTCATGGGGAGATGATGGCACTGAGCCCCCCACAACCCCTGTGAGCTCCCTGGCTGTGCTGAGGCTCCCAGCGCACACAGAGCTGCCTATAAATAAACACAGCAGCCTCAATGTCAGCTCCCCTCAGCCTCTGGGTTTAAATATAGGCATTGGCTCTGCTCCAGGAGGAGGTACAAGTGGTTTCAGACTCAAACAAATTGTTATGAATCCCATTTGCAGTGTGAATATGCTTAGCTGAATGTTTCTTTTGCTAATGAGACAAAAATAGCAATTAGCAGGAGTCCTAATGCTACAAACCCTGAGGAATGGACACATATGTATTTTTATCCTTAGGGTTATTCACATCTGGCTTCAAATGCAGAGGCCAATATATCTAAACATGTGTGTCAAACATCACACCCATAGCTGCACCTTGCTATGTCCCACTTAGGCAGGGTCAGATTGAGATATCCAGGGGAAAAATACTGGCTTTGAATTCCAGCAGATCCAAGTCCTCATTGCTGGTAAATCCCAGCACCCTTTTTTCTCTCCTGGTTTTGTTGTTTTTTGTCTTGAAGATGATATAGAAGCAGAGCCTTTTCTCCCCCTTTCTTTGCTTGCTGCATTTAGGTTTTGCAATCAGGGTTTTCTTTTCTATTTTTTTTTTAATCTTCTCTTTTTTTTTCTCCTTTTCCCTACAGCCAACAGAGCGGCTGGTGAATACAAAATTAGCCAATTCAGACAGAGGCCAAACATCCCAGGAGAGCAGGAGTGAGAGAGAGAGAGAAATGATCAGCCCTTGCCAAAGTCTCTCAACTCCACCGTGTATTTTCCCCTTTCTCTGAAAACCACATGAAACAAATGGGAATTATGGGGAATACAAATTCCCAGTACATTCAGAGACTGGCCACCAGTGACCCTGGTGCCTGCAGCATTCCCCTGCTCTGCCCATGCACTGCCACAGTACAGAGCATTCCCATCCCAGCTCTCTGCCTTTCCTGCTGGAACACCTGCAGTAAAAAGGGCATCTTTTACCTTTTCCACATGAACTAACAAGCCTGACCTAACCCCTCTGGGATCGAGCCCCACATGCAAATGCCCCTCCTGCTAATTCTGCTCATTTAAGCTGTGTGTAGGTCTTGCTTGTCATGTTAAGGGGGATGTTTTGGCCTGAATTCCATCTGGGATGAGGAGTCGAGGTCACTGCTGGGTTGTGGCCCTGGGGACTGCCAGGCTGTCTCTCTGCAGGTAGGCAGGGCTGCTCTTTGATGCTCCCTGCTCTCCTGGCTGCCACACCAAGCACCTGCTTCAGAGTATTAATGAAAATCATGGGCTTCAGAGCGAGATATTATCCTGATCCAGAGCTGGGACACATCTTGAGGCTTCCAGCTGGGATTACACAGTGAAGCCCATCCATGTAAAATTTGGAATGCAGCTGTGGTGAGGGTGCTCTGCAGCTGAGGTGAACTTCTCAGGGCCACTGCTCCTCTGAGGATCCAGGGAATCATAGGATGGTTTGGGCTGGAAGGAATCTTAAAGCTCATCTTGTTCCAAACCCTGCCATGGGCAGGGACCATTTCCACTAGGCCAGGTTGCTCAGAGCTCCATCCAGCCTGGCCTTGACCACCGTCCTTAGCTTATTAATATTTACTTAGTCCTTTGAGTCCACTGAGAGCCTGAGCTGTAGCCTAAAATATAATTTTAGGCATTTTGCTTGCCCATTCCAAGTTTTGGGAGGAACTGATAATGACTGTTCTGAATAATGGCCTCCATAAAGTGGTCAGTCAGCTGGGAAACACCAGGCCTGCTCTGGAATATGCTTTTCCTGTATTACATCCTGTGAGGAGGAGGATGTTGGAGGTTAGGACTTTTCCTTTTTTTTTTCTTTTCTTTCTCTCAGGGAATATTCTCCCATTTCTTGCCTAGGAGATGGGAACAACTAGTACTTAAGAGACAAAAGAAGTGGTCAAGGAGGGGGGGAAGGGGTGCAGCTGGTTGCAGCCTCTCCGCTGGGAGGCTTTCTCTTGGGAAGTGCAGAGATAGCGCAAGATTTCGGCTGGGGGGGTCAGGGGGCTGGGCTTGGCTCCTCTCTCTTGCCCTCAGGATCTGAGGGGAAAGGCCAAGTTGCTGCTGCCGTGGGGAGAATTTGCTGCTACTGCCAAATAGAGCCCTTTACTACTTCTTCCTTACCATGGGTGAGCCTTTGCTGGTGGGAGGGGGCATTGAAGTAGGACCTTATTAACAACCGATCTCACTGGAAAGGACCTTCACCATCCACTTGGGTGCCTCAGGAAAAAACCTGGGACCCCAACCCCTTTACCCCCCCTCCAAAGGAGCATCTCCCGGCTCTTTGTGGGAGCCCGGCTGCCGCTGCCCAGCCCCGCTCCTTTCTGCTGCTCCTTCGGGTTTTTCACTACCCTTTAACTCGACATCCCATGTCTGCTCAATCCCCCGCGGCTCCTGCTATGGCTGCGGAGTTTCTGCTACACTTTGTTTGCCACCCCGGCGTCTGCTCGCCTCTGCCGTTGCAGCCGTCGCTCCGAGGTTCCTGCTGCAGCCCCTTTTGCTATCCAGAGGGGGCACCGGGACCGGCTCCCCCTGTGAGTTCATAAAGGAAGCCTTTTCTCCATCCCTCCCTGCCGGCTGCGCCCGCCATCACCGTGTGGGGACAGACGGCCGGGCCCGCGCCACAGCGCCTCCTGCAGGCGCGGGGGAACCAGCGCACCCGCCCTGCCCGGCCGGGAGCCACCAGCGCCCCTGGCGGCCGTGAGCGGAACTGCACCCAAGGGGAGAGTGCCTGCGGCCGGGAGAGGCGGGCACTGGGTTTGTGCTTCTGCTCGGTGCTGCTGCCGCTGCTGGCTGTTTGTCTGGTTATAGATATACACTAGTGAAGAACTGTTATTCCTTTTCCTGTATCTTTGCCTGAGAGCCCTGTAATTTCAAAGTTCTAATAATTTGGAGGGAAGGGGGTTACATTTTCCATTCCAAGGGAGGTTCTCACCTTCCTTGGGAGACACCTGTCTTTCAAACCAAGATGGGGAGCAAGGAGCTTTAACCAGAGGGAGAATCATCAGGAGCTTCTGCAGAATCTACACTGAGCTTTTGCAATAACCTCACAAGGCCCACATTCAGTGCCAGGGCACCCAGTCCATCGAGTCCCCTCTAAGGCCAAGTCAATAATTTTATTGAATAGCATCAGAAAAGGCTCCTCAGGTGTGCAGAGCTGGGACTTTGGTGTGAGAACAGGAAATAAATCCATCCTAAGCAGATCTCTGCAGCAGAATGTGTAGAATAACAATACTGGCAGCTGCAGGAGTGTGCAGGTACAAGGCTACCAGATAGCCCTGGCACTCATGCAATGGGGTTTTAGCTGGACTGGTTTCCAGTTACCTGTTGTGCAAACTCGTTTGGCCTTGCCAGAGTCCGTGACTTTTCCAATCACCCCTTCCCTCATATTGCTCCTCTCCCCTTCCAACAGTTCCTAACACAGCTCTATCTCCCAAGAATGGCTGATTTCCAAAGTGCCAGTGAGTGCCTGAGAATTGTGTAATTGCGATATAATTAATGAATTAAAAGAATGAGATTTTTTAAGTGCTTTCGATATGCCAGTCCCTATAATTATCTGCAGAAAACGTGTTCATTAACAATCTCAGATGTGGCTCCTGTATCGCAGTGCTTCTTTCTCTGGTGAGGCTGGAGGTGGAGGTGGGAGCAGGGAAAGTGCTTTTGGAAATCTCTTGAAAGCTTTGCTTTCTTCCTTAGTTTGGAGCAAATTGGAAGATGAGTGAGAGTCTGCAGAACATCTGACATTTCCCAGCAGACGTGAAGGCAGCAGGATTTGCTACATCAGGGTCACAGGACCTGTGTCCAAATCCTGGCTCTGCTGTGTGAGTCCCATGCGTGAACTCAGAGGCAAGTGTGTGTGTCAGAGGCAGAGGGTTCATCCCTGTCCCAGACAGTCCCGTGCCATGGATGGAAAGGGCAGTCACTGCTGCTGGAGTAGAAGAGGTTTGTGTAGAGATAATTGGACAACGTTTTTCATTGTAATATCATGGCTAGAGAGGGAATTGAGAGGTCTCATTTTTACTGGTGGGGAAATATTGGGCATTTCCTCTCCTGGATTTGCTGAGCAGGAGCAAGGAAAGGGGAGGCTTGTTCCAGCTGGAGCACTGGTCAGAGGGAAGCTCTCCTTGGGAGGTTTGCAGGATGTGGATTTCCTCAGGATGTGGTGGGGTGTTGGAAGAGCCAGATTTTACTTCCCTGGGTGTAAATCAAGAGCAATTCCTTCGATGCCAATGGAGTGGCTGAGACAAGTGAGAGGGGAACATGGACTATTGCTGTTGAAAGCACTTAAAACATCTCTCGAGGGCACTCCTGTGAGGGAGCTGCTCTGGGAAGCTGATGCACAGGGCACAGCTCTGCTCAAAGTCCATCCTTCCCAGGATCCCAAATTGTAAATTACCCCAGCCCTGGATGTGACTAACACATTCCCTGTCTAGAACATTTCAGCAGGCTGCAGGCTCCCAAAATTGTTTTCTGTTAAAACTGGGGGAATAAATGGCCAGTTCATTTGGATTCTTAAGCAGGCAGCACGCAGAGATCAGCCCTGTGTCCAGTTTAGGGAAATGACAAAGGATGAATTACAGGGCTATCCCCACACTTTACCAAATCCCTGTGTTTCGACTGCAATAACCTGTTCTTGCTGCAAAGACAACATCTCCCACCAGAGAGGGTTAAACATCCAGCACTGAGGAGGAAGCTTAAAGAGCTACACTGAGGGCAAGGGCTAATGAAGGATGGTCTTGGCTGGGAAAAAAAAAAGCAGTCACAGGCTGCCAGGGTTGGGTCCTGGTGGGCAGGAGAGCCTTGACATCCTCGTTCAGAGAGACCTACACCCAGAGCATCTCCTCTCCTTGGATGTGGCTTCCAGCATCCTTAAGCCACCAAGGGAAGAGCCAAGATTTGGTGCGATTGTGCTTTTTAAGTTTAATGGGACAAAATTAACTGAAAGGACACAATTACAGCCAGAGCTGCTTCCTGTCAGTGTTTCCACGTGGGAGAGGGTGGCAGCAGCAGTCCAGCTCTCTGCAATTACAGCTGCACATCCCAACCTCCAAAAAGATCAGGTTTGACTTTCCAAGCCTGAGAGCCCAAGGAGGCTTTTCCTGTCCTGTGTGTGAAGGATTAATCAGTCACTTGGTATTATAGAAAGTAGAGCATTTTAGTGGAATAGGGAGAGAAATGTTTCCTTGTCTTGCAAACCTTTTTTTTACCTTCTCTTGTATCATCCTCAGACAGAATGAGAAGCCAGAATTCTGAAAATGTTCACAAAACTGAGCTCTGGAAAATATAATTTAAATAATTTTGAAATATTGTGCTTTGATTTGGGCATTTTCTAAAAAAATTACTTCAGTTTGTAACAGACAAGTAATTTTAAAGGGGAAATCAGAAAGGTTTTGTTTCAAAGTGAGAAAATGGAAATTTTGGCAATCTTAAAAGGAATGTTTCTGCTTCATGTAAAAAAAATAATGAAAACTGTCTCTTTACTGCAAATATTTTCATTTTTGACAGTTTTCTATTTTTCAACCAAAAAGCGTTGTTAGAAAAATCTGAAAATAAACACAGAAGGAAAGAACTTTTCTATGGTAGGGAAGCCAGGTACATTTCTATGAAATAAAATGAGTTTCTTGATGTCTGCTGAGTGCTGCTCTTAGACTAAATAGTGAGCAGAGAAAACATGGTTTATTGAGGGTTTTTTGTTGTTTTTTTCACCATATCAGGAGGTCAGGTCATGTGACTGCTTGCAATATTTCGGCACTGCCTAAATTCAGCAAATACATCCTGAATATAAAATACTTATTAATATATAATGGGCACAGAGACCAGCTTGGAACTGGGCTGGTTTACCCCTGGGATGAATCAGCTCTGTGGTGTCAACCCAACCATTCACCCTCTGTGCACTGTAATTGTATTTCCAGCTCCGGTGTCCATCTGCCAGCACTGAGCTGAGCGCAGCCCTGGTGATGCCAGCACGGGGGCCCTGGCAGAGGGGAGCCATCTGGCCACCCTGTCCCCAGTGCCACCACCACCAGCAGGGTGGGAGAGAACCGAGCTCAGCCTGGCTGCAGCAGAAGGCAGCAGTCGGCGGGGGCTCCTGGCTGGATGTCAGCTCTTCCTAAAATCTTCAGCCAGCCTGTGAATCTGCAGTGCACTAAGCCATGTCCTGAAAAGGCAGGACATCATCTGAGCGTTCCAGCACATAGCAGAGAAGAGCAGCATTTTGACTTTCTTTTTTTTTTTTTTTCTCTCCTGTGATGCCTCTGAGTGTTGTGTCCCTAGTAACACCTGCAGGAAGAGCAGCTTGGGGCAAGGGAAAAGCTGGAGGATAATCCAGAAGAATTTAAGGACACACTATGTTAAAACATAAAATATCTGCTTCATCTAGTAGAACTTTCGTCTTCAAGATTAGCAAGAAAAAGTTGACCATGGGCAGGACATAGAAATCATGGAAGGTTTGGTTGGATGGGACCATAAAGATCATCCAGTTCAACTCCCCTGCCACTGGCAGGAATCCTTCCACTAGAACAGGTTGCTCTTTGGACATCAAAATCTATTCCTTCTTCTGCTACAAGTTCAAAGCATAGCCTTGAAGATGAATTTTAACCAAACCAGGACTTGGTTTCCTTATCTGAAGAATATAAATTATAACACTGTGCTTCCTGACACAGTTCTCAGCAAGCACAATTCATTAACTTTCCTGAAGTGCTTTTAAATCTCCTGTTTCAGGCACTACACAGGTATTCAAAACAGAGTTCACAGAGCTATCTGAAACCACTTAAAATGAAATTAAAATGCCATAATTCCAGATTAGGATAAATCAGACTCAGAAAAGTTCTGATGATAAGTTTATGAATTTTTCTGTGTTTATGGGGGTTGCAGGAGTCTTAGGAAATATAAAAAAGAAATTTCTTTGACAATCATTCTGAGATTGAAAATTTCACGGCACTTTTGGAATTTAAAATTTCAGCTGCATATTGCAAAGCTGAGAAAGGATGGAGGAAGAGGTGGAAAACTGGAGAAAAAAGGAAGCGAGTCATATACAACCTCTTTCCTTGTCCTGATCTCCAGGAAAGCTGCTGATACTGAAATTGAGACCCAGAAAATTTCGGTGACAAGGCCTGCTCAGCCAAAAGAGATGAAGACCTGCTTCTGCCCTGGGATCCAGGTGGGAATGACCTGTTCTCCATCCCTGAAGGTGCCAGGGGAAGACATCTCAGCCATAAGTGATCTGATAGTCCTCTGGTTAATATTGAAGGGATAGGCAAGCTGTCCTTTTAAAATGTGAACGTGTCTGCCTGGTACCGTCTGCTCTCCCCGTGTTCAATAATGTAAATAAAGTTTTTAAGAAGCCCATTACTTTCATCTGCAGTACTGAGGGAATTGCTCACACTCTCCCTTGGCAGTTCTGTTTGTGCATAATAACAATGCTAATAAAAACCCTCCGGAGAACAACAACCCTAACCAAAAAAAGATAGTAATACTAAGAACAGTAATAAAATAAAGTTTTGCCTTTATAGATGTTTCCTTCATTTGAAATAATAAAAAAAAACTTGTGAAGACTTTGCTGGCATCAAAATCTTCTTTGGGAGCTTATGACTGTAATGAGGGGCAGGATTTGCCTTTTCAGAGACAGGGATGCAGGGATCAGTCTCCCAGCACTGACAACATCCATGGGCCAGCCAGGGCACGCTGCGTTTTTTTTCTTTCTTTCACATTAATATCAGTCTGCCTTTCAAATTTTGGGAGGTTTTTTTAAAAATTATTTTCCCCTTTCACTCTTTAAGATTCTCAACTTCCATGCTGGTTCCTTTGTCACCTCATCCAGCTTCCACATGCTGGTCACAACTCTTTGATTTTGGCCTTGAGCTGGTCACTTGAAAAGGAAATGTGCTTCCCCACTGCGCACTTCTCCCAAATAGCCTCTGAAGGGCTGAGCCTGATGCTCCTGAGCTCCTTGGGATACAATCCTGAAGCATCAGGTGACCTTAGTAAGATGGTGCCTCCTTATTTCTCCTGCAGGCTGATTAGGGCAAACCCAGGCTTTGCTGAATCTTGATTTAAGTTGAAACCTTCTCCGAAGTTAAGTTTCTTTGCTAAAGTGTTGTTTTGGAAAGAGAACCTACTGTGGGAAAATTGGGAGAATTTAACCATGTCAAGCCAGTTCTTTCAGTGTTTTCACTGTGTCACATTTATGTTAGAGTTTGTGAAAACCTTGCCAATTTGAATTGAATTATTATTATATTATAAATATTATATACTATACATACTTCTTGTTCTTGTTCTTCTTCTTCTTCTTCCTCCTTCAGCTTCATCTTCTTCTTCTACAGTTTTGCTGATTGAAGAATAGAAACAAAGCTTTTTGTGAAAATAATCCATCCATCCAACCTCAGATATGTTATTTACATTTGTGGGGATTTTTCTTCGGGTTTTTTAATGCCTTAGTTCCACAGAGAACTTTCAAACACTTGCTATTTTCATGCAGTTTCGCACTATGTTGAACTTAAAAATTCCTTGGCAAAGCTGAATTGTCCCAATCCACCACCACTGACCTGAAACATTTTCTTGCCACCATGAGAGGACAAAATTTCTGCTCCCCCAACTGGTGTTCCTTCAGCTCAACATCATTTTCTTGATTGTATCCAGAAGGCTTCACTTTTCCACTGCTGAAACATCACGTTTATAAAGGAGTTGTTTTAAGGTCAAGTTTGTTCTGTTCCATTTTTCCTGTGTAAATTGAACCAGACTCATTGGTCCTCACACTGTTCACTCCCTGTTTACTCAGCTCATCACCTTGGTCCCTCTTCCCTCAGCCAACCTATTTTCCAGGGAAGGAACTTACAAATATTTTATTGTGCATTTTTGTGAGTCAGTCTTTGCTTTGATTGAATTCAACAAGTTAGAGAAAAACAAGCAAACTCTGTGGCTGGAACAGACAGTGGGGCAGGTGAGGGCTGCTCCCTTCCAGCTGCTGGGGTGAGCACTCAGCAGAGACAGAGCTAAACAAGGGCCTCCCCATTCCATTTATGGACTGCCTTGGAGTCCAAACACTCATCAAAGATCTGAAAAACTGTTTAGGCAGCATTTCTGTCTTTAAACATTCACTAGAGTCAAGCAAATAAGGAAAAGGAAATAATAAGCCAGGCACAGAGTTCAAGCCCCCTCTCTGTGGGACCCTGCTCTCTGCTGCTTCATCCCTCCCTCCCTCCACCACCTCCCCTATCCCCTGTGCATAACCTCCAGCAAGATTATTGGAGATTTAAGAGAACAGGTTTAGTCTACAATTAGAACAAACCCTAGTTTTCCCCATTGTTCCATTAAAACAAAAAGATAATCCTATCAAAACAAAAGCGTGCCTGAGTAATGCTTCAATTTCCATCCCATTTCCAGCAGAAGAAAATATAAACATGGAATTTTGCTTTTCAGGTTGTTAAAGTGGGATTTTTTTCCTTTGGCTGTGGTAGAAATGATTGTTTTCATGACATTGTTGAAGTCACACTCTTTAAACACATGGCTTATGTTGAAACAATGAACAAATATTATTTGATGTTTTCTGCTGTGTTCGCTTTTCATTATAATGGCTCGACAGTGTTGGAGTTGAAGTTGTTCATAAAAATTAAACGTCATGATGCTTCCTGATAATATATTAACAATTTTGATGTGGGGGTAATTTTGCATTTGAATTTTGATGTATAACAAAACCAAGTGTTAAAATTTCAGGAAATCAGCTCTGCCTGCTCTGACCAAGGGGGATGGAATATTTCCCAGTGATTATGTTTGGACAGTGACTGTGAGGAGAAGCCCCTCTTCAACTGATCAAGTAAAAGACGACTTTTTTTTCTGTAATTAAAGAGGGTTGGCAGTTTAAATTTGTGATGATAAAGAACTAGAGATTAACACAAATAAAACCACTTCATCAAATCAAAATAAAATCAAATAAAATTTTATTTAGCAAAAAGAAGAGATTTAAGGGGGAGGGAAAACAGATTTTTCTTCCAACCAGTTCTCTCTCTGTTGAAATTGGAATGAATAGCAGGGGAAGAGCCCCACATCCATCACTCAGCATTCCTAAAAACACTGATTTAAGAAAACAACTCTGTCTTGTTTCTTAAATTAAGGCATTAGAACCTGTCTCTCTGCTCATCTCTTCTTCTCCAGGCCAGGATTAAGTTTTGATTTGTCATAAAATTTGACACAAATCTGACATTATTTTGACCAGGCTTTGCATTCGGGAGATTAAAATGCGCAGCTGAAAATGGCAGTGACAGTCCCTGGCCTCATCTCCTTCCCACTGTTTCTCTGGCTGGTCCCCTCTGTCTCCTGCATCCCTGACAC
Source organism: Edolisoma coerulescens (assembly GCA_013397115.1). NCBI lineage: Eukaryota > Metazoa > Chordata > Aves > Passeriformes > Campephagidae > Edolisoma > Edolisoma coerulescens. The sequence goes on along the minus strand of VWZW01003808.1, from coordinate 448,235 downwards.
CTCTGTGCTCGTCACTGCTTTCTGGCCAGGTTTGTTGAGTGTCCTTGGTCCCTTCCCTCTGCCTGAGGCCCTCCAGTCACCTCAAGGAGGAGGACTTTCCCACTCCCGCTCCCTCCCAGTGCTGTGTCCCCATGTCAAGGCAGCACCATGCAGGTGCCATCCCTGTCCCTTCCATTTCCTCACAAATTGAATTCATCACCAACAGATGAATAAATCCCCAAGAGAATAAAAGTTCTCAGAGGTAATTGAATCACACAAGAGAGATGGGGCTTGCTTTTTTTTTCTTCCCTTGACTCATTCCCAGCAGAGGTTCAATCAGCATTCATTATTCCCACCTCCCTCCATCTGAAAGCAGCAGAGGAACCGGGGGAAGGAGGACTCTTCGTCTCCTGATTAAATCTTCCAAACATGATGGCCTATCAAGCTCAGTAATTTGGGAGCCAGGAAACATGAGATTTTAATTCAATGCAGATAAAAAGGCATGACCCGTGGAACCAGCTGAGAAGAACAGAGCAACAGAATTGTATCAATCTTATGGTGCCTTACAATTTTCTTTTCAAAGGACAGTTTGATTAAAAAATGTTTAAAAACATTTTCAAACCTAGAGGCACTTAACAGTGTTGAAACAATTAGCAATCAAAAGAAAATCTTTTGATTTGACATTTTTGCCCTCTTATTTGATTTTATTTCACATTAAGGAAAATATTAGGGGGAAAAAACCCTAAAACTGAATGAGAATAATAGCAATATTCCACACATACATGTCACTTGATTAAACATTTAGATTGCAGTGTTCTGACATTCTCAACATTTTTGACATTATGAAATGGAATTTTTCAATAAGCTTGTTTTGATCTTTCTAGATCAAAAATATCCCGGAATCCTGTATCAAAACAGCGTTTCGAGAATTTGCTTCTCCGGCTGATTTGAGAGAACGAGATCTGTGCTGTGCGGAGGCCCCGGCAGCTGTCAAGGCGGAGGCTGCCGGGATGCAGAGGCACATCCCATCCCCGTGCCCAGCTGCGGCTGTGATGTGGCACCTGGGGATGTCACACAGAGGCACAGTCAGGACATATGTCGGGAATCCCACGTGCTGACACCGAGCCGACCCTCATACGACACCGCGAGGGCTCTGATGTCGTCAGCTGGGAGCTCACCTGTGACCTGCAGCGCTGAACACACAACACTTGGCTGCCGGAGCTAAATTAAAATGTTCTGCAGCTGCCGGAGAATCTCGGGCTCGGCAGAGCTTTTCCCCACTAGAGGGAAGTGCATTCCCACTCTCAGGGGTGAGCGGCCAGTAGAGCACATGCCATGGCTCTGTGCACCCTGCCCCCAAGCCAGCACCCCGCTGGACCTGCCAGGAATGCTGCTGGAACCTTCGGCCGTCCATCCCAGTATCTCTGCCCGGTGTCCACGGCAGCTGAAGGGGAACAGGAATTCCTGAGTGCCTGTATCCACACCCCAATCCCTTGCTGTGACTACCACACCAGCCCCACTGCTGGCAGATGTTTGTCCAGCCCTGGCACAGCTGCCCAGGGCAGTGATGAAGTCAGCATCCCTGCGGGATTTAAAAGATCTGTTGGATGTGTTAGGGACATGGCTCTTCCAAGCAACTCGTGATAGTACAAGGGAAATTGATTAAAGTTACACTATGAGAGGTTCAGGTTGGATATTGGCAAAAATTTCTTCACTGAAAGAGTGGCTAAGCATTGGGAGGGGCTGCCCAGGGAAGGGGTGGAGTCACCATCCCTGAAAGAGTTCAGAAAATGAGTAGGTGTGGCACTTCACGGTAAGGTTTAGTGGGCATGGCAGTATTGGGTTGAAGATTGGACTTGAGGACCTTGGAGGTCTTTTCCAACATTAATGATCCTGTGATTCTGTGGTTTAGTCATTGACCTGGCAGTGCTGGGTTAATGGTTGGACTCAAAGATCTGAAACGTCTTTTCCAACCTAAATAGTTCGATTATTCTGTGTCCCCTTAGTGGATAAAAACATGGACCAAACTCGAGCTCTCCAGGGAAAGAAAGGGTTGAGCTGCTTGCTCACTCGAAGGATATCTACAGAGCTGTGCTTGAGCTGGTGGAGGTGCACTGAGGATCTGGCCATGAGCTATTTCAGTGCTGTCTGCCCTTGGCAAATTAACTCAGTGCACAGATGTGATCCATGCAGATGGGCCTGAACCCATGCATCCCAGGCAGTGCAGCTAAGTGCAGGCAGTGACAGTGTGGGGATGGGAGCAATACAACCCAAGCTGCATGGAATGATGGATATGTGGCCTAATCAATGCTGGGCTGGCTGTTGATTCAGCCAGAGAGGCTCCCAGATCTTCTCCTGAGCAGAATGGCTTTTAAAACAGCTTCTACGTGTTAATGTAGATGTAAGAAAAGATGTGTCTCCATGAACACACAAGTGAGGCAAACACATCTAGGAGATGCAGATTTAAGTGAGCTGCACAAGCCTGTGGATATAAACTACCTAATTGCCTGGATAAAACTGGGAATGCTGACATGTGAATATACACAGAAACCCAGGCAGCACTCCTGGGTCCTTTGTGGATGTGCTGTATGGATGCACAGGCTGTTGTCTGCAGGAGTGCACAACCTCTCTCCCCTAACACAACTGAGCTCCAGATGGGAGCAATCCTTGGAAAAAGAACAGGTAAAGCCAGTCAAATGTACTTTTATAAATCCCAGCCTGAGACTTTGGGTGTGAAGAAGCAACGAGCAAAGCAGGAGAGAGACAACACAGCTGGAGAGGGGAGGATGAGGGATCATGATAAGGAAACCTTCAAATTTTCTGAGGAACCATGTTCCCCCAGGCTGTTCAACAGCAAGTGGACATGAGTGTCTCTTCTGGTGGCTCTGGAGCTGGGGGACGTGATGAAGTGTGTCCCTCACGCCTTGAGAGGGGAAATCATCCTGTCCTTGCTCCCAAGGAGTCTCTGTCTCCACATGACTTCATTTCCTGGGAAGGTCAGTGATGCTCATGGATATATTGCACAGAGAATGAGTCCAGCAGTCTCAAGCATGAGGTAGAACACCTTGCTCCTCAACTTTCAGATTAAAACAAACTTTTGGGCAAGAGTGGAAAATTAACCCATTGGTTCCTCCTGCTCTTCCCAAGAGTACAAACTTTTGTGGGCTTTAACACTTCGGCTGTTTTTTTTTTTTTTTCCTGCTGCCTGAAGGGCAGGTCGTCATTCCTGGGGAAAAACCATTTCTACTTCTGTTTTAGCATTTTTCTGCAAAACCTGATAAAACATATAATTTTCCCCTGGTCCACTCCAACGGCTCTCAAGAGCAAAGTCTTCAGCCAATTTAAATTTGTGATACCCTGTGGAAGGCAATTTAATGGAGCTACTTTGTGTTAAAGCATCCGGCCCCAAATTCTCTAGGGAAGCAGAGTATCTTGTACCAGATCAAAGGGCCAGGTTGATGTGTGCTGCAAACAGGGAATGGGCAAATCTGTTAAGATGGAAAATTATTTTGCCACCTGCTTTCTCACCTTGAGCATGGCCTAAAACAAGGTCATAGCAGGGTTCCTAAATGGAGTTGTATTACAATAATTAACAAGAATATTATTACTACTACTAGTAGTTTTTGTTTTACAGTTTCATGCTTTTTCTTTACTTGTTTCATTCTTTTGCTACTGAAAGAATGAAGCAGCAGACTATGATGAGATGATACTGTCTGATGTAATGTTTTAAATGTATCTGATGGCTAGAAATATGGAAAACCCATAAAGGAAGCCTGTCTGGATATAGTGAAATCTCCAGGGTAATTTTTTCCTGATCTGGATGAAATGCAGATATAGGCTGTTCCCCCAACAAGAACATCTTGAATTTTGGTCTTGTCTCAGATACCAAGTTGTCTCTCTCTGCTGTATCACTGATGTGGGATCACTGCACAAGTCCAGCAGTGGAACATGTTTTTATCATTGTGTTAATCCCATACAATAATAGCAGACACCATCTGGGACATGAAGATTGGCGCTGCTTTGTGGTCCGGAAATTTTCAATTCAGGAACAGGTACTAGAAGATAACTGAGTGTTTTCTTTGGGTACATGTTTGAAAGATAAAAGAACAGTGTTCAACCCCACACATGGGCAACAAAACCTAGGCATGAGTTAATATGTCAAGCTGAGTTTTAAAAGATCAAAAGTAAAATAGAGAATTTATCCTGGAGTATTTAAAGTGACTCACGGACACTGTGAGCAACAGGTCTGGAGTAAAAGAGATCCCATCTTGATGTCACCAAGTGTTCTGTAATTTTGTGGTCCAAACCCCGCTTTAGACACCTGAAACATGGCTCATCTCCTCCATCAGATCAGCAGAACAGTTTATGTTTGCCCTGTGGTGGATTTTGTTCTCATCAAGTTTCTTCTTCCCTGCTTTTTGTCCTGTTGTGGGAGCAGTTGCCAGGTCTCCACTTTCATTCTGTAACTGGAAGCCCTGAGCAGGAGCAGCCTGAGGAAGAGCCACTTTATTTCATTTACTGATGTGCTAAGCCCTGTCCAGCTGCTCTCCTTGTCCTGGTGGGCAGCACAGCCAGAAACTGCTGCTGTCTCCACACGGCCTTTGTCAGGGTGATCAGCACATAGAGAATCCATCAAGGAGCAGTCAGGACAGATTCCCTGACACTGTATTTGGGAAAACACACCTCTACAAAGGAATGTGTGCTAGACCTGCACTGGGGTATGTGGGCATTTGTGTTGGTGCTGATATATAAATCACAGAATCACAGAATGAACTAGGTTGGAAAAGACCTTTGAGATCATCTAGTCCAACCTGTGACCTAACACCTCCTCATCAACTAAACCATGGCACTGAGTGCCCCATCCAGTCTTTTTTTAAACGCGGTGACTCCACCACCTCCCTGGGCAGACGATTCCAGCGCGCAATCACTCTTTCAGTGAAGAATTTTTTCCTAACGTCTAAGCTAAACTTCCCCTGGTGCAGCTTAAGACTGTGTCCTCTCGTTCTGTCAGTTGTTGCCTGGGAGAAGAGACCGAACCCCGACTGACCACAACCACCTTTCAAGTAGTTGTAGAGAGTGATAAGGTCACCCCTGAGTCTCTTTTTTTCCAGAACAACCTNCTGGTCCTGCTGGCCACACCATTCCTGATCCAGGCCAGGTGCCATTGGCTGTCTTGGCCACCAGGGCACACTGCTGGCTCGTGTTCAGTCGGCTGTTGACCAGTACCCCAGGTCCCTTTCTGCCTGGCCACTGTCCAGTCACTGTCCCCAGCCTGTAGTGTTGCAGGGGTTGTTGTGGCCAAAGCGCAGGACTCAGCACTTGGACTTGTTAAATTTCATGTTGTTGGACTCGGCCCATCTATCCAGCCTGTTCAGGTCCCTTTGCAGAGTCCTCCTACCCTCCAACAGATCAACATTCACTCCCAGCTTGGTGTCATCTGCAAATTTACTGATGGTGGACTCAATCCCCTCATCCAGATCATCAGTGAAGATATTAAATAGGACTGGCCCAAGCACTGTTCCCTGGGGGACCCCACTAGTGACTGGCCGCCAGCTGGATGCAGCACGGTTCACCAGCACTCTCTGGGCCCGGCCATCCAGCCAGTTCTTAACCCAGCAAAGCCCTGTCCAAGCCATGGGCTGCCAGCTTTTCCAGGAGTATGCTGTGGGAGACAGTGTCAAAGGCCTTGCTGAAGTCCAGATAGACAACCCATAGCCTTTCCTGCATCCCCTAGGCGGGTCACCTGGTCATAAAAGGAGATCACGTTGGTCAAGCATGACCTATCCCTCCTAAACCCATGCTGGCTGGGTCTGATCCCCCAGCCATCCTGTAGGTGCCGTGTGATCGCACTCAAGATGATCTGTTCCATAACCTTGCCAGGTACCGAGGTCAGGCTGACTGGCTTGTAGTTTCCTGCATCCTCCTTTTGGCCCTTCTTGTGGATGGGCATCACATTGGCCAGCTTTCAGTTATCTGGGACCTCCCCAGTGAGCCAGGACTGATGGTAAATGATGGAGAACAGCTCTGCAAGCTCATCTGCCAGCTCCCTCATCACTCTAGGATGGATCTTATCTGGCCTCATAGATTTATGAGCATCTAAGTGACTCAGCAGGCCTCTTCACTGCTTCCTCCTGGATAACAGGGGGTCTATCCTGCTCCCTGACACCATCTACCAGCCCAGGAGGACAGCTGTCCTGAGGACAACCTGTCCTTCTGTTGAAAACTGAGGCAAAGAAGGTGTTAAGTAGCTCTGCCTTTTCCACATCTTTAGTTACTAAATTCCCTCCCGTATCTAATAGAGAACGGAGGTTGTCCTTACCCTTCCTGTCTCTTCTGAAGAGCTTGTAGCCATCCATTGCAGCACTCCAGTTATGCAAGTCATCCCACCACGTTTCTGTGATGGTGGCTATGGCACAGCTTTGCTGCTGTTCCATGGCTTCCAGCTCCTCTTGTTTGTTGCCCATGCTGCATGCATTAGTGTACATGCACTTCAACTGGGCAGCTGATTTTACCCCTGACTCTGGCTTACCACCCTTGGGCTTGTTTCTGGAGAGCCTAGCTACATCCCCTTCCCCCTTCAAACCTAGTTTAAAGCCCTCTCAGTAAGTTCCACCAATTCATGTGCTAGAATCCTTTTGCCCATAACAGATAGATGGAGCCCATCTCGCTACAGCAGGCCAGGTGCCATGAAAGTTGCCCCATGTACACAGTCATCTGCCTACTCCTCAAAAGTCTACATTCCAAGGTTACCTAGGGAAAAAAGTGTATAAAGTTGCCCCACAGGACAGAAAAAAAAATATTTTATTGCTCTGACAAGCTCTGTATTGAAGACAACAGGATAAGTACCAGAAATGACAGAAGCAACTCCTGTGCAGGGTTTACAGGCCACCAGCTGAGATTGTGGCAGAGCACAAGGTATTCTTTCCAAAAACACAGGGAAGCTGCCTTTTCATTAGCTTGGGGGGGTAGAGTTCTGAGGCTGCTGCTACTAGTCAGAAGATTGATCCTGGTTGGCTGCCACCCAGTGAAAACCTTTTATTGTATCTGTGCTATTACCAGAAACAAAATCAGTAAAAAGCATTTTTGGATGTATTTTTTTTTTCTGATCTGAGTGTCTTGGGGTTTAATTCTTAACTGCTGTGTGACCCTTGGCATAGTTAAGTCAGCTTTACAAAACATTTCATGTGGTAAAGAAAAAGAAAATAATGTCTTTAGTGGTTCACAGGAGGGCTTGCAGAATCGAAAAACATTTGGACCACTTATTTTCCTGTTTATTTAACTTCCACATGTATTTTTGAAAATTCTTCCAACCATCCAACCATCTCTGTGAGTCTTAATCCATCTCTCTAATGTTGAAAATCAGTCTGAAGGGCAAAAAAGGCACTGTGTGGTCCAGGCTCAACTACAATGTGAAGTTTGCCAGCTGGGATCAAGCTGGCACAAAGGCTGTGGTCAGGTGAGGCCTCAGCTCCTCCTGTGGGGTACCTAAGGCTTTTTTGAACTTCTAGTCCCTAATAATTCTCCAAAATAGATGGACAATATCAGCAGAGCAGGTTTTCTTCCTAATTTTCATTATTTTCTCTTCCCTTATCCTTCAGAAATGCTGTCAGAATTAGCTTTGTTGTTGGTATTTCAGGACATCTGCATCTGATTCCAGGAGGATTCAGAATGATTGGAAAACATTGAAATGAAGAATGAAATGTTATTTTAATCAAAAAGAAGACTCTTGGGTAGAAGTTAGAGTCTTATTTTACTTTTTCATTAATCCGAACCAAGATTCGTCCAGCCTTAGATCTCAACCAACATCTTTATCCTAACCAGGAAACCTGTCTCAGTAGATCCCCACTTTAGCAATGCTTCTTACCTAAAGTCTGCCTGAAATGGAGGAAAAGTGACTGCATCTGTTTGGGTTTATTTTTTCCCAGTCCTTTTTGTTTTGTTCTTTTTGTTTACACAGGCTAATGACAAATTGAAGGGATAAACCAAAGGCCTTGCTGACAGCTGTAAACTCCAAGCAGGAAGTCATTCAAAGCCTCCAAAAGCCGGCTGTGCAATGCTGGAGGAGTTAATGATGAAGAACTGAATCCTCAGTTGGAGCAGACTGACAGAGTTGGGTTGAAACCCGTGAGTGTTACTGATTTACAGCAGTTCAGAATGTGGCCCGACATGTCTCACTATTCCGCTTTGTTTGCATTTTGAAGTGATCTCTGCTGGTTTCTTAATGTTTTTATCTCCTGTTGATGTATTTGTGGGATGCCAGGAGCCAAGCAGGTCTCCAGCAGGCGCAGATGGTGGAGCATGGAAAAGCACTTGCTCGGTTTCCTAGGAAAAGCTTTTTCTAGGAATTTTGGAATAGCACCGAGGCTATTCCTATCCCTGCAAAGGTTTCTGTGGGCTGACAGCTGGTGCTGCCAGAAGATCGAGGATCTGAGGTTCCTTCGTGCTCTTCTAAACTTGAGGCAGTTTAATTTTGGAGTGGCTCAAAGATAAACCTGTGTTATAGAGGATATTTAGATTGCCCTTCTGACACTACTGAGAGTCAAGTGCTGGAAAAAATAGCCCAGTAAGGTTGTGGAATCATGAGAGTTTGAAGGCCAGACTGGAGAACACACTTTGGGTGCTGCACTATCAGGGCTGAGCCTCCTTTGGACAAGTGGGATTGACTTGAAACACCGGTTGTGTTCCTTTGTGGCATTACAATTCCTAAAACTAAAATTAACCCAGCTTGAAAGATTTCTAAATTTACCAGGAGAAAGAGGGAATAAGCAATGAGCTCTACATTTACTCTTGGGCAGAGGCAGAGCTTTATCAGCCAAACCAAAAGTCTTTCTTCTGCTGACCACATCACCCAATGTTTCCAGCAGCATCTGGATCTTCTCCAGTCTTCTGAGGGGAAAATTGTCAGCAGTGGCAGAGAATATTTTCTTAACACTTATTATAAAGGGGTTTTAGAAGAAGACACATGAGCATTCATCTCTGGTTTTGCCTGAAAATGAAAGACTTAAAAATTGGAGGAAACAACCTTGTTGCAATTAAGCACAGGCAAAATTGCCCACAGTTATTTGCAGCTACTGAACTGGAGGCCACTCTTTGAAAGCCAGGCTATCAGAGGGAGCAGCTACTTCCAATTACATCCTACTGGAGGGGACTCCTAAGCTGCCAAGATTCATGGAGGAAAGCCATTAAAAAAAAAAAGAATGACAAACTTCTCCCCCTGGAAAGAAAAATAGAAAAAAATCCCCACAAAAATTGCTTTATTAAAGTCTAAACATTCCTTGGAAATATGCCAAGTGCACAAATATTTCCATATGGAAAGTTTATGTGATCCAAAGACAAATTTCAAAAAGCAGGAGAGGAAGAGAGACAAAAAACCAAGCAAACAAAGTGACAGGCTGATTTAGAAAGCATGTGGTTGCAGAATAGACCTGGGTGAGGAGAACAAGGCTGAATCTCCAGAGCCCAGAGAAGGAATCTGGAAATGAGGGTCCCTCGCCAAAAAACAACTGTGGGCAATGCTGAAAGGTGTCAGCTGTGCTCCAGATTGGGTCAAAAATGTAAATAAACTGTGCATATCATACTTCCTCCCCAGCCAGGAAAAAGGATCTGTCTGCTCTGTCTGTTAATTGGATTAGATTATCTCAGAAGTCTTTTCCAACCTAAATAATTCTATGATTCTACTCTTAGCACTTCTCATACCCTGTTTTCCAGGCAGGGCAGCACCTCAGTCTGTGTTATCCACTGTGTCTAGGGTGTCACAGCCCAGCTGTCAGAGAGCTGGAAGGGATTATCATGACCTCAGGCACCTCCCTTAATATGTAGATAACCAGAGGAACCCAAATATCCTCCCCTCTCCAGGGGGAAAGGTGGACCAAGTGCCTTGCTGAAGCCTTTGGGATTTAAAATCTGTCAAATCAAGTGAGTGACTAGCCAAGATGGAACACCTGGATGCAGAGAAAAGGGCATGCACCTGTAAAAAAACCAGTAATTTTTCATTTTGATTTTTTTTTAATTTGCTAAATCAAGGAGGGCAGGAAGACAGATTTCCCAGGGTGTTATGTTGTGGAGTATGGCTGCAATTTGCTGTTTCTATTCTGATTTGGTTTTTGATATCAAAAAGGATGTCTGCATGGTTATATTGTGAAAGGTGATAGCAAGAAGGGTAGGAAGCAAGAAAACAATGGGGAGAAAAAAGAGAAGTCATTGCAACAGATTGCTTTGTACAACTTGTTGTGAGTTTTTCCCCCAAATTTTTGGTTCACACTGCCCTTAATATCTGGATTTTCATCTGTTTGTTTCTTTTTTTTTGAGAGGAAAACAATGTTAGGTGTCTCATAAATGCTTACATGGAGATGTTTCCCATCTGCTTGCAGATGCACCGTGCCTCCTTTCTGCAGGGACCTGGCACTTCTCAGCGTTTAAATGAAACTGAACCCACTCCATTTGCTGGATGGGCACAATCCAAGGAGCAAAAATGAACATTTCTCAGTGCTGATGATTCTCTTACAGTGCACTGAGCTCTGAAAATATTTCCAAACATCTGCTGCAGGTCTCTTTCTTGAGGAAGGACCCTTTCAATTAAGGCCAAGAATTAAGACAGACGAAGCCATTCAAGACACACACTCTCATTTCTGCTTCGTGCATAAACAGAATTATGACTTCCATTTTCTTGGCCACCTTCCAACTAACTCTCCCCCTTCACTGTGTGATATATCCATCTCCTTCTGGTCATGCAGCACCACGGAACTTCTCCATGCACTGTTCAGTGTGGGCTGCCTCCATCCTGGGGTGGTTTCAGTCCAGCAGTGGATGGGCAGCCCCTGTTTGCTGCATTCCCTGGGACTCTGCTCTTTGCTGGGAAGGGTTAGTCACTGCTTTTGGCACACTCTGAGATGCTCAGATGTGGAGGGCTCTGCTCTAGCCTCTTCTCCACAGGCAACCCAGCCAAAATCCAGCAGTGCCATCCAAACCTCCAAACCTTCCCAGTTTGCTGCTCACACAGACCTCATCTGTCTCCTTCTCTTTGGATTCGCCTGCCTCGGAGAGCTTTGTGCATTTTGCAGACAGCGTGGGGGCGGAGGGCAGGGGTGGCAGGGAAGATGAAGAACTCAATGATGTACTGAGTATATAGAACAGTGTATAATGTACTGAGTGATGCAACAGCCAGAGAACTAAGTGGATGCTGCTGCCTTGTGATTTAGTGCTTGCAAATGGCTTATCTTCTTCTGAAATACTGTTAATTTAATAGACAAACATCCCAGGATAAAGGCTCGCCAGAGATGCAGCTGATGGGATAAACATCGAGAGATTAAAGACCTGTGGGCAAAGTGTATAATTCTGTTATTAAAATCCCAAAGTACTCCCTTAAAATTAGACCTTAGTAGAGCAAGAGGAGTGGAAAAACCTATGCTTAAAAGGGGGAGTGATTGTGTTGAGCACTTCAGAATCATTTGCTAAGCAAAGTTAAAAAGGATAATAGCATGGAGCTTGGTCCTCTGCTTGTTTTCCTCCTGCTGTCCCTAACTATCAAAGTGGTATCAAAGAAACCTACTTATTAGCCATGTGTTGAGAACATTTTCCAGAGGCAGCCAGAAAGCTATCAGTGACAGCATTTCTATGACCTACTAATTGCGCCCCACACAATGGGTGGCTGTTAGGCCCAGGAGGCAGCTGCATTTGCAAAGTGAGTCCCAAGTCATTATTTCCCAGCTCAGGAGTGAACCTGGCATGTGAATGGTGCCCGTTAGGGCTCATTTTTGCAGTGATTGCAGCCAGGATCAGGCACACAGCACACTCACTGCTGCCTAGGCTCTGGCACAGCCTGTACAGCTCTGTGCTGTGCTTTGAGAACACATAAAAGGATTTGTCACCACCAAACTGGACAGCCAGTGGAAGCTGAGTCCTAGGGATGCCAATCCTCTGGAAAAACCCAATATGAACAAGTCCAGCCCTTAATTTGTTGTACAACATCAACTGGTTTCACCAGATTCCCTAAACAATAATCCAAAGTGGTTGGCTTGGCCTTCCCCAGCACTGAACTCTCTCTCTGAACGATTCCCATGACCCCAGAGCATCTTTGCAGGTCATGGAGACAGCAAGTTCGGTTTTCCTGGATGAGGTAAGGTGCTGATCTGAGAGAGGGGAAACACTCAAGTAACTGCAGTGACATCCAGGAGGTGTTGGAGGAGGAGCACTGCAAAGCAAGAGAGGTCTTGTCACATCACCTAAAGGGACATTGCTGCTGTTGGTAGCCAAGGCACAGAGCCTGGGGGGAGCATGAGCATTGGGGAACCAAAGACGAAGGCAAGGAGAGCCACAGCACCTGGCTCTGCTTTCTGCCTGAGGGCCAGGGGTTCTGACTGCTGCCCATGGAGGAGCACCGCTGTGGGTGTCCTGGGGGTACAGGAGGCCAGTAATTGATGAAGGTTTAGTTGCTTGTTGTTCTGGTCAGTAGAGTTGGGTACAGGAGAGCTTTCTGACAGGAGATTTCTCTGGATACAGCTGCTGATTAGCTGGGCCTTTCACTCTGGAGGAATTGTTAATGCTCTGGTTAAAATTTGGAATTTGTCTTTCAGCATATATTCCAGGTTTTGAACTTTTTTTTCCCAAAACTCCAACATTTCCCCATGACTTATGATGGGAAAATTCTGAGGAAAATAGCATTTTATGAACCGCCAACAGTCTTCCCACAACACACACACTTGTTTGTTTTTTGTTGNGGTTTGTTTTTTTTTTTTTTGTGTATGAGAATTATAATATACATTAAGGGGAAGAAAATTCTATAAGACTGAAAGATATCAAATATCCTATTATCACAAACTAAATGGCTGCCTTCAACTGAAATTTTACTTAGATCAGTGTTTGTTACTGTAGCACATTTTGATTTTAAGAAATGGATGTTTACCAGTGGGGGAACATCCTGTCAAGATGCCAGCTACTTTTGTGCTCCATAGAAATGAAGCTTGTTTTCCATGCATAGGTATTCTGTGTTTGAATCCCTGGGTGTGCAATTACTTAGGAGCTCCAACAGAATCAGCTTCCTCATGGAACTTGTGAGAACTTAATATTTTTGAGGCTGTTAATCTCTCTATCACATTTGATTACAAGTGGTCAATCAGTACAAAAGTTTTTGGGTAGGACTCTGTGGTGGAGTAGATGGATAAAGGAATTCTCATTACTTTGTACATTCAAAGAACATGATTTTGTTAGGAAATCAGGCCGATAGTGCACCTTTTAAAGGTTAATTTGGCTTTCACTGCACTCAGGATGAGTTTCATGCAAGGACATTGTGCCAGGATGTTGTGCAAGACACAACCAGAGCAGGAATCCCTCCAGACACATCTTTTGGAGCTGCATTAGGAAGAGAACCCCCAGATTAACACTTGCCAGTGACAGATTACTCTGAAATCAACCGATCATGACAAAATGCACTTTACTTTGTATTAGTCACATACCACTGATAGCAATATTAGAGTCCATAAACATGCTTTTAATAGTCAAATATTCTTTAATGTATGCCGAGTCTCCCAGTAAGTGGAAATTAAATGGACAATTTAGTGTATCATCTCCATGCATAGGCTCGGAAGCGTTTCTCCAGCAGATAAACACTGACAGCAAAGCTGTTGTTCAACAGAAAACTACAGCTGCCAGACTTTAAAGGTTTTGGCGTTTGAATGTCTTGTCCCGAAGAAAAAGGTTGACATTTGCTGTTGTACTGGCATGTAGTCTGGAATGAGAAAAAAGGAATTCCAAATCTGTTCTGAAGGCAAGAAGGGCTGGTGGGTAAAACAGAGGACCTGAAAGACCTAAAGATCCCTGTTTCCGGGCCTCATTTTGGTCAGTGGAATGGTTCATCTGATATTTTTCTCCCATACTTGTCTTCTGTGCAGCACCTTACACACTTCTGTATCTTCAGGATGCACCAGCAGCTCACTCAGGTACCAGCCCTGACATTAAAACCAAGTTCCAGCAAGGGGAAAACCAATTTATTTAGCTTTTCTTGGCATGACTCTGTCCATCAGTAGTTGTATGACCCCCCTTCACCTCAGGAAAGAAGGCTTCTAGGTGTTTGCTCTTGTAACTTGTACCAGTCCTGCAAAGAGACACAGGAATAAAAAGTATTAAATTGACTTGGCATGCAAGACAGGGCACCTGTTAACTCTCTGGTATCACACTGCATTTGCAGAGGAGGTTGTTAAGAAAACAAATTTCTTTTTTGAATTGTAGACTGAACGAACCTCAACTGGAGTCCTTGAACAGAGTCACTGAACCTCACTGTGCTTTTTTTTTGTTTAAAGACCAAGAAAAGAGGCTATCCTCAAGAAAATTTTTAAATACAGTGAACTCCCTGCAATTCTGAAGTTCTCTCAGGTTCCAGCATATGGCAAAAATGCTGTTAAATTCACATAGTCACCCAGTGTTGTAGATACAGGTCTTGGTGTACCTGTTCACATTGAAATAAATCAGGGGAAAAAATTCTAGGTGGGGAAGGAAATGAAAAACAGACTCAGACAACAGTGCCTAGAATGTCCTTGGACAGACTGCATTCACATCAGGATTCCTGCTCCTGGAGTGGTTGGAATGGACATTTAAAACTAAACCAAATAAGGGCCTTTTTCAGGTCTCCCATATTAATGGAATTTCAGTTCTCAGTCCCTTCCTTTCTATCTGTGCTGTGATCTAAGTGTATTATCAAAGCTAGAGCTTCCAGTGGGAAAAAATCTGCAAAAGAATTCCTGCAGACACAATGCAAGCAAGGCAATCTCCTCTGGGGAGAATATTTACAACCCCAAATCAAAATAACTGACTTGAACCATAAAACTCCCCAACTCAAGCTTCACCTTCAACCCTACAAATGCTAAAGGTAGCACATGATGCATTTCCCACTCTCTGACTTTCAGAAAATCCATTTAAAATTCTTTGAATAAATGTCCAAAGAGAGGGCACAGGAGCAACCATTAACTCCTTGTGCACTCTTGTGGCACCTGCACAGGAGGCAGCCTTACCCCAGGCCTTATCAGAGGAGATGATTAAACCCTTCTGATAACCTGCTCTGAAATAAACTCACAAGAGTCTTCCCTCTGTTTGCTCAGACTCTTTTACGCAAATCCTCAGTTTATCCATAAAATCTCAATGATGAGCTGGAGGTAAAAAAAAAAAAAATTGAATTTTTGTGCCTCCCATCTTAATATTTGAGTTTGTCCCTCTGCACAGACTTGCCTTCACGCAGACGAGCCATAAATCTGGCCTGTCACTGTTATGATTATTAGTGGTTAGACCTGATGAATATTGATATGTGGCAAGTGCTCTTTCGACATTAAATACATTTGCCAATTTTCCTCCTCCAAACTCCACCCGTTAATGCTTCATCCAATATGAATCAATATTGGTTTAATAATTAACATGTTTACATAAATCTGGCCTGTCGCTGTTATGATTATTAGTGGTTAGACCTGATGAATATTGATATGTGGCAAGTGCTCTTTCGACATTAAATACATTTGCCAATTTTCCTCCTCCAAACTCCACCCGTTAATGCTTCATCCAATATGAATCAATATTGGTTTAATAATTAACATGTTTAAACATTTTTAATGTATATTTCATGATGAGAAGATCTATGTTTATTTTATGATGATAAAATATTTAGAGCCCAGGGAATTTTATTGTGCTGTCATCACAGCGTTCTTTGGGCCCTTTTCACTCTGCCTGAGGGGGCATCTCTGTCTCCTCTCAGCACAGCCCAGGCTGAAATGGTTCCAGCTCCTTTTGCAGAAGGGCTGTTTATGGGGTCTGAAGATATTTGAAATATGTGGTGGGGCTGGAAGGGAAGGACAGCAGCACGGTTGGAGGGACAGTGCCCACTGTCAGCTTTAAACAGCCACGGAAGAGGATGGGGATCTGACCCAGAGACACTTGGAACAGATTCAGCTTCAAAAGCAGTTCAGATTCCTGGAAAACATGCACAAAAGTGAGGAAGGAAAGAGAGAGACTCAGCCTGGCACTGGGAAGGCTTTAAAGAGCCCATGGTGCCCACTGCACAAGTGGGGGCTCACTCTTCCTCTTGAAGGCAGTGAGTTTGACTTCCCAGGGCTGTTTCTGTACTGGAAAAAGCAATGTTAAAACAAGTTCCCCAGAGTGGGAAGGTTTGGTGGGAGTTAAAAACATCCCTGCATAAGTGAAGGGGTTATTCTTCAGTGCCTATGGAGCATGCAGAGGGTCCTGACAGCCTCAGAGAGAAGAAAAACATCTGTAGGGAGGAAAAGGCCTAAGAAACAGAGATTTGGGTATTTTGGTTGGCCTAGGAGGTGTCTGGCTCCTCAGATCCTACAGGATCTCACCACCACCTTACTTTGCAGAGGATAAATGCAAAGAGCACAGGCTGCAGATTCATGCCAGTGGCATTCAGGGGATGCTTTGACTTTGCAGTGGCTCTTACATGAGGATGAATTCTGCTCCAGCTGCCCAGGATCACCAGGGAATCAGAGCTAACCAAGACACAGGCTCTGATCTCACTAAAACCCCGGTGAAGTTTTCCTGCGAGACTGTGATTAATGCAATAAGGATGATTATGTTTATTTCCATGTATTCCTTCAAAATTATTTGACTGGTCACAGCCCAGTGGCTCCTGATGTTCCACTCCTGGGCAGCAGAACAAACACCTTGTAGTACATATGATCTGATCACGTACAGTCCTCTCGCAGATGGGCTGGAGGAGTGCTGCAAGCAGGGCTGCTGATTGCAGGAAAACACTTTCCTTGCAAGATTTGCTGTGGAACACATTTATTCCAGAAATGGGTTTTAAAAAAGGGAAGAAAAAAAGTAAAAAAAGAAGAATGTATCAAAATCATGATGTCTCCTGGGAAGAGATTTCCCTGTCAAGGTGTGTTTGCTTGATAGCACATCCAGAAGGTAGAAATGTAATGTGGTTTCACACTTTACTTTTTGAACCCATGTAAACTTCCGGCATTGACAAAAAAAAATAGAGTTTTACAGCCTAACCATGCATTTTTGTGAAGCTGGTAGATACTTCATGGAAGGAAAAAAAAAATCCATCAAGGGCATTAAACTGGAAGGTAACACCTCTGACTCCGGCAGTCCCTGAGCTGCTGAGCAGCGGAGGCTGAGAAAGACAGGAAGAGAAATAGTGCCACGTGCTCACCCTGTTTGCACAGCCTTTCCTAGAGGCAATTTTTTGGCCATTGAACTTCTAATTCTGGATTAGGTGGACTTTTCCTTTCATCTGACAAAACTTCTTTTATTCTTATGAAATGAAACATGAAACAGAGCTGGGGGAAGGCCAGTTGGGGTGTTGCTCCCTAAAATTATCTTGTTGTTTGATTTGAGCTTAAGAACCTTTCTGAAAAAGAGGGAGGAGAAGATGAATGCTCGCACATCCTGTTTGACATCAGGGAACTTCCTGCGAGATTTGCAAAATTAATACATTTAAAAGATGAAAAAAAAATTAAAATACCACCCCAAATCCCTAACAGTTTTCAAATGTTTTATTTAACTTCATTGTGATTATTTTCCACAGCTCTGGTTAGGAGTAGCAATTATATTAATCCTTCTCCTCCAGGTTGTTAATCCTAGTAAAGCAACCTGTTGCTTGGAAGACTGTATGTTGCTAAGGATCTCCCTGAGAACATTTATTCATGCTTGGGGAGTGCATTCCTAATGCACACACGCACTTTTCATTTAGGCTGAAACTCACCCCTAGGAAGGGGGGCTGTGCTCAAAGCCAAGGTATCACTTAATTCACACTTAAACCCTTCAAATCAGAAGATAAAATGAAATCCAATGGAAAACTCCACTTGTGTGGTTTGGAGACCTCAGTGGAGAAATCAGTGGGGCTTTGGGTGAGAAAGTGAAGATCACTGAAATTAAAATCACTTCCTCTGAATCTGATGAATCTGAGCCAATGTGAGAGAGGCAAGACAGAAGATGCTCTCACAGTTATATGAGCTGGGATATTTATGCTCCAGACCTGAGTGCATGGTGTAAATCGGATGAGACAAGTAAATTGTACCCAATGAGCAGTGAAAGCAGGCAGCAGCATCCATGTGGAATCTCAATTTACACCGCAGCTGGGGTCTGGAGGAGCTGCACTGAGAGAGCAGGGCTCTGAACCACAATCTGCTTTTCCTTCCCTCTTTTTTCCTTCCAGTTACAGTGGATGTGCTCCAGTGGGACCGGCAGCACAGCACTGTGAGCTGCCAACCACTCACCCAGGGCCTGCAAATCCGTGTCCCGCAATCTGAGGCTGGCTTCCACACCGTGCTAATAGCCTAGGAAAGATTTACATGGGGCCCATACTCTGACATGGATTGCTGTCATTTCCGTGTTAATAGGCTGCTGTCCAGCAGCCAGTAACCTTTGTCCTTGTGAAATGCTCCCGTGGCTTTGTCACAGCAGAGCAACTCGGGCCGAGCCAAGCAGAATCACTGCCCAGTGCAAATGGCGATCTCTTCCCTGGCTTTTCCTTTTTAACCTTTTGGCAAAAAGAAATCTAAGTTTGGCTGCTCTGAGCCTGTCTAAAACTCCTCATACATGGCTGTGTCCCTGCCCCTTGCAGACCTTTCCAGCATCTCCTTCCCAGGAGATGTGTGCCCTGCTGCTCCCAGGGCGTTCTTGCCCTACCTGCCATGGCCGAGGGATTTTCTGGGGATGAAGCCAGGAATGGGCTCATGGGGAGGAGGGCAGACACTGTGGGATGGTCTGTCTGCACACTAAGGATGGGATTTGAGCAACCTGGTCCAGTGGAAGGTGTTCCTGCCCCTGGCAGGGGGTTTGGAATGAGATGATCTTTAAGGTCCCTTCCAACCCAAGCCATTGTGTGGTTCTGTGGTTCTGTGATTCGTCTCTTACTTTCAGCAGCTCAAGCACAGCTCTCCTCAGCCCAGGCAGCTGCCTAAACTCCCATTGGAATTGGGAAAGAGAAACAAGCAATTCCACAGCACAATTCATCTGACTTGTTTTAGATGTCTGCCTTAGAAAGAGATGAATTGAACCCTAGAAGTGACAGGTTCTGTGCTTTGATCACAAGGGGAGGCTCTCCAGCCTGGAGGGACACAGACCTGGGAGCTCCACATACCTCTAAAGAGCCAGATAAATCCCAGAGCACATTCCTGGCACTGGTGTAGCCCAGGGACACTCCACTCTGGGGTGTGGAGCAGCACCCACGGTTGTCCCCTCCCCTGAACAGCATCTCCTGTGCCCTAAGAAGTGTGAGGTCCCAGCTCACAGTGCCTCATTTCTCTTGATCACAGTGGTTTGCTATGACAAATATTCTGATCTGTCCCTGTATAAATCTCTTCTGAAAAGCTGTCAGGCCATGTAAGAAAGAAAGATGGAGCTCCTTCTTGCAAAGTGCTGACAAGGTGTTGCCTGTACAACAACAGGGCTCAGTGCATGAGCCAGCCACTTCTCTTTTCCCACCTCTTGTCCCCTTCCTCATCTCTTCCTGCCCACAGCTGAAGCACAAGAAGGCTTTGTGTTTTGATCTTTTCTTTTAGTCCATCAATAAAATGCGGTTTTTTTTTCTTCTTGTCATATTTAAATCAGTGCTTGATTCAATTCTGTTCCTGGCAGGTGTTTGTTTATTTTCTCAAATCCCTTACTGCAAAGATACTGTTATTCATGGACTCATTTCCAGGGGAGGTTTTATTCAGTGGCACCAGACATCTTCCCCTGTAAAGTACTGGTGCAAATATTGAGGGCCAACTGTCCTCGGGTTAGGAGGCATTTTAGACCAGTTCTCTACACCCTGCTCTTCATAAGTGTCCCCAGCAAGTTCCACTCCCAGATTCTGCTGCAGCTCTTCCCAGGAGTCTCATCACCTACTGGTCCCAATCTCCTTAATGCTGATCCAGCTCACTGACCCCTTTACCAGAGCTGTCTGGCATCTGACAACACGCTCCTAAAGAAAGAAGCAAGAGAAGCTCAAGAAGAGAGAAAATATTTCAAATAAAATTGTTCCCTGTGAGGGTGGTGAGGCGCTGGCACAGGCTGCCCAGAGAAGCTGTGGCTGCCCCATTCCTGGAAGTGTCCAAGGCCAGGTTGGACAGGGCTTGGAGCAACGTGGAACAGTGGAAGGTGTCGCTGCCCATGGCAGGGGGTGGGCCTGGATGATCTTTAAGGTCCCTCCCAACCCAAACCATTCTGTGATTCTATGATTTGATGAAATATATGAACATCAACCACACATACAGAGCATGGAGACACACAGGAATGAGGGGGAGTAATGTATAGAATCACAGAATTATAGAATCATGTACTCACTAGTACACGCACCTACATATAAATGCAGGGAGACACACTACATGAACAACCAGACCACAATTATTTACTGCCAACTGGTCCTGTAAAGATCCACAGCACCCACAGAGCCTCAGTCTCATCCCCTGCCCACCCGTGCCGGCAGAAACTCCTTCCCCTGGAGCTTTGTGCTGTGCAGTCTCCAGGAGTGAATGTATCTGCTCTGTCTCCCAGATCTATCACATTCCAGGGCTTTATCCAGACCACTTCAATGAGGTTTCAAAGGTTTCTGTGCATGTTTCAATCTGTTCAGGCATGTCAGACAAGTAAGTGCTGTGGAGGTACCTGCAAATTACACTATCTGGCTGCTTCAGTGAGCCAGACAAGAGGCAGACTGCAGGCAAAGGGAGAATCCAGACCTTAAACGAACGAGGGGAACATAAACCCAACCATTTGCAGAGGAGGAACATTTAAAAATCACTCCAAATAGTCTTGCAGTAAAGGTTTACCCATTTTATTAAGCAAATCTGATAAGTGTGAAAGAATTTTCTTTGGAGTGAACTCAGTTCACTGGAAGATGGTTTCCAGCGTTGAGTAATGCCAGAGAATGTCCTGTGCAGCAGAATCTGCAGACTCCCAGGTCTGGGCCTCTGGGGGTAGGAAATGCTTCATAATGGGATGGCAGTGGGCTCAGCACAACTGATATAAATAGATAACTCCACAAGCAGATAACAGGCCTTTTTCCCCCAGACCCATTTAAAAAGTGTAGGGGGTTAATTTTTATGCATGAGTCTACATGAAACAATGACATTTCCAGCAAAAGAATGAGCTGGACAGGCTTTTTGTCTTGTGTACAGCAGTTCTAGTTCTTGTTAAAAACAAACCCCACACTATCTTTGCAAGGTGGCTTTAAATCAGAACTGGAGGATTATTATGGGAGGAAGGGGTATTTTCAGAGATAATAACTTATTTTCTGACAAAGTAGACCTTTACTTTCAGAAAGTTTAAAAAGAGCGGGAAAAATAGTTTTCTGTTAGAAAAATAAAGAAAACTAGTTAAGCTGGCTCAGACTGGGTTCTCAGACTGGAATGAATGGATAATGCTCTGACTAGGAACAGGGATCAGGGTTAGGATTGAGGGACAGGAAGAGCTGGTGCCACCATGATGCCAATTGTACTTAATCCGGAGGTAAATCAAAGATGCTCCTCTGTTGTGATGCTGATCCACACATTTCCCTCAACAGAAAGCTCCTATCGGGAAGAGCAAGGAGGGGGAATAACAGTGTTTGTTTGTTGAAAGGGAAGCATGTTCCTGTTGACTCAGCCTCCATTAAACGGCTCTCATTATTGCCCAGGGTGAGCTGCTGGCACCAGCCTCGCACTGTCACCCCACTGCCATCTGGAAAAGGAAGGGAAGGGAAGCAGGGCAGAAGAGACTGGGCGTCCATCCCTCTTCCCAAACCTCATCCCTGAGCTTGTCCTGATCTGAAGGAGCAATGCTGTGCTGGGAGGTGCTGGGAGCCCTGTGGCTGAGCCATAAATCTCACTCAGTCAGAGGGGAAGATTTATGCTCCCAGCCTGGGAATGACGCCTGTAGCATTCGCGAACACACACACACACACGCTCTCCAACACGCACACACATTCCCTCCTGGCAAAACACAGCAGCTCTGCCAGAATGGAAACTGAGGAGAAGGTGCAGTCCTGGGAACAGCTAAATTGCTTTCATGACTTTCCAACAGCATTTGGAAGACAAACTGGGGGCTTGTGTTTTAAATGTATCCCAAATTTGCATTTTGATTGGCTAACAGGCCATGAAGATTCCACTGTAAAGTACTGATCTGTCAAAGGCATCTGACAGTTTTCAACAGTTGCTGAAATGGCTTTAAAACAGACCCGAGAAAGCTGGGGAGAGAAAAAAAAAATCAAAAAACCTCTGCCTGATGAGTGAGTTCTTTCATCTGCTAAAAGCTCTCCAAGCCCACAAGCCTGAGGCTGACTTTAAATAGAGTCAATGGAGAAATATCTTCTAGACAGGGAGATGATGAAGCTCTCCAATAGTTGCTCTCCCTTTCATTCCCTCTGTCCCTCTCTCTCTTACACCTATTTACTTTTCCAGAAAAAGTCCTATCTAGGTGGTGCTGGGCACCCTCACTTCTCATGGAAGTCAGAGATGAGTCTCACACTCAGCATCTCATGGAGTTGAACTTCAGGATGGTCCTGCAACCACAGGGTCATAGGATCTCATCCAGTTGTGAGTGACATAGATAGCTTAAGGCAACTTCTGTAATAATAAAGGGATTTGTCCACTTAGGGTATCTTTAAATGAGCCACAAGGGATTTTGCCACTGGGTTGCTCTTCAGACACAACCTTTTTCTGGATTAAACCAAGAAACAAGATTTCCTAAGGACATGTCCTAGGGAGGAATGAACAGCCCTGAAATAGCACTTGGCAGTGAGAGATGGAGTCAGTTGCATTTACAAGAATAATGGATACTGAAAACAGGAGTTTCAAGCTACCAAGACTCCAAACTATTTCTGACTCCAGAGATTTAAAGATTTCACCCACTCCTTTTCCATGTGAAAGAAGTGAGCTCATCTTTGCGTGCTTTTTTATGGATCACCCCACTGACCTCTGCAGAGCCTTTGGGCCGTTCCCATGCAGAGTGACATAATAATGATGGATAAGCATCATCTACCATTTTGGGTGAGAGGCAGAGAAAAACATCAATGTTTCCCAGGCCTGTCCCAAACTGTGGAGCCCTGCTCTGCACCGACCTGCCCCCTTTCCCAATGCAGGGAGCAGCTTCTCAACCCTACAGCACATTCCTGTCCCTGCCCCACAGCTCAGCCCTGGTATCCCAGCACTTCTATCCTTTTGACCTCCTCACCATTGCACAATCTGTCCATGAGCCTGTTCCTCCTTCTGCTTCAGCTCAGCCACACAGCATCAGCCTTAGGCAAAACTCAGCTGTGAAGAAATGATTTTGCCTTGAGGCTGCAAACCTTTGGAGACAGACATGTAGGCTCTGCAACCTCCAAAAGACACATTAGCCTGCTTGGTTTGCTTCTGCTTCTCTGAGGGGAGCTGACCTTGGCTGGACAACAGGTGCCCACCAAGCCTCTCTACTACTCTTCTTCTCAGCAGGGTGGAGAAGGGGGGAAAATAAGATGGAAAAAAGTCATGTCAGGGTAAAGGCAGTTTAATTAAACAAAAGTAAATGCCCCAAGCAGCAGCACAGAAAAATAAAAGATTTATTCTTTACTTTCCATCAGCAGGAAGTAGGGGTTCACTACATGTAGAGGATGCTTTGGAAGACAAATATCATAGCAAATGCTCCCCTGCTTCTCCTTTCTCTAAGCTTTTATTGCTGAGCAGACATCATGTAGTATGGAATATCCATTTGGTCAGTTTGGGTCAGCTGTCCTGGCTGTGATCCATCCCAAAATCTTGCCCATCCCCAGCCTGCTGCTGAGGGGAAAATGTTGGAGAGACTGCCTTGGTGCTCAGCAGAACCAACACAACAATGTGTTACCAGCACCTTCCCAGTTACCAACACACAGCCCAGCACTGTGAGGGCTGCTCTGGGGAAAATGAACTCCATCTCAGCCAAACCCCACACACTCCTACTGGTTTCAGGTGGAGTGTACTCCCTCTGCATGGTTCCTAGCACAAATCCTGCTGGATGCTGCTGTGTGTCATAAAGTGATGTGTAAAGTCATCATAACATGGTGGCATGTGGAAAGAAGGTTGGCACTGAACTCATGTGGGCTGGGAGAGATCAGTTGTACCCCTGGATTAGCCATAATGAGGTACCTGGCTGTAGGACATCTCCAGGTGTGAATTACAGGCTGCGAGGACAGAACATTGTTGGAAGCATTGATCCCCAAGTGCTGCAGGACTTGGGCCCTCTGTGGTCCATGTGTATGGTGAATGTTCCCTTCGTGCTTGTTCCAGGTGAGATATCCCAGGATAAGGATAAGGAGACAAATGAGCCTGGTGTGGAGGTACAGAGGAAGAAGAGCTGAAGCCAAGGGGCTCCATCCCAGAGCAGATATCCCTGCAGCAGCTGATTCCAGACCAGCTCTGCACGATGATATGTGGCTTTCCCAGCTTGTGTAAGCCTGGCATGAGCAATGACTGATGAATCTCTGCACCACTTGTATTTGCATGCTCTGGATGAGGACTGGGCAAATCACCCCAATCATCCACTTCTCCTACACACAGCTCTGGCCTTTCTGCATCTCCCTGGGCATCTCTGCCCCTCTCCTGTTCAATAAACAGTCCTGTCTTCCCTTATTCACTCCTTCCTCTGGTGTTCTTTACTATCTAACCCAGGCATAATTAGGGACTTGCTCATCTATTTAATCCCTAGCTAAGGCCATTGCAGTTGTATCCTTGAGAGAGGAAGGTATTTTTCTCACTGCTTTTCCCCTTTCCACAGGCCTCCCTCCAGAAGGATTTCCCTTTGACCTCAGCTAATGAAATGATCCAGATCAGTGACTGGGGAAAGCAGCCTCAGGACAAAGTTCAAGCCTTTTTCTTCTCAACAGGCTCTCTGTGACAGCTCCTATTCAGCATTTAGCAGGTATTTATTATTAATTTTCCATCTCTAACAGAGACGGATGTTCTTGGGGCTCACAGATGTTCTCCACTTGGGAGCAAACTGGACATTTCAGTGGGTTAAACACAAAGATGAGGAGAAGGTTGGCAGGAGAGGGCAATGTGATTCCCCTGTGCAACTCAGCAATTAGAACTGGATTGTTCTTTTCTTGTTCTTTCTTATTCTCCCCTCATGCCTTGGTATGGTCATTGGTAGCAATTTGTGTCATGGCATCCTGGGCTCTGAGGTTCCACAAATCCATTCATTACCGCCTCCAGAAACAAATCCCATCAAATCACCAGCTTATAAACTGCATTTCAGATATGTTACATGAGCACTGATTGCAAATCTGAAGACATTTCCATTTTGCCTGAGGCCAAGTTTTTTAAATTAAAAAAAAGAATCCCGTCAGGGTCTGTGCAAAGGCTCTTTAGATATTCCAACCAGCACAGTTTATTTAAAAATTCAATAAGGCAATTTTCATGGAAGCAAGGAAATAGAAACAGTGCTGGTGTCTGCACACCCAGTGAAGAGGACAAGGCAGCCAGGATTTCATCCTCTGGATCCACTCAAGCCAGACTTTGCTGCTGCCTCATTCTAACAGCCAAAAACTGAGGCACACTACCTGCTTGACAATTAAATTTTCTCCAACAGCAGAACAAGGATTAGGGAGTGATAAGCAGGAATGGCCTTTTTAGAAAAATCTGCTGCCCAGGAGTCCCATTAGGTAACACAGAACAGGTATTATCAGACCTGTTTCTGGACTTCATGACGCTGGAGAGAACACTTGGATCGAGTGTCTTGGTTTAAAAGACAGGTGTCTGCTAAGGAAGGCAGGAGCCTCCCTTGGAATGGAAAATGTAACCCCCTTCCCTCCAAATGATTAGAACTTTGAAATTACAGGGCTCTCAGGCAAAGATACGGGAAAAGGAATAACAGTTCTTCACTAGTATATATCTATAACCAGACAAACAGCCAGCAGCGGCAGCAGCACCGAGCAGAAGCACAAACCCAGTGCCCGCCTCTCCCGGCCGCAGGCACTCTCCCCTTGGGTGCAGTTCCGCTCACGGCCGCCAGGGGCGCTGGTGGCTCCCGGCCGGGCAGGGCGGGTGCGCTGGTTCCCCCGCGCCTGCAGGAGGCGCTGTGGCGCGGGCCCGGCCGTCTGTCCCCACACGGTGATGGCGGGCGCAGCCGGCAGGGAGGGATGGAGAAAAGGCTTCCTTTATGAACTCACAGGGGGAGCCGGTCCCGGTGCCCCCTCTGGATAGCGAAAGGGGCTGCAGCAGGAACCTCGGAGTAGCAAGCTGGGAGGCAGGGATGAGCAAAGTCCCGGAGAGGTAGATGAGATGTATCAGAAACTCCGCAGCCATAGCTGGAACTGCGGTGTGTCCTGGAACTGCGGGGCATCCTGGCAGGGCAGGGGGTGCGAGTTACAGTGCAGCAAAGAAACCTCGGAGCAGTGGCAGAGAAACGGTGGGGGCTGGGCCGTGGCCACCCGGCTCCTGAACACGGCCGACAGAGGCTCCCTTGGAGGTGGAGGGGGCCCCGGGATCCCGGGGTTTCCCCTGAGGCACCGGAGCAGATGGTGAAGGGTCCCCTGTTTGGTGAGGCAGGGCGTTCATAAGGTCCCAGTGCCACGGCCGCTCCCACGAGCAGAGTTCCACTCGGGGCAGAGGGCCGCAGAAAACAGAACCCCGCAGTGGTGGTGAATTCTTCCCACAGCCACTGCAGCCTCCTTCCCCTCCGAATGCCGAGAGCAAGGAGGAGCTAGCAGCTGCCCCAGCCCCTTTTATTCCCAGCCCAATTCTCGCAGTATCTCTGCCCCTCCGAGAGAAACCCTC
The DNA here is from genome assembly GCA_013397115.1 of Edolisoma coerulescens. Classification (NCBI taxonomy): domain Eukaryota; kingdom Metazoa; phylum Chordata; class Aves; order Passeriformes; family Campephagidae; genus Edolisoma; species Edolisoma coerulescens. Next base: position 421,560 of record VWZW01003808.1, on the reverse strand, counting down.
AGATAAGAAGAGTGCAGCCAAGTGCCCTCCTCCCCTGAGCTTGGGAACTTTTTGTCTCTCCTAAGTACCAGGTCGTTATTGTCTCCTAGCAACACATATGGGAGAAAAATCCCTGAGAGAAAGAAACAAAAGGAAGAATCCTAAACCTAACCGGAAGAGAGGGGTTAACTTTGCATAGACATAGCCCTGGGAAGAAGAGAGAAGGTAAGTAGGATGCATGTCAAAAGTGGTTGTTCTCTGCTTTCTGTGAACCATAAGGGCTCCTTGGGAAGCAGAGACAAAACTGAATTGCTGTTTATAGACCAGAGGTGAAAAAAACATCCCTGGCTGCTCTAGACCACATAGAGAGGCATTTCCTGCTGCCTTATGGCCCTTGCTGTCTTCCAGTCAGTCCTCAGCCAGGTGTAGATAACCATGCCATCCCCTTTCCTTGGCATGGCATCAGGACACAACTAAGTCCAGACTTTGGAGGTTTGGAAGGTTCCCATCTCATTGAGAAAAGAAGCAGCCAGAAGTTACCCGTGCTTAGAGGAGAACAGAGACCTCTGTCAGCCATCCGTTCCCTTGAAACCTCAGCCCCAAAACACCCCACTAGCAGAGGCACCTCTGTGACTTCCCCCACCTTAAGCATTCATGTCCCAGCTTCCTGGCAGAGGAGCTGAAGGACTTTCTGAGCCTGCTGCTAAGGAGATCATTAAGGCAAACACATGAACCTTTCCAGGCAGAAGGATGAGCTGGGATTTTAATTAAGGTAGTTATACTCAGCTGGATGGGCTATTTGCAGCGGCATTTAATGTCTCTAGGTGGGTTTAAAGATAGTGATACTGATAGAGCACAGGAAATTTACTGCCTGTGTGGACCACTGGACTGGGGCTGCCAGCACTGCTGGTGTCCTGCTTGAGAAACCTGAGGCTGCATTGAAGAGTCAGGTGATGCTTTGCCAGTGGCAAAGTCAAGGATGTCCATCCTAGAGAGGACGAGGCTCTCTCAGGTCAGGGGAGGGAGTTTTCAGAGCGTCAGCACCTTTTTCCTCTCGAAAGAGGACAAAAACTTTTAACTGCAGAAATGTGAGGACAGTAATTTGTGGGGAGTGGCCGGTATCTTTGTCAGGTCAGTTGGCATTTTGTGTTTGAAATTGAGTGATTTGGGTTAGGTTTTTTTCCCCCTTAAACTCTTATAGTGCAGTGATTTACAATTTCTATATGAAAAGTCATTACAACTTGAAATTGGGAACTTGGCACCTTGACAGTGTCACACTTCTGACAGTTCAAAACTTGTGAATTGTAGAAGAAGGGTCAGAGCTGACCCCGGCCTGCAAGAAGATGGGATTTTGACAAACCAATGCTTTCCAGTACAAGTTTCCATGTGAATTTTCTAAATAGCCCTGATTGCATCCACTTTATTCTCTTTTTCACTCTTTCTGACTAAAAGTCACACCTATCACCCCTAGCTAGAAGCCTGTGCTACTCTTCCTTTGTAGCAGCTTTGGGGAGCACGGGGGGTCCCCAATGCTCATTCATCTCGTTGTTTCCTCCTCCTCAGTGAGACAGAGCGGATCAATGTGACTTCCACTTCACCTCTTCCCATTTGGTGCTGCCTCTCATTTTGTTCTCATTGCAATACCATCTTTTTTGCCAGGATGTTCTAATGCTGCTGTTTATTTATGGCTATTACCGTGATGATGTTTTAATTGTCGGATCAGCGCCTCCAGTCCATCAGGCAAAGGAGCAGCTCTTTATAAACATCATTTTTTCTTTAGCTCTGCCACATGCAGACACCACACACACACAATTAGGAAGAACAATGGTGCTATTCCAAATGGACCCCTGTGCAGCTCTTTGTGATTTTACCCTGTCTCAGAAAGGACAGCCTTTGAGTCTGTTTACTGTTCTTTCTGCACTGAGCATTTTGCTTTGTAGATCTAGAAAAAGGAAATTCAATTAAAGGAGTATTCAGGATGGTTTTTGTATATATTTTCTACCAATTAGCATTTTATTAAGGCAGTTAAATTGCATTTGCCAGAGACAGACACAACCCATTGCAGAGCATGATTTTAAGATCCCATTTCTTTTTTTTTTTTTTTTTTTCCATCTTGCAGGCTGAAAATGAAATCAGGGAATGATTGATTAATTATTAATTCATTACTGGTGATTGGGTTGAAGCTGGTCAGGAGGGGAAAGTGCTAAGACACGATCTTGGTTTATGTCTTCAGACAACTTTGCAGGAGTTACCTGTGGTGGACAGATGTCCTAAGGCCAAGTGGAGATGCTGGGATGCATTGGATGCTTTGTACCATCTGTTTTTGAGGATTTTAAAGATCATCCAGCTCCAACCCCTCCGCCATGGGCAGGGAGAAGCCTTTCACTAACAAGTTGGTCTAGTGGGAGGTGTCCCTTCCAACCCAGCCCATTCTATGATTCTCTGATTTCCTCATCCTGACCTCTGTGCAGGATGGAGGAGGTTGATAGGGAATAGTGATACCTCGTCAGTATCACTCCAAAAATCTTTTAGGCAAGAACCATCCTACTCCTTTGTGATAAATACATATTATAATATTGGCTTTCTGCAAATATTTAAATGGATGCTGTATGTCTGATGTTGAAATAGCTTTGCTATAAAGATATAGTTTTTGTAGTGCCTTTATTTCTGCTATAAACTAGACTAAGACATAGTAGTAAAATAGCTGATACAGTTATGCTTGTGGTAATTGAACTGTCTGCTTGCTTGGATAACATCCAATGAACGTATGGTGAAGATCCCAGCTATGGACATGCCGGCTATCAGGAACCCCCGTCTGCAGAAACCATGGACTGAGGCTCCGCTGGAGGTGATAATAAAAACTGACTAAAACCACAGCCAAGAAATGTGCATGCTCTAAAAAGGCGGACCCAAGGAGGAGCCATGCTCAACAGTTCCTGGAACATGTAAACTAGTTTGGGGAAAAGTTTGAATATGTATAATTGTTTATGAATATGCATTATGCTGATGCAATAGAGAAGGTACGTAAGGGGTGTCTCCGCAATAGCAGGTGTGCTCTTGGCCGAGAGCCAAGGGTACCCAGCGTGCTGTAATTTTGCTTTATCTTTGTCCTCTATTGTCCTTTTATTAAACTTTTAAATTTTAACAGGAGAAGTGGACCTCATTTTTCACATCCTTGATTAATCCCCCTCCTCATCATGATGCAGCTGATCAGGGGGATGAGCAATTGCTGCTCCTCCTGAAGGGCTGATGACAGAGGGCACAAGCCCGCTTGTGGCACAGGCTGCTGGCTCTCCCCAGCTGTCCAGGCTGCACCTTTGCCCAGCTCTGGAAGGTTAAGCTCAGCTTTCCCTTTCATTCCTGCCTGCTCTGAAGGCTCCTCTCCATCAGTCCCCCTGTTTGCAGTGTGGCTTTGTCTCTTCATTGCTCTCAAGGTCACCATTGATCAGATTGTGAGCACTTTACATCTGCAGCCTTGGACGGGCAGAGAGAGGAATTGATTGCAGTCAATTCAGCTGCAGATTGAACTGTATCGACTTGTCCCCTATTCATGCAGACGAGGAGCTTTGCTACCTTTTAATTACCACGACCAGCCCTGCCCTGCATCAGTGGGATGGCTGGGGGTGTGAATGGGAGTGTGGGGGGATTATATGGCCTTGAGAAAGTCTTTGCGGGGGGATTAGGGATTTTTTTTCTGGCAGGACCACAGGAGGACTAGTGCTGAGGGAATCCCAGGGACAGAAAGTCATCTTTCCTCTGTCTACAGTGGCTCTTCCTGGAGGAGTCTGTCACTGGAAGTGATTTATTTTCCATAGTGGGAGCCAGCTATTTCCATGAGGGGGGCACTGCTGAAGAACAGCAGCCACAGGTGAGGTGAGGGTGCTGCTCCTTTGAAAAAGACACACTTGGCCAGGCAGGCAGATGCTCAGCTGGCAGAGGCCACACTGGGAGAAACATTTTACCTTCCCTGTCCCTGAGCACAAAGAGGAGGGAGGTGCTGCTACAAGCTCCCATTAATTTCTGGATAAACCCCTCTCCTCTTTAGCAAAGTCCTTTGCCCAAATCCTGAGTTCTCTTGTAGAGGAGGAAGAGCTGTTTTTGTGGTCCTTGCTTATATCTAGGGATCAGGGTAGACTGGGATGTGTTCAACTGGCCCTTGTGGAAAACAAGCTGTCCATGATTGATTTCCATGGAGCAGCCCAGGCTCCCCGGCCTGAATTCTGCTGCTGGCTCTGTCCCTGGGCTCCAGGCTCTGCCTGCACCAGCACAGTAATTCCCTGCTATCACAGAAAGTACAGTTGGCATTTCTGAAAGGTGTGTGGGATTGGCATCTTTAGAAGACTGAAATCCTCTGTTCATCTGCTGAATTGATGCCAGTAGTACCAGCACTGGGAGTGAGGGAAGAGAAGTGATTCCAGCAGGGCTGGTGAAAAACAGCTTTGTTAGCAAATTGAAAAGTGAAAAAAAAATGCAACCAGAACAACAAAATGACTTCCATTTAGGGTCAGGGAAAGTATTGCACTTTTTTTTTTACCATTGAAACTATTTTGAGTGAGACAACAACATTAAAGGAAATGTCAAAAGAGAGTAATTTTTAAACAACAGCCAAAATCAACATTTTAAAGACAAGTGGGGAAAAAAGGTTTTTTTAAAATTTTTTTTTTTTTACCTCTTGCTTCCCTTTTCCACTGTTTCTACAGAGAGATCAGAAATTCTCTGCAGTGTTCTGATGTGACCAAATACTTCATTTACCCTCCTCCCTGGGACTGATGTCCAACACACTTCTCCTATCTCCAGGATTAAAGCCTAGACATGGCTCTTTTTGTAAGGATGCTGACCCCAGGCTGGGTTTGTGCAATTCCTGCCCAGTCATGGGAAACTGAACTAAGACAAGCAATTAATTTTCATGTGAACTATGAAACCACCATCAGCAGATGACAAACACAGGCCACAGCTTCCCTCAGAACCCAGACTAATGATCTGTAGGACCCTTTCCTAGCCCTCACCATGAAATGGGTTGGTTTTTTTTTTTTTTGACTGACTGTGTAGCGAATGGTGTACACATCCTGACTTTGTAGGCTCAGATGATGTAGGGAAAGGGGCTTCTCCTTTTCAGTTACCTGACAAGAATAATAATCCTTTATTTTAACCTTGCAGCAGGCAAAGGTACTTAGATGAGATATTGAATGTGTGTATGCATGACTATGGTTTTAGTCCCTGCTTTCCAAATGGTGTTTTTATGGAAGCCATCCCTTGTCTTAACAAAAATCCCAAATCCTCTGGACAAAATATAAATGGGCTCAGCCTTCCAGCTTCCATGCTGCAGAGATGGGGTTGTCATTGTTTGCAGACCAAGGATATCTCTTTGACTACTGCAATCCCAATTTCAAGCTAACACAGACACCAGCTTTCAGTCATAAAGCCCTTCCTCTCTTCTTTGCAGCATCCCAAAGGGGAGAAGTGAATTCCAGCAGTTTACAGCTCCCAGGGAGAGAATGTGCTGTGCTAATCTCCCCCAGTTTCTAGCTGTTAAAATAAATTCTTTCCATGTTAGTAAGACTCCCTCGAGGCCTCGGCAGAACAGGTGCTCACTTGACCCAAATGTCACCTGCACCTCATATATCACATCAGCCCCAGGGGGAAAAAATGTAGCCAAGGCTCCCTCCCCACACCTGCCCAGGGGAGGCCTGGCTCAGCACAACCACAGATGGAGCTCTGGGTGTATTCTGGGAACTGCAGGGAATGCTCCCCTCCGGAGAGATGGGATTTGCTTACTGTGCTACTTGGCCAGCCTGTGTGCTGCCTGCCTCCAGTGATAGATGGCTCCTTGGGATGCTCCAGGCGATTGCACAAGGCTCCTGTTAGTCCAGTGTGATGTTTGAGGTGAGGCATCTATACCAAATGTCCTTCTAGCAGGTGACCATGCACTGATTTTTGGAGAAGACCTCTGGATTCTCATGGCATTAGGCTGCTTAACTAATGCTGCTGGTCTTGGCCATGGAGATGAGTGGCTTCCTCTGGCTTTGGTGAATCAGTGTTTTCTTGTGCAGCTCTCTCAGAAGTGGAAGGAAGTCAAAAATTGAACACTTCTATCCCTGGAAGTGTTCCAGGCCAGGTTGGATGGGGCTTGGAGTCACCTGGGATAGTGGAAAGTGTCCCTGCCCATGGCAGGGGGTGGAATGAGATGAGCTTTAAGGTCCCTTCCAACCCAAACCATTCTGTGATTCTAGGTCTGAAAAATTGTCTTCAGGGAGTGCATTCCTTCCTGCAGAAGCTCCCTCTGTCTTGTCCCACAGGAGCCGTAAGGTGTAAAGTGTCACTGGAAGTAGCCTGAATGATGATGCATCCTGAGAAAAACAACTCAGCAATGGAAAGCCAGGCCCGAGATGTGATTCTGGAGGTGCAAGGGGGACTATTATGATGAAAACTATGGGGAACGTCCTCTGTCCATGTGGTTCTGCCTGCCTACCATCAGTTACTGGAGCTGGGTTTAAAGAAAAGTAAATCCTGTCTCTTCCACAGAAGTTCTTGGGGACAGAGATGCCATTAAAAGAAGTTAGGGGAGGTTGCCTCAGTATTAATCAACAGGGGAGCGTAGAAGTGAGACAGATGTAATTTTATCTGAATAATATCAAGACCCACATTGCATCATTCCTAAAGTTTTCCCAAAGTCTCCCAGCCAGGTTATGCAATGATGGCTGAAAACTTCGTTGACATTCCGAGCTTGTTCACTACCACCCAAACTCCAGAAGTACACGTACGTAGGCTCTCTTTTTTGTCCATACCTAATTATGTGTGCTAATAATTTGTCAGGTTATTAATTATTTTGCTAATTATTTAGACTCTGCATGCGACTGGTCGTTCCAAATGATGTACAACATGGGTTGATTTCACACTTCATCCCATGTTTATCCCAAAGTCAAAAGAGTTTATATGTTTATTCATAATCAGAGAGGCAATTGTGGAACAGTTGTTCAACACAAGGATCCTGGGAACTTCAGCTGGAATTTCTAAGGAGCCAGCTCTCATTGTGTTCCCTCACAGGCTGTGTGAGGCTGAATGGTCCTGTTTTGCTGAATGCAATGTTGCATGAAAACTTGCATAAACTTTTTATGAGCCCCTAATTGCAAGTGTTTGTGAGCCATCATCTAATACGGAAACCGGTTAACAGGACCTTATGGTTTAAGTGACCAATTCTGCCTGGTATTGATCAGCTCGTGAACATCCCCGAGCATCTGTTAGGTTGGGAGTCTGGATTGTGATCCTGATGGATTTGCACAGCAAAGATGCTTCCGAAAATTAAAATCTATTCATGGAATACTCTGGCAGCAGCAGAAAGAGTTTATATATGGCTTATAAATTCTTCACCAAGCTCTGAGAATAACTGAGTGCTGGCAGGGAAAAGGATTGGGGATGCTCACATAGGAACATGAGTGAAGAGGAGTCGCTGCATTTATTTGGGATGAAATGGTGAACATAATAAGCAGATAAGAAATACACTGGTGCTTTCAAAAGGCTTCAGGATGGTTTTTCCGAGTGGCTGTTGGTAGTTTACTTCTCTGCCTCACTTCCCATGTCTTGGCTAATATGGATACTCGATTCAAGGATGGATGTCCAGTGGGATGGGTGGGAAAAAGAGGAAGGACAGAAAAGGGAAGTAGCTTTGTATCTATGCCATGCCATAATGCACACTGAGGCACTGGAGAAAGGAGGACAGCCAGCTCCAGAGCATGGGCTGAAAAGGTATGGAAAAATGTTTTTCCATGATTCTTATTTCACTCCCATTGCTAAGGCACAGGAAAAACACCCTCCTCTGTTGTGGAGCTAAAAATCTGTGTGTGTTTTTTTTTTTCCTTGGAGCAGCCTTGCAAACTTTTCCTGAGGGCCACCTGTCAGGCAAAGCCTTCTCTCTGCAGCCACCTGGGAGCCACTGGAGGCAGGCTCAGTATTGATATTATTTATTTCTCCTGATGCCGTAACCAATTAAACAAAAGCTTACACAGTCCATAAAGAGCAACAGCCTGGGGAGAGTGGGAGGGAGAGGCATTCCAAACAGGCATTTTATCTCTGACACACTCCTGGGCAGGGGATTGAAGGTCAATGCATACACATCATCCTGGGCTGATTGCAGTGCTGACAGCCACTCACTTGGTTTTATGAAATTATCAATTGATCTGTGGTTGCAGAATCTAATCAAGGCTTGGAAAATACAGCGGATGGAGGAGCCAGTTAGGCTGGATTGTTCTTCTACCTCTGGTTCTGTGGGAGGGGGCTCTCCAGGAACCCTGGGACAGGGGTTGATGCATAACCTTTGCTATCAGCTGCCTTGTTTACAGGTCACCCTGGCCTTTTGTGGTGTTTTTTTGCTCATTCACTACTGAAATGACATAAAATTTTGACCATATTCACATGATGAAGACACTCACTGGGGTTTGGCTCTGGCTGAAAGCTTTGCACATCACAAAAGAAGTGTCTGGCAACATTTGGAAGTAATAAAAGATCACTGGATATTGGTAATTCCTATACCCAAGAAAACAGTGTTTGCTGGAGCCTGACAAGGGAGTCAGAGGGGACGATGGAACATCACAAAGGGAAAATCGAAGAATTTGTATTACTTGAAAAGGGATGAAAAGTGCAAGGTTTATCACAAGTCATCCTGACAAAGTACGGAAAGAAGGATTTCATCAGTGATGTGCACTGATATAATTTTAAATGAGTTGTTATAAGTCTGATAATATCAATTGCTTTCAGAAAAAGACCCATATCCAGGTGCCATATTATAATTTGGATAGTTCATCTTCCTGCTACCTACTTTAGGAATCAAGTTTTCATGGCAGGAGAAAAAATAGAAAATATCTTTTGTGACCATTCCAAAGGATCAGAAAATAGAAGTCAAAATATCATTTTATGTTTAAGTTAATTTTGTATTTTACACAAAATACCTTGCATAGAATCTAGAGACAAAAAGCTGCAATTTTTTAATGCTTTAACTTAGCAGAACTGAGCAACAGGTGTGGTATAAATTCATGGATTTTTCTCCTGGAGCTTTCCCTTCTCAAGGCTGTACAGACCTGCTATATCACCATCCTCTTTTTAGCAGGATATAGTATTTTCTAGCCATCCATACTATTTTCTCTATACTATTTTCTAATCTAAATGTACAGAATTTTCCTTTCACCTCCTTTGCTCTACCACTGAACGTGCAGCAGTCAGAAGTTGGGATCAGCATTAACCAACCACTAATTAAAAGAATTATGGCAAGGATAATCTGGATAATAATGGCAAAGATGTTATTTCTACCCTTCTGCAAACATTCCTGCATGCCTCAGCCCTCTAAAGGTGGGGAGCTTGACAGGACCCAGTACTCCAGGTGGGGAGATAGTGATATTTTTTTCCTGCTCTGAATAACCTTCAGAAGGCAGAAAGAACATGCATTAAAGCCTTAGGAACATTCTCCGTGTTCATGTGTCATCCAATGGAATTACTCCAGTGAAACATCAGGAAAAAATTACCATTAACTGCAATAGAAGAGAAATTCAGAATTCTTGCAGAGATCAGGGCTCTGTTGTACCAGAGAATGTTCAGGCATATAAGTAGAGATATATCTGGTCTGAGGAGCTTCGTGTCTGAAAGGCAAGAAGAGCTTTTGGAATCTAGAATGTCCTAAAATGAAGAGTCTATTCTTAAAAGTAACAAAGTAACAATAATGACTGAAGAGTACAAGACTTTTACAGTCAATAACAAAGGAATTTGGAGCAGTGGAGTGTGCTGTTCTCTCTTTTTTGCTAAATAAGACTTAGGTGTTTTTTCTGCTGGTGTAAGGAGCTATGAATGGACTATTTCTCCTTTTTTTTTTTTAATGAAAGAAGAAGGAAAACAGCTGTATTGCTTAAATCCCACCTCTTCAATTCCAGGACCATGGATCTTCTCTGAAGGCAGCAGACAGATGGGAGAGATTATCCTTGATCTAGTTGAGGTGGCTTCAGCAAGCACATGTATTTCCTTTCCATGCTGCTTTTAAAATGCTTTACTGTTTAATAAAACAAAGTCAAACTGCAAGGGAACAAAATGATTTTCATAAACATTGCTGTGGGCAAAGGGGCTCTTTGGCTAATAGAACTTTTATCTCTGTTTTTGAATCTTCAGGCTGCCCTAAATGCACACAACAACAGTAAGTCATTCCCAACATGCACATTCTCCCAGAATTACTGTATTAAACAACTGTGTTAAACAGGTGGGGAGGGAAGGTATATCTTGTTTTATTATCCCTGTACAGAGAAGCTGATTGGGAGGAGCTGGCCTTGCTGCCAGGGATAGATAAGATCTGAGCCTATGGAGGTCAGCTCAGACACTCATAATTTACACTCCAAGGCACTGTCCTGTGCTCACATAAAACTGCAGGTGCAGAGATGGGAATAAATGGTGACTTTTTGGGAGCCGTGGTGGGGGAAGGGGCTTTTTATTTTAAGGGTAGAGATTTATACTAATAGGCTGCAAGAAAAACTGGGGAGTCCTGGGCATGAGGTTTCACTCTTACTCAGAAATGTTAAAAGAAAGTCTCCATCAGCAGTCTCTGCACAACCTGTACTGTTAATTTCAGCTAAAGCTGAAATGGCTTTTTATCATCACAGCTGTGTCACAGAACTGGAGAATACTGTGTGAGCTGGTGAGGATGGGGTGGGACAATTGTCCTCAGAGCCTCTTGTCCTGGCTCAAGTAACTTCTGTAATAGGTTGTGTGCAGGGGAAGGGGCTGTGACTGTAGATATGGATGTGCTCCAGGAGTAAAACATGGACATTCCTTGATGCCAGCCTCTGCCTGGGGGTTTGTGGAGAGGACTGGGACAGAATCACACTGCAGTCCCACTCTCTGCATCAAAGACCCCAGGGGAGTCACATAAGGACCCATGTTGGAGTCCCAGCCTCTGATCTCCTACACATCTCAGGGGGCCAGACTGAAAGTTTCTTTCTCTTAGTAGAGATTCTAAGTAGAATCTTGTGATTGAGAACTGTTGTTGAAACAAAAGCCTTTTCCATGTAAAGTTTGGGGTCAAAATATTGATGTTTTTAAATAAAATTCCATTCCATCAGGGAGTATACATCCATATCTGTCCTGTAGGTATTAGTCTGTGTGTTTAGAAGTCCTGCTGAGAAGGAACATCATATGGTGGAAGTATTTCCTGCCACATTGAGAACTCTTTAGTAAAATTTTGGTGGAAAATAATTTTCAATTCTTTTTCCCTTAAACTGTAAAACCTTTGCCAGCAGACCCTCAAAAAAACCACTGGCAGAGCTGAGGTGAAGAAAATGGAACAAGCAGTTATCTCCAGGGCCTCCTGCAGACTCCCTTTATACAGAAAGCCATGATAGCTAATTCTTCACTTATTTCTGGTGGTATGAAGTCAGGGGGTTTGGTATTATGGAGTGAAAGCTTTCATTAGAAGAAGGTTGATCTAAGGGTAAGGAAACAGGTGATATTTTGGAAGCAACAGTTAAATTTGCTGTCTGGACACATCTTTTCTCTGTTACTTTACAGATAAGTGCCCTCAGTCTGTCAGGTTCTCATCTATAAAAATTATAAGAATATTTCCACCTTATCGTAAATATGTTAGGAAGTAAATCTAGAAGATTAAGGCTTTCTGTCTGTGTGAACACATACATCTACCTGAAGTTCTTCCTCCCTTTCCACAGAGACATTACTTCATTCTTACAGCAGATTCCTCGATTGTAAGAGGCAAAAGTGTTGGCTTTTCCCTGAACCTCCTTTTCTCTTTGCTGTGCAAAAAACGTTCTAAAGATGACACAAAATTCTGCTACCAGACATCAATTTCATGGTGGTCTCTCTGGCTGAGGCACTGCCTGGGTGAATCTGACTGAATAAGATCAAAAGAGGAGTTTGTCTGTCCACATTGTCTGGATCAAGTGGTGCACAGTGTAACAATGTGGGTCACACCCCCTTTGACTGTATTTAATAATTATGGGTATATATAATAATAATATATTTTATTTAATATATAACTTTATTAAAATTTGAGCATTATCTGTGTAATATTAATTATCAATAAGAATTATTATTTGAGTCTGAAGAACAGTAATATATTTTGGCCTAAACATAGGTGTATTCATCTTTTATTCTAGAACAAGCTGATACTTCTTTCTACACGGAGAACACAAAGCCTGAGATTGCAGAACTGGGCTGGGAAAGATAAAATCTATTCCAGTGATCCGTGGGGCAATTCTGATTAGTGCTCTGACAGGTCTTGCTTGAGTTTCCCTACCTGCTGAAGTAATATAGAAACCACATCTCATTAGAGTGCAGCTAAATTTATGTTTAATTGCCTCCAGAACAGAGGTGTTTGGAGGTGCACAAAGAAAAGTGTGCATCTCTGCACATTCTGAGAACCTTGAAGAGGCTGTAATGGGATACTTTGCCCAGTCAGAGGATTTGAAACCATCTCACCTTCAGCATCAGGGTTCTGACAGCCCCATATCCTACATGGTGCTCTTGTACAAGGCTAGGGAACACCTCATCCTGTCACCCAAGGGATCCTCGGGGTGCTGTGGAGATAAAAGCAGGCTCAGACCATGTCTGGAGTTATCTTGTACACAGTTGACTCCCTATCATTTTGTTGGTGAATGCACCAATTAGGAATTTTGTCTGTGATTAGAAACCCAATTGAAATCAATCAGAGTCTTTCAGCAAGCAGGATTTGACTGCAGGAGTTTGTGAGACTGCTGGGGCCTCTGGATGAAAGGCACAGCTTCGAAATGCAATACAAAAAAAGTTCCTTCTTCCACTCATTCCTATTTACAGGAATATATGTGTCTCCACCTACTTCAGCACATTGAAAGGAATCTGCTAAAAGAATAAAGCTTATCAAAGCCTAAACACATCACAATCAGCCTCCTGTGTAGATGCAAAACCTTACTGAGCAGCAGCAACACTTAAAACCAACAGAAGAAGATAGAGACTCATTAAAAGGGCTTATAACAAATCAGTTATCAGACATTTAAAGAATAAACTTGTTAGAATAAACCTGTTAAAGAAATCCTCAGCAAAGCTAATTGGGTCGGTGTTGCAATGGCACAATGGCTCCCTTCTTCCACAGAAGACTTAATGGCAGCATAAGCCTGTTAAAGGCATACACTAAATATACAATAAGCCAGCTATTTATAGGATACCTCAGTCAGTTCATCCTCTAAACCTGACCTACCTGCAAATTGCACCTGGTGAGAGAGCTCTCCTGGGCTCCAAATGCCTATTGAAAACCCAGGACCATGTGCCTTGTTGTTTGTGAAAGAGACATCCATGGATGTGCCCCTTTTCCCAAACAAAGGGATTGGTGATGGCTGTGGAAGAGCGACATGATTGAGGGGTTTCTGTTTTCCTTTCTCTCCATGTTGTACTCAATGCACAGATTAACCAACAGAACCTATTCTCAGAGCTTTAATGACAATATTGATCGAGCGTTGGTGAAGCAGCAACAAAAGGAAGAGAATAAAAATAATTACTTTGCCCCTATAGAGTGATTTTTGTCAACATGTGTAGAGATGGATGATTTGGAGATTAAAGACATTTAACTTAGGTCTGGCACTGTGTTTTTTCCAAGTTCTGCCTCTGGTTTTGTGTAAAACAGGTTCTTTCTACATCTCTCTCATGAACAACAGGGTCAGTACTGCTTCCTTTTGACTTCACCTGTTGCCATACTGAGGTTTGTGAGGCAAACCTTGGAACTTCCCTCAGGATGATCTACAGAGCCCAAAGAGGCTTTGGTAGAGGATGTTAAAATTCCCATGGTGGATTAATCCTGCTAGTATGGATAACTGGTGCTCTCAGTTGTAACATTGCCCAGAAATACCTCAATATATGGCTGCATTTGTGCCTTTATGTTGTGTAGACAAAAAACTGGGTGGGCAAATGCAGTTAGCTCAGTCTGGTTTCCAGGTGGAAGTTACACAAACAAAAATAATCCTGAAAAGAGTATTAGATCTGTGTTTTACCACTTGTATTACACAGATGCAAAGAGAAGTGAGGAGGAGTAAAGTGATTCCCTTGAGAATATGTAGCTATCAGCAGCAGCAGAGCTAAAAATAGATCCCAGGTGTCCAAGTTGGTCCTGCACATTTTATACAATAGATCACTTGCTCCAGAGGTGAGCTGGGTGATTTTCCTCAGGAAACATTGGAAGAGTTAAACGCTTACTGGCTGGGAGGGAATTGGTCTATAACTAACAGGGAAAGAAATACTTATTCTGGGAGAAGGTGTCACAAGCATAAGGAAAGCTTGAAAAAAAGAATTGAACACAACAAGAAGAAACATTTGACAGCCACAGCCCTTTCAGTTGCCTTGAGTGTCTGTGTGCAGAATTCATTGCTGGCATACAAAAAATAGTGTCAGCTTCAGAGACTGAGCTCAGGGTATGAATCTACTGTAACAGCACTGGGACACTGGGGATGACAATGCTCTGGAGGGGACATCTGGGCTGGTTCAGAGCTGCCACGGGCAGATGGATACCCAGAGGGGAAAAGAGAGGAAATAAGAACCTCTAGGATTCCCCCAACTGAATTTCTGCCTAACGTTTAACCCACAGAGAATGAAGTGATTGGTATGGAAATCTGAAACCTGCTGGTACCAGGGCATGCCTGGGCAGCAGGAAGTGAAGAAGCATGGAGGCAAAGTTCCTCATTAGGAATATCCCCATTTCCATGGAAAGGCAGCAGCTGAGTTCAGGACTGCTCAGGGAGAGGTGTGCACACATGGAGTACATAGTAGTCTTTGCTCTGGGAAGCAGCCAAATAAAATAAACAAACTGGAGTTTTTATACTCACTCTTTAACATGCAGCTTGGGATACAGTGCCATAAAAGCTGCATCTAAACAGCTGTGTTTCACACAAAGATCTTGGTCCTACACACCTGGATAGGGTACACGCACCACGGCTCCTTCTTGGTTTACCTGACCATGTTTCTGTAAATAGATTCCTGAATATTTTGATTTGTCCTTTCCTGCTCTGACCACTAACCAGAATAGCCCAAGAGGCTGCGTTTATGCAGTTTTTGGGAAGCACTTTCAACATAGTTCCTGAAAATCAATGGCATCATTTTGTCTTAACGAGATAGAAAGTCCCTATTGTAGGTGAGAAATAATATTGCACAAAGCATGTGGTTACTGTAAGGTAACAACAGCTCCACTTCTTAGGCTGCTGGAATGCACCAGACATCAACCTGGTGACTCACTGCATACCTGAGGCAAAATGCAGTTATCTCAGAGTAACAGCACGCTCTAAAACATGGCATTCCTCATTGATTCAGATTTTCTCCCAAATAAATAATAAATAATACCCAGCGGTGAAAAAATTAAAGTTACTTTTTATTCCTCCCCCTATATTCAATACTTGCCAGGTATATTGGTCCAAAGATGATGGTGATGGTTCACTCTGACCTGGACTTCTGTTGTTGAAAAAAAATGCATTTAGGTTGCATGAATCTGTTGGAACAAGCTGGATTCCCTGTCCTGGAGATTTGGACCCTTAGGCTCCAGAAAACAGTTTCCCCCTGTGTTGTGTGGCAGAGAGCCAGGTGGCTTGGCCGTTATTTATAATCCAGGGAGAAAAAGACAAAGCCACCCCTTCCAGAGGCTGAAAAGAACGGCCCAGACAGTTGCAATGGATCAGCATCAATTGAACAGTCATGCAGTGGGATGTGTGTTCGTGGCATGACTTGGTTTTCTGCTGGGGGTGGTACCATTATTCTGTGCTAACATCCAATGTAGGAACTCAGCACAGCCCTGCTGAATGGGGAAATCAAAACAGAAGCACTGACCCTTTAACTCTCATCAGAATTAACTTGGACTCTGGATGACAGTGGCTCTCCTGCAACTTTTTTAATCAAGCTAAACCCTCTCTTTCTCATGCCTGCTTCATAAACATCAGGAGATATCCATGCCTCTTGCTTTGCAATCTCCTTTGCATTGAATTTTATGGAGGCTCTGTGAGGTATGAAACAGTTGCAAGAACATAGGTATGTTGGAGTGAGGAATTAGAAAAAAAGAATCCATTGAGCATTCTAGTCCCTGCATTTGACTGCACGTGGGTTTCATCTGCCAACATTTTTTTTTTGATTGGTCTGAAGTGCTGAGTGATTGCAGATAGAGGCAGACTGAGGCTTGAAGCCTTCTGTGCAGCTCATGATGGGCTGGGAGTTACAAGTAGTTCCCTTTTGAAAGTCTTAGTCCAAGTTCAGAAGGAAACTAAACTGCAGGTGATGAATACTGATGACTTGTGCTTGGTCCCACACAATAGCAACAATAGTGAATATGAAAGACTGCTAATAAAGAATATGGATTTTTGCCTAAATGGCAAAATCAGCAGATATAGGTTCATTTCCTTGCTCTTCCATGCACCACAGCAAGCTCTGAAGGAAAGTACTCAAATCCTCTGGCTTCATCCTTCTAAAATTTAGGAATTCATCTAGCACTGATTTGGTTCCCTTTAGAGTCAACACAGAGAAAGAGAATTTCAGAAGGCAATTCAAGCCATGTCAAAGACAGTGTCTAAGATAACAGGAAGATTACACCTGTAGAGTTAAAATTACCACTTTCTGTTAACTGCAGAGAATGTTTAGATGAATACCTGAAACCAAATGTCTGGCCTGTTCTAATTCCCCATGAATCAAATGGATCAAATAATTAATTTGTATCATCTAGTCTTGGCCAGGAACTGTCATATCAATGACAGTCAGGAAACAGTCTTCAGAGCTGGGAAACAACCAATTCCCACTGTTCTTTCTGCCCACTAAATTTTCCTAGATTTGATCTCAGAGTGGTCACTGCCTTATTTTAAACTTCAGTGAAAGACAAATCACTATTATTTCTTTCTCACAAGACACCTGCTAAGAAACAGACCAGCAGGAAAAAATACTAGAAAAGCTAATTAGAATCTGGATCTCAGGAAATTGAAAATCTCATTCTGCAACCCCAAAAGCTCCTGGTGCTCAGAACAAGTGTCCTGAAAGGTGGGTGCTCAGGACACCTGGAGTTCGATTCTGAAGTTATGGCGTTTCTGCCTTTGTTAGTTTGAAGCTGGAACGGGATTTATCTAAAATGATAAATTTGGGATATGTTAATTTAGGAACAATGCAAAGATGGGGAAGCACCTGTTTGGAAAGATTAATGAGTTCAGAATTTTTAAGATATCTAAGAACTGCTCTGAGGACGATGATTCAGTTTAATGCAGGGGAACTAGATATCAGAAACTCCTTTTAGAAAAAAACCCCAAACATTGCCCAACTCCTTCTTCCCACTCTGTTGGAACCTGCCAGCATTTTGTCTTGGCTGGGGATTCCAGCCTTTCCCCAACCACTGCTGAAGACTCGACTTAAACCTTTAATTCTGCATTTGGGGGTGATGGAAACAGGCTCTGCTTGCTCCTTGCCTCTTGGTCTGACCCTTGAGCTCATTCACAGCCTTCTTGTTGCCATCCGTTAGAACAGCCTAGTAGTTGCCTGGCCACAGAGCCCTTTGTGTCACCCATCCTGCTTGGGCAACGCTGAGACACTCATCCAAGTGTTCAGGGATACCAACAGCAGATGAATCTGGTTGGTGCGTATTGTATCTCTGCAACCAGCACAAAGCACAGTCTGAGTAAGATCACTGCTTGCTGTGATATTGTTTGCAGAGGAGAAAGAGGAAATATATTTCACAAGAGACTGGGAAAGCACCAGAATATCAATACAATGCTCACAAAGCAAGTTTAATCCATTTTTAGCCTGTAATAAACAATGAAGTCTGTGAAACCTTGACAAGAATACATTGTGCATCCTCAAGGAGGACAACACAAGAGGATATGTGGGAAAGAAAAGTTTGCTGGTAGCACGTGAAGAACTCAGAGTGGAGTCTGAATATCTTCACCAGCTCATGGGACTCTGGAATGAGTTTTGCTGTAGAATCACAAATAGAGATGAAGAATTCACTGTGTCCAGCTGACACATACAGCTCCTTTTGCAAGAGATAATAACGGCACTTTGTGTTGGCCTGTTTGGGGTAGAATGAATTTCCCTTATAGGAGCTCATAGGGTCCTGTGGTAGGTCAATGACCAAAAACTGCTGTTCACACACTGATGATTTCGATCACAAACATCATGCTCAGCAATGAAAAGGGAAAAAAGAGGATTTTAGTTAGATTAGTCATCTTTTGTTTGAGATCCAGCTGGGTATTGGTCTACCTGTGGGATGTGGTGAGTGGTTGCCTTTGTCTCACTTCTTTTGTTTTCTTTTTGTCATTTTCTACTGCTTCAATTTTGAAAAATTTTTCTCTTGACCACCAAGTTTTCTTGCTTTTATTTGCCTTTTCCTCTTCCCCCAGGCCCCTGGAGTGAGGGCTGGAGGGCAGTGAGGGGATGGCTATGCTGTGTTGAGTTGAACATTGGAGTTAACCCACACCCACAGCACACCTGGAACACACCGTGGAAACCTCTTTGTCCATCACTGTGGCAGCTGTTAAATGATCAACATGGACACTTCTCTGCTTTCTAGGTCTCTCAGTTCCATGTGATTTCTTCCTAAGCTTCTAAGAAAGAGTCCAAATTACTGTTTCCCCATCTTCGTCACTACCATAATTTTTTGTTTGCCCAGTGCTTGCAAATTGGAGACTCTCTCTTTTCACCCTGTGTGTTGTGAATTTCTGTTCTCCTTCATATCCTCCCCTGATAGACTGGTTTCTATTTTCATCATGGGAACAATATTATAGTTTAAAGTCCAAACATTGCTTTTAAGACATCTGTGGAAAGAAGGGTGAAAAAAGTGAGGATTGGATGTGCTAAAATTGTTAAAAGCTCAAAAAAAATTCCTTACTGGAAGAAGAAATAGAAAGCCTTGTTCAGTGGAGCTTTGCTGATTTGGGGTGAAGATCCAGGCTTTGTTCATTGTAGGGAGAAGGTGAGTTGAAAAACCCAAGACTGAAAACAAGAGACCACTGAAAAGAGAAAGCTACTGAAGTGAAATAATTTTATTTTTAAAAATGGCATCCAGAAACGTTATCTTTGACACATAAGAACAGACACATAGCTAAATATACTGTAACCTGCTTAGGTTTCCAAAGCAGCAAATTAAACCAGTGGACTATGCAGTGAGTGTCCATTCAGATGAGCAAAGCTCATTGAACACAACAATACTGTAAGAGAACATGTTGAATACTCAATGCACCAAATAATCCGCTTTTGATACAGAGACAGTCGCAGCTTTGGGAAAAGATGCAGCAACAGTGTATGTATGATTTGGGGGGGAACAGGGAAAACATTCTGGACAGGAAAATTATAAGCAAAACTACTCTTTTTGCATTGTTTTATGTTTTCCTCTAATTATATTTTTATTATATTGATAGAAATCTTATTTCCACACAGGACACCTGCCCCAGGAGTTGGTTGACTTTGACTTTCTGGATGGAGGTGTTACTTTGTAGAGAGTTTTTATCATAGAATTACAGAATCATGGAATATCCTGAGTTGGAAGGGACCCACAGGGTCATTTCAAGGGTACTGTTGAAAGCAGATGTCAAAGGTAACACCACGGGCATGTAAATTGAATCAGAGCACTTAATTGGCACTGTTTCCTTCAGAACACTGATGTCATTCCAGAACAATCCCAACCCCCAGCGCACTCATGTCAGATCATATTCTGAGCCCATTTACTTCAGAAGGTTATTCCCTTTGACTCCAGTGGATTAACCAGTTCTACACGGCACAGACACCCCAACAATCCCACTCCGTGCCTGAGAGCATTGTCCAAATGCTCCTGCAGCTCTGGCAGCCTTGGGGCTGTAACCATGCCCTGGGGAGCCTGGTCAGTGCCCCACAGCCCTCTGGGACAAGAACCTTTTCCTGATATCCAACCTAACCTGTCGCTGTCTGAGACCGAGATCGGTGAGAAACGACACTGATTCTAGTTCCAGAAGAAAAGGAATCCTTTATTTAATTTTACAAACGGGTTTTATATGTTAGTTCTCTAGAGTGGCACAAGGCCATTGGTCCCTGACCATCCAGCTCTTTAGAATGATTGGTTAGATCCCACGACACCCACTTCAAACATTTCTCTGGTCAGTATGACAACAACCTGCACCTGCAAGATAAAGAGGATAGTTTACAGAAACTCCTAACTGTCTTTCAGCCAGTGTCTGTGAGAAAGCAAAGACTTTCTCACAGACAGAGGCAGAAAGCTGGAAAATCTCTCTGCAACCCAGCTTTCAGCGTCCACACTAACCCTCCTCTGACACAGCTCCAGCCCTTGGGTGATTAAATGTTCCCTAGGTCTGTGAGACCTTTGGGTGCCTGAAGAGTATCATCTCACTTGTTTTCTCTCTCTCCCTCTTCACAGGAGTATGAAATATTGTTCTGGGTGGTGCCAAGTCCTGCTAGACCAAATCACAGAAGCCTTCTCAGGCGTAGTGAGGAAAGACACCCAGAACTGTTGCATTGGTTGAGTTGGCAAATCCCATGTGGCTGCACTGCAGGTTCATGGAGCCTTTGCCTCACGTAGGGCACAAGGGTTCCTCTTCTATTTCTGGTAAATGCCAAGAGCATTAATGAAACAACACACTGATGATAACCCCAAGCACCATTTATTTGTTTAAACAAGGGCTTGGACCTTGTTTATATGTTCTGTATAAGACCTGATTCCTGAATTTTCCCTGCTGTGGAGTTTCCTCTGCAGCCTTGTACCAGGGGAATCGGTGAGAATAATTTCAGTCTTCTATTTAAGCCAGTGTGACAGAATCCAAGGTGGCTCACCAGGAAGTGAGTTTTGTGGCTGAACAGTCACTTGGAAGAAGGCACAACTCGGGAGATTTGGCTACCCTGTAACTGAGATAAGCTAAGCTTCAGCCTTGTCAGAGCAGCTTGGAGTTTAACAAAACAGCCTCTAAATCGGTTTGGGAAAGATTTGCTGAAGATTTAGCCTAAGACAATGTTCTGTAGCCACAGGGGATGGTGAGAGGACAGAGTGTCCTTGCAGGCCAGAGAAGGGCTTGTCCTTGCAGGAAAGAGGGCGTCTCCCATTGCCCTCCTTGCTCCACATACCCTGCACGAGGTGGCTGATTTTTTCCTTCTGTCAGCACAGCACAGCCCAGCCCAGCCTTGCCCTTGCCCAGCCCAGCCCCGCCCAGCCCTGCTCAGCCCAGCCCAGCTCAGCCAAGCTCAGCCCAGCCACTGGCTTT